>JANAVB010016599.1:6811698-6976698 GCA_029216955.1 Iris pallida
ATAAAAATATTTCAAAATTTTCGGGAAGGGGAGCTACACCGAGTCCGAGGCCTCCCCTCGGTGCTCCTTCGTGCAAACTTTTAGTAAGTTTCTGTTCCGAAAACCTTCTGTTATTTTGTACAGAACCTATTCCATGTCCCGGCCAATTGGCATAATGAAGCTCTGCCAATTGGAATAGTTTAATATAGTAATAATAATGCTTGGTTAATTGTGTAATAATGTGTAGTTTAATTAATAATTATGTTGGTTATTATTATTAGTGTGAAAAAAACCATAGAGATTAGATTGATAATGGTTAATTAGTATTAGTACTCTTTATAAGTAAAATATTGGCCTATAAAGGTTTATATCAAAATGTATTTTTTATTAATTTTCGACTTATTAAGAAACATGGTAAATAAGTTCATTAGTAAATATGGTCTATTATTAATTATTTTTACCAAAATATTATTAGTATTTGATTTGTCACTAAAAACTTATGTATATATTTCCTAAAACGTTTTATACCAAAAGTTTTCAATAATTAGAATAAATAATAAAAATGATATTATTTCTATAAATAATTTTTATTTGATAAAATAATTGATTTCGATAAATAAAATGGTATTTTGTAATAATAACCGAAAATATTTTGCTATTAAATTAAATCGTTAGTTTGGTAAAAACCGTATGGTTATAAAGGATTATTTTGTAATTAAAATTTATTTTTTTTAATATTGATTATTTCGGCAAAATATGTATTTTAGTCAAAAACGATTATTTTGTCACTTATTATTTTGTAATAAAATCTATTCTTAAAAAAATATAATTATTTTCCAAATAGGTTTTTCCAACCTACCAGACTTAGCCTTTAGTGTTGTTCTTTAGAATTAAGCGTAGTTCTAGTTACTAAAATCTGGTACTACGATCTTGTAGGTTCTGTTCCCTAAAACCTTAGCAGTTACCCACTTGTTGCTGCCCACGCCGAGGAACCGTCTGAGGAAAGTTTATATCTATTCCATGTCTGTATTTTTATTTTAATAATTAAATGTATGCATCAGTTAGTTTCGTGTAGTATAGTGACACTGATTCACAGTGGATCCCTCTTGGACTCCACCTCGACTTGTTGGATTGATTGATTGACTCTTGGAATCATTGACTCGGGGATTGCTTGGGGGACACTACTACAAAAAGACCTATTAATGACGCTCGACAAGGAGTTTTAATGACGGCTGATACATAAGCATTATTAAAGTTTGAGAAACACGTTTTAACATGACGGTTTGGACTATTTATAGGCTTTTCATAACGTTTACTAAATAAAACGTTATTAATAATTAAAAGCGGTGGCAAACTTGTAATAAACTTTTTGTAATATATCCTATCATCCCCCACGATCAGAAGAACTCTCCTTCTCTTTCCCCGCTCCCCTTCTGCCCCTCTTCCCTCCTCTCCCCAAACCCTAAAATTTTCCTCTCTTTTAATCTTCTCCTCCTCCTCCTCCTTTTAATCTCCCCCACGAACCCTAACCCCCTCCTTCCCACGAACCCTAACCCCCTCCCATGAACCCTAATCCTAGCCCCAAACCAGCCCCCTCACCGGAGGGGCGAGAAAGAAGAAGGAGAACGGGAGGGAAGCGGCCAAGAACCTGCACATGTTCGCCTGGAGCTCGAGCGCCTCGCTCCACCCGAAGGAGGGATTCAGGTGTTCGCTGACCGGCGCTCACCAGGGGGAGTCAACGGGACGGGACGCTCTGGAGGCGACGCCGACAGATCTCTTTAAGGCGCGACTTGACGCTGAGGGGCGGAGCGGAGGAGCCCACACTGCCCGTCGAGGATGCACGAGCTAACGGTCGGCGCGGATCTGTGGCACCGACGCACGTCGACTGCAGGCACGAATACGAGACGAGGGCTCATGGGGGCGACGGCGGTTGGAGGGACTCGAGCGCCGGGCTCGACGAGGAGAACGGGTAAGGGCTGGTGGTGGCGGTTGTTTTGTTCTTTTTTTTGGTTGTATAGCTGTGGTGGTGGTCGAGAGGGTTCTGGCCGGTGCACGGTGATAGTGCCCGTAGTGGTGGAAGTAGCTTGGTGCCAGTAGAGCGGTGATAGTGGTGGTACGGTCAGTGATGATGGTGGTGTCCGAAGGAGGGATTCCGGTGTTCGGGATCGATCAGAATGGTGGCAAAAAGTTCAGCTTCAGGAACAGGTATATTGCTCAGGGTCTGGAGCAGGCGGATGGGCCGAGCCTGTCGAAGCTGGGGTCCAACTCAACGGCCGAGCTCCACCCGAAGGCCGCAAACGGAGAGAAAAAGAGTACCTCCATGCCGCCTGCCAGTGTGATGACCGTGGCGCGTCATTTCCTCCATTGATCAGAAGGAGGATTGCCGCGGGAACGAAGACCACGTGAACAAGATCAAGGAATACCAAGGCAAGATCAAGATCAAGCTAGGCAAGATTTGCGATGGGATCCTCAAGCTTCTTGAGACCCACCTCATCCCTTCCTCTACTAGTGCCGAGTCCAAGGTTTTTTACTCAAGATGAAGGGAGACTACTACAGGTCATATCATATGGATTCATAAGGAGAAGGGAAAAAAACTGTTAGCAAATTGTTCTTTATACAATCACGGAAGAGAAGTTCCCATCTCATCTTTAGTTATATTGTTTAAATTCTTGTTAGGTACCTTGCGGAGTTCCAGAATGGTGCTGAGAGAAAAGAGGCAGCTGATAGCACTCTAGTGGCATACAAATCTGCTCAGGTCGACCCTTAATTATATTGATTTCTTCCTTTTTGCCACATAACATTCCTTTTTATATGTTGCAGATATATTTATACTTTGAACATGGATCCTGACCTTCCAGTTTCTCTTTTAAATTCTACAACCGTTACACCATGTTAATTTAGGAATTTTTTTGTTGTTGTCTTGGTGTTAACAAGGGAGTAATCTAACTATCAGATTTTGTCATCAATAATATTTATCTGCTTTGGCCATTCTTTTCGGTCTGAGAATCAAGAACATTTCTTATTATATTTTGGTTTACCATAGTTGTCCTATATTTGGCCTAAAATTTGACTGTTTGATGTGTAGGACATTGCACTTGCTAATCTGACCCCAACTCATCCGATAAGGCTCGGCCTGGCGCTCAACTTTTCAGTGTTCTACTATGAGATTTTGAACTTGCCAGACCTTGCTTGCAAGCTTGCAAAGCAGGTTCGTTTCTGCATCTGGTTTGGTTTACATAATACATATAGAATTAATTGATTGTTGAGTTGACAATAAAAGTTTAACCAGAATTACAGTATGGTGTACCTTGTAAGTGTAGATTATTTTTTAATGCCCATTTTTTTAAAAAATATATCTTTGGTAAACATTATCAGTGTGAATAAGAATATTCATAGATGTTACAGTTTTATAAAGCGTGGATGCTGTGATACAGTTGCCGTGTCATGTTATGTCTATGTCAAGCATGTATTGGAAGCAACATGAACACACCAAATATACATGGGCATGACAATATGGATTTAATTATTTGACCATGTCAGTATCATATATACCATTGTGTCTGATCATGCAACAAAAAAATGCTTTTACCATATGCAGTGAAATCTCTATTACCAATTTAATGATATTTCCTTATTTTAGTAAACAGGAATGATGCAGGATAGATAATTTAACCGTGTCACTAAAATATTCTTTTTGAACTGTCCTATTGGTGGAATATAACAAAGAAAGACACTCTCAAGCAATTGTCATCGTCTCATGTAACTTGGACATTTATCACAAGCACATACTATCTCCCCGACTCCAACAAAAGTTATAAACACACTTTCAAGCATAAATGGGGTGAAAACTGCTGCCTCTATCTGTTGTACCACTTTTTCATTAGCTCTTTTGGAAGGGAAACCTGTCTCACGTTTGAAGTATGAGCACATGTTCCTCTTCCTGCTGTACTCAACTTCAAAGGCGACCCAATTCTTCGAAAAATGCAATGTGACCTTTTATGGTTGCTTAGATGCAACATTTCTAATTGAAGCTGAGCAAATCTCACATGATCCCTTATGGTCCTAATCAATATATATACATGTTGTATTAAACATGTTCCCATGCTTAGAGGCATGTTTTCTAATTAACTCAATTATCCTATGATGTCTATTAGATTATCCTTATAAACTCTCATATATAGCTATAGGCATACATCTATGAGTTAACATATGTAGATATAATATGCTTACTACCATGGCACTCATGTCAATGCAATACTTGTATATATTTATGTGAAATATGTGGGGATGTCATTGCTTTTTGCTCTTCGTCTTTGTGTCATAGATGTGAATGTGGTTCCCTGTAGTTAATCGTGCAACCTTATCTATTCGTTTAGACTCCCTTCTAGTTTTGGGGACTTTTGGAGGATGATTCTTGGTTGCATGAGCTTATAATGCATTACCAACAAGGTAGAATTAGATGCGAAGCCTCTTAGGTTGTAGCAAGACCCTATCTTGGAATGGCTATGCGATGCAGGACAAGAAGTTACCCTAGATTGAACTATGCAGATGATGACAATCAATCATACAAATGCAAGAACCATGGACAAAGTCACAAACTGGTAATGTATGAAACTACATGAAGTATAACAGATATCAATGTGCAGTTGCAACCCTAGACGATGATGATGCTAGGGCACACAAAGAAATCCATGTAAATCAAGCAATGATACGAAGATAATCGTGAATCTATCAAGAGGCAACATAGAAAGTAGAAATTACAAAATATTACAATCGGATAACAAAATAAGATTAGGGTCCACCTGAGGCTCAGTAGAATCTACCCACACAATCAAAACATGCCCAATCTTGCCTTTTGAAGATGTTCCCCTGCTTGAAGCTTTTGCATCTGCTCCGATGTATGGCTCTTAATCTATTGAGGATGACGATGATGTTTGGGTTTTAATTGTGTAAAGATGAATAGTGGCTCATTTTTAAACAAAGGGGAAAAAAATTGTACTCTTCTGTTCGAGTTTTGCCAGTGTGGTTGTCGGACTGCGTGGAACTCTCTTGCATATTGCGATTGTTCAGGTACATAATACTAGTGCAGTACAACAGTTCATTTGCAAGCAAAATTTGTTTGATTACGCTAATCCTCTTTTTTTATGATATTCGAATGTTGTTGTTGCTTGTTATAAACTAAGTATTTTGTTAATATGCCTCTCTTTGTTAATTTGCAGGTCCTCTTCTCCTTTTAAAGTTTGAAAATTGTGTACAAGTCCTTCGTTTCTTGCAATTTTTACATTATATTACAAAGTATATTGAACCTTGTTTTTATCTTTTTCAGGGTTTTGCTACATGTTCTGTGGACAGTTTTGATGTGGCCAAGTTTTGATGTAGACAATTTTGGTAGTTGTAAATGTATATATGTATTTGGATATTCTATTTTGAGAATGTAATAAAGATGTTGATATGTACTCTATTTTGAGAAATGTAATAAAGATGGTGATATATAATGTTAAGTTTTTAGAATGTAATACATACTGTGCAGTATAGAGCATTATAAATATAATAATTTGAATAGTATAAAGTGTTATAAATGTGCTGCATTGAGCCTATACATATTATCTATTCATGACGTTTTAAAATTGTTCTAAATTGTACACTATATATTAACTATTCATAACGCTTTTATAGAAACTATTCATGACGATTTTTTGACGCTTTTAAAAAACATTTATAACACCCGTTTTCATAACGGTTGCTTTGAAAAAAAAAAGCGTCATAGTTTGTCATTAATGACGCTTTTTAGCCGTCATTAAAAGGATTTTTTGTTGTAGTGGGAGTAGTATAACGTCTGTGATCAAAGCCAAACTTCTTGATTGTCTCTCTCGCGCTAACCCCTATCGCACAGGGGGTTGAGCCGTACCGTATGCTATCGTTTCGGCCAAAATATTAGTATACATATTGCATCTATCCCAGCCGGTCACAAGCCCTGTTATATACTCAAAATACTAGCGTAGCATTCCATTATATATGACATCAGAGACCATATTGCTTGTTGTCTTTTACTATTATTTACAAAAACATATAATGTTTCTTAAACTGTCTCGCATTTTTATTTATTATTATTTTAGAAATGCTAGATGTGGAAGAAATATATTTTTTGTTCACTCCTGACTGGAGACCCAACATTGTTAGGTGATTGCGACGAGGAGGAGCTAGCTTACAGTTCTTTCTACGGACCTGACTTGGGTCCTGCAGATTTAGCTGAACCAGAACCAGGAACCCCAGAACCATAAATGTTGGCATAGTTTCTTTCCTTTCTTTGTTTTATCCGAACAATTGTAATAAATGAATTGTGATATTGTTGTCTTGTTATTTCCATTCCAGACCAGTTTCAGTTTAATAAAAAAAAGTTTTTATTGCCGTTAGATATTTGTCTGTTGTGTTTCACTGCTTGACACAACTTACTGTCGTCGTCTCACAACGGTGCAGGCTGGACATGATCCGACTGGACCCATTACATTGGGATCGGGTCGTGACATATAGTAAGGTTGTAAAATCATGTAATGATGTAGCATGAATTACAATTCTGAATCCTTCTAAGATTTCTTTTTCTTTTTCTTTCATTGTACTGTATAGGCTTGATAATAAAAGAGACAAACCCACATAGCTAAAGTGAATAATCCTGCTCTGAGTCAGATTGAGTAGAATATGGAAAATGGTTAACTTACTGCCTAGATATCACTCCACGATGGTTTTTAAAGTGGCACTCAGTCTTTCGACCGTACGTATTGAGTTAAGCAAAGCAACACCACAGACTATCGACTTATTTTCATAGTGGGCACTGTCACACGATTCTACGGCTTGGTATAGCCACACATTTTTACTGTCTCAAGACTCGTCATATAGAGTATGACTTGGACGATAAGGTCGCACAGAGCATGTATTTCCCCGTCCCGATAGGTGACGGACTATATAATATGCTTGTGACGAGTCAGACTCGATCGAAAACTTAGATGGCTAGTCTGATTCGATTGTTGAGCTTGGTATTCGATAACGCCTTGCGGCATCAAGCAAATCGATTTGGACGAATGTTACGAGAATCGATCCAACTAATGGAATGACTTCTTTTGGAATAATTCCTAAATGCAGCAGGCTGCGTCTCGACGATTAAGCTCTATATAAGAGTTCCTTCGACGGGACCGAACTATTGTATGGTTTTCTTGAGTTTTTGCTGCTTAATTTTGATGAATGTATTTTTGCGTCGATTGTTGAATGTATTCTACGAATTTCGAAATGAAGGATTAAAAAAGAAATTCTGACTAAGTGTTGGTGCCATTGTAGGAGCTCGCATAACTGAAGCTTGAACGTTGTGAAGCGCTTCAACTTTCGGCACGATCAAATACTTGATGGATGGTTCGGCCCCTTCTTTTCTACTCCTTCCCGCAAAGGAAATTTTTTTGCCTCGAACTTATTCAAATCGACGATGCCATGCATGTCAATCCACTAAGATCAAGAACTCAGGAAAATGTATCAAATTAGAGTAATTTATTCTGAAAATATAAGTTTCACATCAAAAAAAGAAAATATATGGTTCTAGGAAAGAGATAGACTATTTCATGTTCTGAAAAATAAAATGAAACGTTGGTCGCGACTTAAGATGCCTTAGGAAATTGGTGTCTACGGGATGCTAGATCAAAAGTACAGCTTTGGAAAAAATGAATCATTGCATGAGTTAGGAAAATGATAATGCTGCTCAATACTATCCATGCTATGCAATCTGTTTTCATATATTAAACTGTTCACGCATTGGCATGGTCATGGACAACTTATGCACAAGTTAGTTTTTCTCGAAACGGTATTCGGGGTATCAGAACCGAATCGACCGTGGAGGAATGAATAATCGTGCTACGACATTGATGCGTTGCGAAACTTTCAGCCAGGTTCACAACCTCTTCTGAAAGGATCACAATGCCGATGAGATAGTCCCAAGTGGTGTGTAACACCAATGACCGCACATATAAGATAATAGCATGCTCATCTATTGTCTTATGCGGGTAGTAAGTATTATCTCTATTTTATACAGGGACCTGCACAGCCGTGGTAAGAATTGTGATAAACTGCTATGTTCACTGTATGCTTTTACTACTTTAAAGATGGCTATCGGTATGAACTGAATTCATCTAGTTCTAAATAGAAAGAAAACTCTAAAGCATGCCTACCTTAATAATCAGAGTCGGTTTAGACGAGTGAGTTCGTCCCGCTCACTAGTGCATTTCCAAGTGTACTAATCCCTAATCCCACCGGTGATGAGGACTCTGGAGGTGCACGTCGCTAAGCCAAAGCTAAAGTTCGGAGAGGCGTTTTGAAGCTCTCCCTATGTCACGACCCGCACCCGCTATTTCGGATACGAGACGTGTCCAAGCCAGCCTACGCCGCAGTGTCGACGGTAGAACGCTGTATAGCCACAAAGCTCAAAAACACAAATAATGCTCATTCACAAAAATTAATTTAATTTACAATATTCACAAGTTTTATATTTGTAGAAAAATATAAACTCGTACAAATATTGAAATGATCACAACTCATCTATCTAGCTAATCTATAGGTTTTCGTCTGCAAGTACACCCGCAACTCCCAATGCTAAGTGAAGCCACAGCTAACCTAAAAAATGTTAGTTTCCAGTCAGGAATGGAATGAGTACAATTCACTGAATGCAGTTTCAATATATGAAAATGACTATACAACAGAGATTAGCCTTTAAATATATGACTTGAAAAACACAGAAAGACAAGATAAAACTAAACAAAGAAAAACAGTAAATAAAGAAAATACTCACCGACTGACTGAAGTACCTTTGATATGTGATCGGTCTTGGGACAATTATATGACACTGTCTACACTATCTACAATGTATAAAGTTATACGGTCTACACTGTATAATGTACACGGTCTACACTGTATAAAGTTATACGGTCTACACTATATAATATACACGGTCTACACTGTATAAAGCAATAATGAAACACTGTCTACACTGTATAAAGCAATAATGAAACATTGTCTACACGGTATAATGCAATAATAAATCACGGTCTATATTGTATACACTGTATAAGGTCAGATCACACATCCTTGGTACTTCACCTTCCCGACACGACAAAACATAACAAACTTAAAAGAAAAAAATCATATATCTATTGAATAACAACAAGGTATAGTAAAGCTCAATATCGAAAACAAACAATAAACTGTACTCGCCTGTGGTCCTTTACTGGTGAAACCGATAATCCAAACCACTTAGTGTGCCACAATAGTCGAAACTCGTACAACAGTCTTCGGATGCTGAAATAGACATTACCAGTATCCTCAGAATAGTCAAATTAGCTAGAACTGTCTGTCCTTAAGTCCAATTCTGGACACAAGGGTAAAACGGTAATTTTGGGCCAAAACGATATCTGTCGTTGGACCCGCTTTGCACCGAAAAGCGTGCCAGAGTCAGTAGTCTCTAAAGTCATCAAACTATATGTCTAGAGATTCATTTTGATGATACGAACCCAACTGTATGTCCAAAGTTGGATTCCAGCAGGCCGTGCACAAAATTGCCCGTTGAATCGGACCGTAGGGCCCGCAAAATGGCGATCCGATCAACTATCTCAGAATTGGACCAAACTTGGCATACATGACCAAAAAAATGATACGGACCTGTTGGCATAAGTTTTGTCTCAATCTGACGAACGTGCACAAAGTAATTAGAAAATTTACACAAAGGCCGATATAGTAAATTTCGACGGATACGCATCAAATTCGTCGTGCACACGCACCAATTTGAATTCCATCAAAGCCCACACGTCCACGAAGCCGATACCCACCTTTCGATGCTTTCGGTTTGTGACCACGTCTTCCGGATTGGCAGGACGCACGTCGTATCGAAGAGTTTTTCATAAATTTTAATATTTTAAAACAGGTTTTTCGCCCAATTAGGAATCCAATTTCTCGACGTACAGTCGTCAAAATCGACTTCCGTAACTTGGGTTGTAGAGCCCTGTAGGTTGTCTAGGACTGCCTTCAAATATATTTCTAAAAATCGCTACGGCTTGGCAGAAACTTGCCTTCCAAGTTGAATGCCTGGACTGTACTAGTGTTCTGTTCTTGCACGGTTATTCGTCAGTTTTGACGTCGACTTCTCGGGAAATCTAGGGCTATGAAAATAAACTAATTGAAGAGGCTTACTGTCCTATATGTTATGTACGCACCTGAAGCGACGGCTCGAAGAACGACCGATCATACGCGAAGAATCCTCGCTGCAAAATCACCCCGCTGCTGCTGTTGCTTCTGAACAATCCAGGCCCCGTGCGGAATTGTGATAAACTGCTATGTTCACTGTATGCTTTTACTACTTCAAACACTACTAAAATACAAAAATTTAGCGACGACCCTATCCATCGGAAATCCGTCGGTAATTCATATTACCGACGGATTTTCGACGGATACGGACTGAAAAAATTCGTCGAGAATAACCTCGTCGCTAAAACTAGCTCGTCGCTAGTCCGCCGCTCTGCGACTAATTAGCAACGGATTTCCGTTGGCAAAATAAAAACTTTTAGCGACGGCAAGCCGACGGCTTCTCGTCAACTTCGACAGTTTAAATTTTTAATATATTCATACAATTAGCGACGGATAATACGTCGCTAAATCGTCGCTAACTGCGTATCAGAGGGTTTCTGATACGCAATATCCGTCGTTAAAGCGTCGCTAACCTCGACGGATTAGCGGCGGAGGAGCGACGGATAATACGTCGCCACGCTTCTGGAAATCTTCCATATTTCCAGAGCATGAGCGACGAAAAATCCGTCGCCATTCCGTCGCTTAGCGACGGATAATCCATCGCTTAGCTGTCGCTATCTTGTATTTATACAATTAGCGATGGATAGTTCGTCGCTAAGCTGTCGCGAGGCCGTCGCTAAATACACTACCTCGTCGGATTAGCGACGATTTGGCGACGGATAATCCGTCACCACCCTTCTGGAAATCTTCCATATTTCCAGAACGTGAGCGACGAGAAATCCGTCGCCATTCCGTCTCTTAGCTGTCGCTAAATTGTATTCATACAATTAGCGACGGATAGTTCGTCGCTAGCTGTTGCGAGGTCGTCGCTAAATATACTACCTCGTTGCATTAGCGGCGATTTGGCGACGGATAATCCGTCGTCATGCTTCTGGATATCTTCCATATTTTCAGAATATGAGCGACGGGAAGTCCGTCGCCATTCCGTCGCAGACTTTTTCCAGAAACAGGCCGACGGATAATCCGTCGAAAAAACCGTCGCTAGCTGCAAAAGTCAGTCGATAACCCGTCGGTAATCCGTCGCTACCTGCCAAAGTCCGTCGGCAACCCGTCGGTAATCTGTCGCTAATTGAAATATTTTTGAAAAAAAATTGCAGAAAAGTGACTATTCCCTATAATATAACATATTCAGCATCCACCATACACAAATATAACATATCCGACATCCAATATATCCAACAAATATCTATATTGCCAACACAATATCTCCAAACATCCAATATATCACAATATACACAAAAAATATCCAACACAATGACCAACAAAATATCTAGCACAATATCCAACACACTATCCCAACATACATAGCAAAATATCCAAACATAAACAAAATATCCAAAATATACACATATCCAAACGTCTAAATGTCCAAAAACATAAACAAAATCACTGAGAAGGAGGAGGTGGATCGTCTCGTGCTCTCTCCGCCGCATCCGCTCTGCGTATATAATCCTCCACCATATGTGACGACACTTGGGACAAGACGTGGTCTGGAAGCGAGCGTAGCTGCTCTGACGACATCATGTCAAGGAGCGCCACGATAGTAGCATCCGGTACCAGGCGGGCCTCAGAAGAGAGGTCAAAAGAAAGCCGTCCGGAACAAGAAGGACCACGTCGATCTGAAGCACCGGCAGCAGCAGTAGACGGAGCGGCAGCAGACGGACCAGGAGCAGACGGATCGGGAGCAGAAGAAGGATGCGGATAGTGCCCCAGCACTATCGACCGCAAATCCGATACCGTTGTGGCGAGAGTTGCAAGCTGCGTCCTCACATCGTCTGCGGGGGGCACGGGAGGAGGCGGAGGCGGTGGGTATCTCGGAGTCGATGTATGCAAAAAATCTGCCATGGAACCTAAGCCATACAGGCACCCTTTCCTAAAGCTGCCGGCGGATTCTATGAACACGTCGTCGTAGCGAGCGGCCATAGAAGAGGGCGTCTGGGGGGGCGTCATTTTGCCGACATCCTCGATAGGGGGCTCAATCCGACGGAGTGCCTCACGATACGCAGCCTATCCAATGAATGTGTTTATACTATAAGTTTTCCTAAGTTATAATCTAAATCCTATGTTTCCCTAAGTTATAGTTTTAATCCTAAGTTTACCTAATTAAGTTATAGTTATAATCCTATGTTTCCCTAAGTTATAGTTATAATCATGAACGTAAGTACTTACATCAGTCTCCTGGGCCCTCGCGTCGACGAAGCTCCCGTCCTTCCGCCTCTTGTGCATATGTACGAATACGTCGTGAGCGGTGACAGCCTCCGCCTCTCTTCCCTCCTTCACTGCCTGTTTGGCCTGCATACGTAGAATTTAATTAACTTTATATATTAATAGTACCAAATTAAATAGTAGAATGAATTTGCGGTATCTCACCAAATCTGCACGCGTTCGTGCATGGGGCCTTGATCCCCCGTATGCACACCCGCGGCCTGTCTATTCGCCTTGGCTTTCTCTGATTTTTCCTTGTATTGAGGAGTATCCATCTTCTCTAACATCTGCTCATAGTACTCCGTCCGGATCCAGTCTACTACAAAAATTTGTCAGATTAGCGACGTTCCAAAACGTCGCTAAGTAAATTTAGCGACGTTTTGGGCGACGTTTTGAAAACGACAAAAAAAACGTGTCGCTAAACGAGAAAACGTCGCTATGACGTCGCTAATAGCGACTAATTTAGCGACATTAGTATGAACGTCGCTAAATTCTAATTACATTCCCCCACCAATCCATTTCCCCCCATTTTACTCTCACTCTCTCTCATCCCCCCCTCCGGCGCTCTCACTCTCTCCGGCGCTCTCACAATACTAATTCATATCTATTTAAGTATGAGAACGGATGGCTCAGAACACAACCCAAAATTTATTCTAGCATATATTAGTGTGGATTATTATGTTCTGTAAATATGGTGTAGTATATGTTCTTATCGTATCTAGTATCTGAAGAATGTAACAGAATCAAGATGAACTCACATAATGTAATACTAAAATATCATCTACTACTATATAAGATATAGTGATAGGTTGTCGTATCATCATTGCCGAGGGATGAGGGTCGGAGGACAGTCAACTTCATCTACGGCTACATAGTTTTTGCCTCGCTAGTCGAATGGCTGCAGGGACTATGTCCTGATCACCATGTCGTAGTCCAATACAATCTAGAGATTGACACAGTACTAATTTATATATGTAGTCCAATACAAATAGTCTAATACAAAAACAATCCAATACAAATAGTCCAATACAAATAAGTACTAATAGCTAATGAGAACCATGCAGCTCACGCAAACGCTCAGTGATACGATCACGCAACCACCTCGAATAAGTGGGATCGACGGCGGCAGGAGAGATGTAGTCCCTTGCAAGTGCTGCATGAATAGAACTCCCGGTCTCACTAGCTACCGGTGCTGGATAAATAGAACTCCCGGTCTCACTAGCTATCGGTGCCACTTCCTGCTTAACAGTAGGAGGAGCCACCTCAGCATTCACTGTTTCCCTCAAATGACGTGCCGCTCCTCCGGTCATGGGTACCATCTGGTAAAATCAATATTCACAGGGGGAGCGGTTGAAAATGAATGAGAGAACTATCAGAGAATCACATAAAACTAACTAGAACTGAAATACAGTAATTGACAAATAAATGAGAGAACTATCAGATGTGATACTTGAGTATCAATGCGATACTCGAGTATCGGTACTGTGATTGCGATACCGATACACATAGGAATGGTCTGATACTCAGAGTATCGGTATCGGACCATTTCGTATTGCGAAGGGAACAACACTATAGCGTTGATCGCGAGATAGATAGAGAGAGACACAACTAAGTAGCACTTGAACTTTAACTAAGTAGCACTTGTAACTAATGTACAAAATCACCTATTGATACGATGCAATGATCGATTTTAATTACAGCAATACAAAATGACAAAAATATAATACGTATAAAGAATTAGAAAACATACATAAGCTTTGGCATACGTATAAAGAATTAGAAAACATACATAAGCTTTGGCAGCCATCTTCTTCGTCATCTCTGTCCAGAAATCTGCTCTGAGTCAATCCTTTGCCCCGAAGCTCGAGTGGACATCCTTGAGTAGAGCTCGAGCGAGAGGTTCCTGACAGCATGGTGGTCTTCTTTGTCAAAGGATTCTTGCTCGTCCCATAACCAATCAAAATTTTTTTCATTTCTAATATCTTGAATATGAAACTCTGTTTCACATTTGGTTCTTATATACCAGAAGGTAGAGCCAAATATGAAGCAGAGCTTCATATTCAAGAGATTAGAAATGAAAAAAAAATTGATTGGTTATGGGACGAGCACGGATACTTTAACAAAGGAGACCACCATGCTGTCAGGAACCTCTCACTCGAGCTCTACACGAAGGATGTCCACTTGAGCTCCGGGGCAAAATTTTGGCTTAGAGCAAGAATCTATTGACGGAGCACATCCACCATGCTGTCAGAAAAAAAATAGTAACGGTGAGAGACCAGTCTGAGTAGGACGTATACTCTGATAATATCTCCTCCAACACTCAATCCCACTACTGATATCATTCTTATAAAGGTGATCTCTCAGAGTATACGTCCTACTCAGATGGATCTCTTAGAGTATCCTCTCCGGTTGGTTGTCGAGCCATAGGGTACAGAATCCAAAATACAAAATACAGAATCCAATCCCTGGGTTCGCCAAAAATACAAAAACAAAGATTGACACACAGTTCTAATTCATATGTGTTTTAAGTGTGAGAACGGATGGCTCAGAACACAACCCAAAATTCATTCTAGCATACATTAGTGTGAATCATCTATGTTCTGTACATATGGTGTAGTATACGTTCTTATCGAATCTAGTATCTAGTATCTGAAGAATGTAACAGAATCAAGATGAACTCACATAATGTAATACTAAAATATCATCTACTACTATATAAGATATAGTGATAGGTTGTCGTCATCATTGTCGAGGGATGAGGGTCGGAGGACAGTCAACTTTATCTACGGCTACATAGTTTCTGCCTCGCCAATCGAATGGCTGCAGGGACTATGTCCTGATCACCATGTCGTACCATAGTTTCTACCTTGTCAGTCGAATGGCTGCAGGGACTATATGTCCCGATCACCATGTTACCAATTAACCAACTAACAAAACTACTTGTTACAAATATCGGCACTATCGGTGCGTTCGAATCGAAGTATCATATTTTTCGGTGTCGAAAAATAAATAATTATTACTAAATTATCAGATTTTTCGGCACTATCGGTCAGTATCGGTCTGATACCGATTATGATTCCGATACCGATTTTGATACCCCCTCCCCCGATCCGATACTCATAGGATTGGTCCGATCCGAAACCACCTATACCCCCTCCCCTGATCCGATACTCCGATTCGAAACCACCGATACTCATAGGAATGGTCCGATCTGAAACCACCGATACCCCCCACCCCCTCCCCTACCCCGCCGGACAGCAAACCCCCTCTCTCCCTCCCACCCTCCCACCCCTCCCTCCCGACAACAAACCCCCACCACACCCTCTCCCTCCCTCCCGACAGCAAACACCCACCCCCCTCCCCCTCACCCCCCGACAGTAAACCCTAAACCCTACCCCTGCCCCCCACCCCGTACCCAACACCATCCACCCCCCGTCCCCCTCCCTCCCCCCATCACCGCCAGCCCCCGCGACAGCCGGCCCATCCCATCCACCCGAAACCCTACCCCTGCCCCGAAACCCTAAACCCTACCCTGCCCTCCGCCCTCAACAACCTCCCCCCCCCGCCCCCACTCCCTCCCCCCACCCCGCCGGCCCAGCGACAGTCGACCCCCCACCAACCCGAAACCCTATATGTTATGCTAAACAGAGAGAGAGAGAGGGAGAGAGAGAGAGAAAGAGGGAGAGAGAGAGAGCATACCTGAGAGAGAGAGATATCCCGTCGGAGAGAGCTTCATCGGAGAATGTGACCCGTCGGAGAGAGCTCGCCGGAGAGAGAGAGAGAGGGGGGGAAGAGAGAGTCTTTTTGGGGGGAATGAAAAATTCCTCCCCCCCCTCCGTCGGTTCAATTTAAGTTAGGTTACAGTATTTAGCGACGGATTACCGACGGATATATCCGTCGGTAGGTAGTCGCTAAATACCCACTAGATCACCGACGGAACGTCCTCGCTAGATAGACGCTAATTTAGCGCGCCATTTTTTCTAGATTTTACCGCCACAATGTGCGACATAGTAGCGACGGACATGAATCCGTCGCTAAAGTTTCGTCAAATGAGCGACGGATGTGCGACTGATTTTGACGCAAAAAAACTAAAAAAATTATCCATTGCTTTCTGACGGTAGCCCGTCAGAAGGTAGTCGCGAGACCGTCGCTATGGCCGACAGATACGATCCGTCGTTATTCTTCCGTCGCCAAATTGATGTATTTTAGTAGTGAAAGATGGCTATCGGTATGAACTGAATTCATCTAGTTCTACATAGAAAAAAAAAACTCTAAAGCATGCCTACCTTAATAATCAGAGTTGGTTTAGACGAGTGGGTTCGTCCTGCTCACTAGTGCATTTCCAAGTGTACTAATCCCTAATCCCACCGGTGATGAGGACTCTGGAGGTGCACATCGCTAAGCCAAAGCTAAAGTTCGAAGAGGCCTTTTGAAGCTCTCCCTATTCTGAAGTATTTTGAAGCCAATTCATCGAAGGCTTATGTATAAAAGGGTGAATGTATGGAATGACAAGTGTTAGTTCCGACAGCTTATCGAGTATATTTCTTTTGTTTCAATCAATGTAGCCGCAACGGCATATCCAATGTAATATAACTTGTACTTTGTTGCAATCTATCAATGAAAAGTATATTTCTATCTTTCTATACTGCGTATTCAATTACTCTGTGATTTATAAAGTTTCAACTTGATGTTTCAAATAAAATGATCAAATGTAATGTTCTTGCCTTGTACGAGTGCAACTCCAGACTCGTACGATATCACATCTTAGCAAGGACGATCGATTCGGTATAACGGGAATGGGGACGAACGGTTTGTCGAATCGGGGCATAATAAATTGGTATCAGAGCACAGTTATGTTTCCTCGAATTTTCGAAAAATATTTTATTTGGAATGTTGGCTGAGATTACTCGATTGAATGCTTGTCGACATGCTGCATGAAATAAAAGTTCCATACGGGTAAGCCCGTAGATATTTTGTAAAAATACTAATGGCTTTACTCTGTTTTTTAGGAATGACTAAGAAAAATAAAAATTATCCCGCCACAGCAACCAACGCTGTGGATAGTTCGTTCACTTCGAAGAATGCTAGCCCTGGCAAGAGTACAATGGAAAAAATGTTACGCTTGATGCAGCTACAGCAACAACAGCTTCAGATGAAAATCCAAACCCAATTCGATGCGCAATAGAAGCAAATGGACGCCTAGACATGGATCGTGAGCAGCATAGCTAACAAAACTAGGGCAATGATCGTAGCACCTAGAGAGAGGGGAGCTACTCAAGAAAAAATCGAGAAAGAAGTTCAACCACAAACAATGAATTCTTTTTCCTGGTTCAAAGTAACGGAGTTCCACAAGATGAACTCGCCTAAGTTTAATGGTCGAGCAGAGCTTGATGTGATTGTGGGATGGCTCGTGGAGATTGAGGACATGTTCAATCTTCTCAGTATCGAAGGGCCCCAGAGGGTAGCATGTGCGACATTACAACTGCAACTGAGTGTTTACGACTGGTGGGCAGCGAAGAAGTAGGAAATCTACGAAGCCGACACCGACGCCCAAATTTCCTAGAAAATGTTCAAGAAAACTTTTCTTGAACAATATGTTCCTCGCGCCATCCGTCAACAGAAAAGGGATGAGTTCATGATGTTGAGGCAAGGGAATATAACTATTGAAGATTATGATGCAAGCTTTTCAAAACTTGCAAAATTTGTCGGTGCCTTCCTGCCCAATAAAGAAGAATGGTGCGAACGTTTTCAACAGGGCCCGAACGACGAATTGTGTAGATACATCATGAATCAGCGATGCCAAACTTATCGTGAATCCTATGAAGTCGCACTTGATAGCGAGCAGATCATTGGCCGTATGTCACAGTGATCCGTGCCTGTCGTCCGCAATAATTTCAACAAACATCCTAACGACACCGAAGAATCGGGAGTAAAAAAACGTCCAAACACATTCGATAACGGGGGGCAATGGTGACAACACTGTAATAGATGTCACACGTATGGACACCGGAAGACCGATGTGTTACGAGAACTTGCTATAAGTGTGGCAAGATATGCCACACGAGTAACTACTATCAGATGGGAAGGCAAAATAAAAACCCATCGAGGAATGTTCCAAATCCAAATCCTCCAAGGAACATTCCAAATCAGTATAAATCACCTATACTACAAGGCACAAATGCGGTGCCCGTGAACTCGTAGAATCAACGCCATAGGGTGCAAGGCCGAGTCTACGTATTGACTTGGGATGAGGCATTTGAGTCCAATACTGTTGTAACTGGTATATTACTCTATAAAAAATACCTGCTCGAGTACTATTCGATTCGGGTGCAACGCAAAGTTTTATATCTGCTGACTTTGCTAAAAAAATAAAATAGCCCTGCAATCACTAGATATGAACATTAGTGTTAGCACTCCATCGGGAGTCAATATGCCTGTAAACTTTATTTGTAGGGACGACCACATTTGTATCGGAGGTAGAAATCTATCCTTGGAAGTCGGTGTACTAGACATCAAAGAGTGCGACATAATTCTAGGCATGGATTGGTTGGGCACTTGCCATGCAACGATCGAGTGCACGGAGAAGAGAGTTATGTTTCGTCTTCCTGGCGAGACAGAGTTTTCATATTCGTGCGGTATGGTTTCAAAAACGGCCATGGTGGTATCGGTAATTTCGGCGAGGCATATGCTTCGTTTCGGCTGTGCGGGATACTTGGCATCAGTTCAAGATACGAGAAAGGATAATGTAAATTCAGTAGAGACTAATGTTTTGACAAATTTTTTCGACATTTTCCCAGACGAGATGTTCGAAATACCGCCGGATCGAGAAATAGAATTCAACATCGATACCTTCCCGAATACACAGCCGATATCAAAAGTGCCTTACCAAACGGCTCCAGGAGAACTGAAGGAGCTGAAGGTGCAATTACAAGAGTTGCTAGATCATGAATTTATTCGCCCTAGCATCTCTCCGTGGTGAACTCCCATATTGTTCGTGAAAAAAGAAGAATTGATCGATGTGGCTATGCTTCGATTATCGCGAACTCGATAAGGCGACCGTATGAAACAAGTATCAATTTCCATGAATTGATGACTTGTTTGACTAACTGCAAGACGCGTCAATATTTTTCGACAATCGATCTTCGTTCAGGATACTATTAGTTGAAGATCAAGTCCGATGACGTATCAAAGTTATGGTCATTATGAATTCCTACTCATGTCATTCGGTTTGACGAATGCCCCAACTCCTTTCATGGATTTGATGAACCGAGTCTTCTGACCCCAAATCGACAAATTTGTAGTCGTATTCATCGATGAGAGCCTTATCTATTCAAAGAATCGGGAAGAACACGCAGAGCACTCGAAGACGGTGCTGCAGACTCTGTGTAAAAATAAATTATATATAAAACGGAGTAAGTGCAAGTTCTGGATGAGTAGCGTGATGTTCCTTGAACACGTACGTCGTCTTTGTTGAAGGTGTCTCGGTGGATACAAAAAAAATTGAAGCAGTGGTAGATTGGAAACGACCTACCTCGGCTAGCGACATTCGAAGTTTCTTGGGCTTGGCAGGCTACTACCGAAGATTTGTACAAAGCTTTTCCAAATTTTTATCGTCTCTGACTCGGCTCACCCAGAATAGAGTCGTATTCGAATAGAGTGATAATTGTGAATCCAACTTTCAAGAGTTGAAGTAACAGCTCGTCTCAGCTTCAATTCTTGCACTTTCAGATGGTCCGTAGGCTTTCAGATATTTAGCGATGCATCGAAAACTGGCCTCGAGTGTGTACTCATGCAGAAGGACAAAGTCATCTCCTATGCTTTACGGCAGTTGAAGCAGCACGAGAAAAACTATCCGATGCATGATCTAGAATTGGCGGTAATCGTGTTCGTATTGAAACTCTGGCGACACTTCCTATATGGTGTGGCTTATAGAATCTACACGGATCACAAGAGCCTCAAATACTTATTCAGCCAACGAGAACTCAACTTGAGGCAGCGGCGTTGGCTCAAACTAGTAAAACACTACGAGCTGACAATCGAATATACGTCGGGCAAAGAAAATTTCGTAGCAGACGCGCTGAGCAGGATGTTTATGGGATCACTAGCAATAAATAATAAGATACGGTGAGATCTTGAGGCGATGGGTATCGAACTCGAAATTGAGTATCGACATCTACACCTGGCTTAGTTGAAGCTTGGGTCGAGCCTTCTTAGCAAGATAAAGATCGCACAGAAAGACGATTTATTTCTAAAAAAATGTGCAAGCTAATTTCAACATGAAGGACAACTGACTTTACGGAAGATGGAGATGGGACAATGCGACTAAAATGAAGGCTTTGCATTCCTAAAATTTTCGAAGTCAAAAAAAAGATTCTGACGGAGGCGAATTATGCGAAGTACTCGTTACATCCTGGGAGCATCAAGATGTACAAGGACTTGCGCACAAACTTCTGGTGGCATGGCATGAAGAAAGACATGGCTAGTTTTATGTTGTAGTACATGGCGTGTCAACAAGTGAAGGCGAAACAACAAAGGCTAGGCGGGGAGCTGCAGAACCGCGTCATTCCCGAGTAGAAGTGGGACAATATTTTGATGGATTTTATTGCAGGATTTTCGAAGACGTCGCAGGAGAATGATGTGATTTGGTTTATTGTTGATAGATTGACAAAGTCGGCCCTCTTCATCGTAATCAAAGTAGCATGGAGCGTCGATCAGTTAACACAAATCTATATTGACAAGATTGTTCGGCTGCACGAAGTAGCAGCTACAATAATTTCGGACAGAGACGGGCGACTCCTATCGCGTTTTTGGACGAGCTTGCAAGCTGCTATGGAGACCAAACTAAATTTTAGTACTTCATACTACCCCCATAAAGACCACAGACGGAGAGGGTGAATCAAATCTTAGAGGATATGTTGCATCTGTGTGCGATCGATCTAAAGACTAATTGGGATACGCATTTGCCGCTTGCAGAGTTTGCGTATAACAACAGTTATCAGTTGAGCATTCAGATGGCTCCATAAGAAGTGCTCTACGGGAGGAAGTATAGGTCTCCAATATGTTAGGATGAAGTCGGAGAGCGACAAGTGTAGTTCTCCGTCCCTACATCGTGCCCCGTTTTCGTCCACGGGGTGCGCGAGATAGGAACACTGTCGTTAATGATTGAGTCGGGACCGATAGATCGGAATCGGCTAAATTGGTCGAACGGGAATGATTGAATTAAGATCCTTTTCTCGTTATGGAAAGGCTTCTTTGGAATCAAGTCTCATATTCAGCGGGTTGCGCCTCAAGGATTGGCTCTGCAGCTGAGTCGGGAGAGACCTCCCGTTGCTCTGGTTTTCATGTCGTACTTGCTTTGGCTTTGGTTTTCGTGAATATTTTTGATCATTTTCATGGCTTACATTTTTGAAGTCGCATTCGTATCGAATTTCTTGAATAATACAGTGTTCTAATCAGTTGCTTATGCGATTTCAGATGATCACGTAGGCGACGTCAGCACAGCCAATCAGTTCCTCGCCTGAAGCAAAGACTAAGGTGAGTGGCTGACCTTCTTCGCCTCGACCTTCTGTTTCAAAATCAATATGAAACACAAAAGAAAAGCTTGTCGCCATAGTGAAGAATCAATAAAATTATGGCACGATTCTTCACGTAACACTTGCTATCGAACTGCTTTGCCTGAAAACTGATGCCTGCTTTCTTATGCCTTATCCACTTAGCCTATACAAACCAAAGGATGAATCGATTAAAGTGTATCGTAACGATATGACTAAGCTACATAAATGACTAAGATCAAAGAAAGTGGCAGTTTCACACCTAAAAGAGAAAGTTAAAGGTTTTAGTAAAAAGATGGAATATTTTATAAATATGCAAAAATGGTCATTGGACAGCTTATGCATAAGGTATAGTTTCCTCGAACGGTTGCCTAGGCCAAGGAACCGATTCGGCCGGAGAGGAACGAGTTGTAGCAAGCGCCAGCCTTGAATCGGCGTGGGTGATTCGAGAACTTTCGCATAGGGCTCGCTACCTGTCGCGAAAGGGTCGCCGTCTAACCCAGCTATAGTCCATGATGGCTTGACATTGCCAGTGACCTTAACACCCTTTCATGGCTTGAATCAATGCACGTGACACGAGATAAAGTTGGAAAATTGCTTGCCTCAAAACATGTTAACATACAAATCGATCAGGATGGTTAGAAAGATCACAAAATAGCTAGCTAACATATTTTATAAAATTGCTTGAACCAAATTCAGATCTTGGGTTTAATTAGCCACTCGCCAGTATTTGTGGTCGTACTGACCCTCGTATTTTGCAGGTGCCAGAAATCAGAAAGAACGTGCCAACTAGCTAGGCGACGTTCATGCTTTTGAAGCTTCGACCGCACGTCGAAGACCCCGCCGCTAAACTTTTGAAGACTCTCCGCAAGTCCAAAGAACATGTCTCGGCATCCCTCGCATCCAGGTGGCTGGAATACTTTTGTTGTACATAAGGATATATGTACGGAATAATTATCTCATCGGCACTCCTTTTGTAATCGAGTCTTGTTGTAAAGCCCGCGTGACACGATTGTAATGGAGTCTGTAAATAATATCTATTATTAATAAAATAAAAAGTTTTCTGTCTCAATGTGCTATTTAATTTATCTGTGCTCACTCTCTTAGATGCTGTGTTTCGGATTACCTTATGACTATGCCTTGTGCGATCGCAAATTAGGTTCGCACGGCATTACATCTGAGAGAAGACTATCGACTACGGAATCGAGACGTGACATAATGGTATCAGAGTACGGCTTTACGTCCTTGGCCTCCAGTGTCGAGTTTCTAGTCCCAAACCGTTGACCTTGTGTCGATGAGATGAGTTGTTCCATACGCTAAACCCAGGACATTTTCTGAAACTAACGAGAGTTGCCTTTCTTTTTTCTGCAGTTGTGGACCTCGGGCAGAGGACGAGGTGAGTGCTTCCAGCGGCTCGAGTAGTTTCGGGCCCGAGCATTCCATCAATCCAACGGGGTTGATGCCTACTATAGTCAGATCTTCCGGCGACCCAATGCAACGAATGATGCAAATGCTTGAAATACAGCAAAGGCAGGCTGAGCTCCATCCGCAGCAGACGGAGGCTCGCCAGACCCAGTTTGAGAATCGATTTTAGGCATAACTTAAATTGCAGCAGCTGAATACACTTCAACAAATAGTTCAGTCAGTCGGGGCCAACAACAATTCAACGATGACGCCTGCTGTGACTGAGCCGGCGGTTCGATCTAATGAAGCTGAACCGGAGGTACCCATGCTCTCACCTACGGCAACAAAAAGTTCTACCTTCGATGTGTCAAAATTCACAAAAAGCTACCACACTTCCTTCAACGGTACAGAAGATCTCTCCATGGCGATCGACTGGTTGGAGGAGCTGGAAGACAAATTCGAACTTCTGGGTGTCGAAGACTCAAAGAAAGTCGTATATACTCAACTCCTACTGCGATTGAACGTGCATAACTGGTGGGCCATACAGAAGCAGACAATTTTACGTAAAGACAAGATGGCGGCGATCTCATGGGTTACATTCAGAAAAGCGTTCGAGATCGAATATCTTTTTGCAGCCGTGCAACAGGAAAAAGAAAATGAATTCATGCAGTTGAAGCAAAAAAATATGACTGTTCGACAATACACGGCCGAATTCAACAAACTGGCCAAATTTGCTGGAGTGTACCTGCCTACTACTGTAAGTCGTGTTTGACGATTCGAAGTGGGCCTGCGTCCCTCTATCGCCGCCCATGTTTCGGTGCCTGATTACACGACTATGGGCGAGTCACTCAATCATACCCTCCGTCTAGAGCCTCAGTATCCTCCTGCCACTACTGGCATTATTCATTTCAATAACAAACGTCATAGTAATACAGTAGGCAACAAAGCACATAAGCGTCAAAACTGCGACAACGGAGGCGGCAACCAAGAAAAGGATCGGGTAGTCTACAATTTCTACCACAAGGTGGGGCACGCGGTTAATGAATGCTTAATGAAAAGTAGAGCATGCTTCGGGTACGATCGAGTAGGGCACGTCGCACGTAACTGCCCTGAAGGTGCGTCGAACCAGCGCCAGCCGCAACAACACCACCAATATTAAAACCGGGGCCAGGCACCTCAGGCTCCACAGACTGTACAATAAAATAGCCAGGAGTGTCACCCCAATGCTCAGGGCCGCGTCTATGCCATGACTCGAGATGAAGCATTCGCGTCTGACACAGTCGTGACAGGTATACTGTATTTTAATAACAAACCTGCTCGTGTACTGTTTGATTCAGGTGCTACGTATAGCTTTATATCAGTAGACTTTACCATCGAGCACAAATTTTCCTTGACACTGCTGGGCCTCGATCTTAGTGTTAATGTACCATCAGGCGCACCACTACTTGCAAATTTAGTCTGTATAGATGGAATCATCTGTATAGGTGGTCAAAGGGTCAGTCTTGATGCGATAGTTCTAGACATTAAGGACTATGACATCATTCTGGGGATGAATTTGCTCGGTACGTACAATACAGCCATCGATTGTGCCAAAAAAATAGTCATTTTTCGTATACCTGGAGTGCCTGAATTCAGTTATTCGTATGGCGAGGCATCGCCGAACTGTATGGTGATCTCAGCAATATCTGCTAGATGGATGCTGCATTCCGGGTGCGAAGGCTCTCTAGCGTACGATCGAGACATGCGACATGATGGTGCAAATGTGGGTCAGACCTATGTTATGGTAGAATTCCCAGATGTGTTTTCGGACGAGCTGTCTGGCATGCCACCTGATCGATGGATCGAGTTCACCATCGACACATTCCCCGACACCCGACCGATTTTGAAGACTCCATAACAAATGGCCCCTGTAGAACTAAGGGAACTCAAGATACAGTTGTAAGAGTTGCACGACAAGGGATTCATATGACCCAGGTTCTCATCATAGGGAGCTCCCATGCTATTCGTCAAAAAGAAGGACGGCTTAATACGTCTTTGTATCGATTACCGCGAGCTGAACAAGGCCACCGTCCGAAAAAAATATCCATTGCCCCGCAAAGACGATCTGTTTGATCAACTGCAAGGAGCTACGGTATTCTCTAAAATTAATCTTCTCTCGGGTTACCATCAACTCAAGATCAAGCCGGACGATGTGTCGAAGTCAGCCTTCCGCACTCGATACGACGATTATGAATTCCTGGTAATGTCATTCGGCCTAACAAATGTCACGCCCCGCTCCCGTAGGAGCGATCGTCCTCGTTAAGGCGTGATGCCGTACGAGCCTAGATTGCGCTCGTGCAAGGCAGGTTCCATAACGGCCAATTTCAGCGGCTGCGACGGGGTCGTCGCACAGAAGTCCCAAGCAGAGACATTAAATTATAGCAGCGGAATTTTAGAAAAAAACACAAGTTACTCAAAAGAAGCTCTTTATTGATATTGAACAAAGGTTACATTGGGGGCGCATGGCCAATATTACAATCACTCAAGCTTACTCTTCTCACATTTTACAAGTTCACTCAGCTCTCTCTCATCTCTCAATTACAAGTCTTGATCCAGCGGAAGCTTCGGAAGACGATGTCCATACATTATGTCCCGTATAAGTCTTTACTCCATACGGCCGCACGCTTCGAATCGCCAAGAAACTCCATGCCTCGACGCATCCAAGCGAGCTCCGCGCCACGAGCTTCTACCTGTGCCTGCACATGTAAACTATGTGGGTGTCAGTACTCAACTGTACTGGTGGAATGAGCTCCTCGCCCACCCATACAAAACCAACACGTTTACTTTACTTTGTGCAACATAGTCCCCTTTTGTATTATCTTTCTACTCTTTTCTTAGGATCAGTTTTAGGACCGACACCTTGACCTATTCTGTGCCTCTGGACCATCCCGTGCTTGCAACAATAATGTCGACTCAAACAACGTTAACCTATCAAGTCGTGCTTGCCTTTCGGCCAAAATCAGAGACGCAACTACGCGATGAGGCTCCATTCCCGTATGGCCGTGCTACAAATCCTTTGTGCCGTGCCTCGCAACTACGTGCGACTCAACCATATTGCCGCCTCGCGGCCCTTTGCTACTAAATCATCAACTGACCCAATCATGACTTGTGGGTTAAGTGTCACTCGACCAACTTTGTCTTGCGGCCTTTCCTGACTTAGACTCAGGACAACTCACATCCAAACTATGCAACTTATATGCTGATAACATTAGACTCGACGCCACATCTCGTGCCGAAGCATGTCGCCTATGTTGATGCCACATCTTAGGACCAAACATTGTATTCCAACTGTATACACATTCAACAACTCAACTCAATCCAAAGGCACGTACGCGGATTGCCACCATGCCGACTCATCTATATGATTTGGTCACTGACTCCCAGAGCCATCCTGGACTCCTTTAGCTTGTTAGGCGGCCGCCCTTGCCAGGTGGGTAGCTAGCCCCGCTGGCAAGCCTCTGCGCTAACTTGTGCGGTTATCCAGCACGTGCTAATGCTGCTTCTCAAGAACCGGTCCCCTTCCGTCGGGCTACCGTTTGAGGAAACTCTACCTTGTCGATAAGTTGTCCATAACCATGCAAGACTCGACTCAACTGACGTCTCACACAGTCATTCCACCTCTTGTGTTATCATCTCTTTCAGGGCCAAGTTCAATACGTCTCACCTCTGAGATCTTGCCTCGACGACCCGTAGTCGCGAGCATTCTTCTTTCTTTGCCCTATCATTTTACTCAACTCAAGAACAAATATTCACAACACTTCCCAAACTCAATAAATCAACCGTGATCCGTGCCTTAAAACTCTAGGACCGTGCCATCGTGTCTCAAACTGACTTCCGATCTACGCGACACTATCGCCTAAGTCATACTTCATATGACGGGCCTTGGGATCGTAGGACTATTTAACTTGACAACCGCAGAAAGAGCGGGACAGCACTAGAAATGACTTAGGTCGATCGGCATAACTTTGCCTAACTTAATCGAGCCTATAACTTGACTCAAGGGACGAGCAAAGGCTATGCCAAGCCTTGCATTATGGAAACATGTATGCTTTATCGAGCATTTACGCGGACAACGCCTATGACTTAGGCCAACTCAAGTGTCGGGACAATTCGACGGGACCGTGCATGCTTTAACAAGCATTCACGCAGGCGACGCCTATGACTTAGGCTATTTCATAACTTTGTGTCGAAGACCAACTTTCCTTCTCCCAAGCCACGGGATGAAGGATCGAATGTCATTTTCAAAGCACGTCGTGCACCAGCTCTAAGCCGACCGTGGGACGTTTTTCCATGTTCTAACTCGATTCGGTCCATCGGGATTATTCCCTTAGCTATGTGGATTCGTAGCTTTTATTATTAAGCCTACTTGTGCAAGTTGAAAACACACGATTTATTATGTGAAGGCAAAGACGAGGCAAGTTCACCGAAACTATTCCACCTGAGCGAGCGGTCGCTTCGACCGAACGATGTCTTCGAGTAGCCGTTGCAAGGCTAAGTTCGAACGCCGTTGGCGTTTTGATTCCTCCGATTAACTGAGCGGAACGGGGCACTACATCATACACCACTCAGAAAAAGTTTCGTCCTCGAAACTAACTGAGTACTCTTATCGACTTATCACTTTTACTCAACATTCAAGACTCTTGCACACACTACGCCTATGCGTTTCTCAAATTCGAGCCACGCTCGTGCTACCCTCAATCCTTTCTTCAAAACTTACGATCTCAAAATCTTCGACACTTTCCTGTTTCTCAAGTCTCCCTTCATTCAATGTATCACTTAGTATGGATCGTGCACATATTCCAGGCATCTCCAAAATACATGCATTTCAACCAAGCCTCGTGATAGCGAATCCCGCCAACACCACTCGAGTTGGATCGTGTACGCAATCAAGCGTCCTTGATATACATGCATGTCAACCTATACTCGCGAGTGGTGCCTCCACAAATCCTACTACTTCATACTCGGACGTCTGCCTAACTACTAGGCTATGCCTTTCCGTCAGTATTGGAATCATAGTTCCCAAACAACAATATCAACACTGACCCCATCCTAAGGTCAAACCAAATTGATAGTACAGGGTCTTTCTACCCAAGCTCGCATCACTCCGATTTCTAAACTTCGAGCATAGATTTCCTACACACACATCCCAATATTTTGTCGTACGGGGTTTGAGTCATTCAGCAAAGCCATCCTACGATAACTCACGTTTCAACCAATTTCTTGACATATCAATATCACTTTGTTTTATCAAGCCATTTCGCATAGTCTATTTCTTCGAATACGTTCGACATAATACGCCTATCAATCCTTCCAAGTCAAGCACGCTACGACATAATTCACCGCTAAACCATAATTCACATTTCATATTCCCTAAGTCATTTACCCCAATTCACGTATTCGATCATGTGGTCGTCTAGCTTAACAATATATTGCATCTCGATCTCACGCGAGTCAGATTATCCACGGTGGGCACGAATCACCATGCACGCTCCCGCGAGATAATCATCCTCAACGGAACGTAACTCTTGTTTTGCGTCTAGACTAGTTCATTCTCGATGCGCGGATTGGACCTACTCAATCCTCAAGTTTCTTTCATTCATCAATCGCAAGTACTCGCATCCTCGAATTTTCCTTTGCATTAAGCCAACAAGTCGAGACAATCAAAGTTGCCGCGTCCTGATTTTTTTCGAGTTCGATCATTCCCGCGACATGAATCACCATGTCAGCGCTCACGCAGAACAATCGCCCCAAACCCGACGTAACGCATGTGCGAGACTGGAGTTGCGCTCGCGCAAGACAAGATCGTCGACGTTGTGGCTATCAACGTAACCACCAAGACACGACCATTTTCATCCAACATTCATCTCGATCAAAATCCTAAGTATCGCATCCAACCGAACAATAACACTTGCACGATCGTCATTTGCCGAGTCAGAGTACCCCCGAGTTATCGCATATCATCTTTGATATGCCTCAATACCATCGATGATATACGTAACTTGATGATCTTCGTTTGCAACGAATTCTGAGTCGTGCGAATGATGCTATCGTCCGACTGGATAATCTCCTCGACATTCAATTCAAGTTCCATCATTATCCCTCGAATCTTTCACGACATCAATTTCTTTAATCAATCGATCGACATCCCTGAGGCTATCACATACACCACTCAGGGATGAAGTCATTCAATAAATCCTCAACTTATCATTCAAAACAAAATCCACTTCTTCAAATCCCGTTCGAACTATTCCTCGAATTCCAAGCACGCTCATCTATATCGCATCGACGTTATCGTCGCTCGCTAGTACCCTTATCGATAGTCATCTCACTTTACTCAATCGAGTTCAACTCATTCTCGTCCGATACAATTCAATTCCCGTACTCGACTTTTCTAAGGTCGATGCAACTTTAGTGTATATGCCCAGCCCGACTTAGCCAACCGTGCTTACGCAAACCATCTTTATTTCTTGTCAAAAACTGTTCTCCTATGTTTTGTAAAATAGTTAGACTTATTGTATGGACATCCCGTGGGACAATTGAGAGAGAGCGCACCAACGATATCAACTTGCGGAAGCAACAGAGTTTGCGGAAACAACGAGTTAAAGAATTCAATCGATAGACTAAGGACGTAAAGCCGTACTCTAATACCATTATGTCACGCCCCGCTCCCGTAGGAGCGATCGTCCTCGCTAAGGCGTGATGCCGCACGAGCCTAGATTGCGCTCGTGCAAGGCGGGTTCCATAACAGCCGATTTCAGCGGCTGCGACGGGATCGTCGCACAGAAGTCCCAAGCAGAGACATTGAATTATAGCAGCGGAATTTTAGAACAAAACACAAGTTACTCAAAAGAAGCTCTTTATTGATATTGAACAAAGGTTACATTGGGGGCGCAAGGCCAATATTACAATCACTCAAGCTCACTCTTCTCATATTTTACAAGTTCACTCAGCTCTCTCTCATCTCTCAATTACAAGTCTTGATCCAGCGGAAGCTTCGGAAGGCGATATCCATACATTATGTCCCGTATAAGTCTTTACTCCATGCGGCTGCACGCTTCGAATCACCAAGGAACTCCATGCCTCGACGCATCCAAGCGAGCTCCGTGCCATGAGCTTCTACCTGTGCCTGCATATGTAAACTATGTGGGTGTCAGTCCTCAACTGTACTGGTGGAATGAGCTCCTCGCCCACCCATACAAAACCAACACGCTTACTTTACTTTGTGCAACATAGTCCCCTTTTGTATTGTCTTTCTACTCTTTCCTTAGGATCAGTTTTAGGACCAACGCCTTGACCTATTCTGTGCCTCTGGACTATCCCGTGCTTGCAACAACAATGTCGACTCAAACAACGTTAACCTATCAAGTCGTGCTTGCCTTTCGGCCAAAATCAAAGACGCAACTACGCGATGAGGCTCCATTCCCATGTGGCGTGCTACAAATCCTTTGTGCCGTGCCTCGCAACTACGTGTGACTCAACCATATCGCCGCCTCGCGGCCCTTTGCTACTAAATCATCAACTGACCCAATCAAGACTTGTGGGTTAAGTGTCACTCGACCAACTTTGCCTTGCGGCCTTTCCTGACTTAGACTCAGGACAACTCACATCCAAACTATGCAACTTATATGCTGACAACATTAGACTCGACGCCACATCTCGTGCCGAAGTACGTCGCCTATGTTGATGCCACATCTTAGGACCAAACATTGTATTCCAACTGTACACACATTCAACAACTCAACTCAATCCAAAGGCACACACGCGGATTGCCGCCATGCCGACTCATCTATATGATTTGGTCACTGACTCCCAGAGCCATCCTGGACTCCTTTAGCTTGTTAGGCGGCCGCCCTTGCCAGGTGGGTAGCTAGCCCCGCTGGCAAGCCTCTGTGCTAACTTGTGCGGTCATCCAGCACGTGCTAATGCTGCTTCTCAAGAACCGGTCCCCTTCCGTCGGGCTACCGTTCGAGGAAACTCTACCTTGTCGACAATTTGTCCATGACCATGCAAGACTCGACTCAACTGACGTCTCACACAGTCATTCCACCTCTTGTGTTATCATCTCTTTCAGGGCCAAGTTCAATACGTCTCACCTCTGAGATCTTGCCTCGACGACACGTAGTCGCGAGCATTCTTCTTTTTTTGCCCTATCATTTTACTCAACTCAAGAACAAATATTCACAACACTTCCCAAACTCAATGAATCAACCATGGCTCTAAAACTCTAGGACCGTGCCATCGTGTCTCAAACCGACTTCCGATCTACGCGACGCTATCGCCCAAGTCATACTTTATATGACGGGCCTTGGGATCGTGGGACTATTTAACTTGACAACCGCAGAAAGAGCGGGACAATACTAGAAATGACTTAGGTCGATCGGCGTAACTTTGCCTAACTTAATCGAGCCTATAACTTGACCCAAGGGACGAGCAAAGGCTATGCCAAGCCTTGCATTATGGAAACGTGCATGCTTTGTCGAGTATTTACGCGGGCAACGCCTATGACGTAGGCCAACTCAAGTGTCGGGACAATTCGACGGGACCGTGTATGCTTTAACAAGCATTCACGCAGGTGACGCCTATGACTTAGGCTATTTCATAACTTTGTGTCGAAGACCAACTTTCCTTCTCCCAAGCCATGGGATGAAGGACCGAGTGTCATTTTCAAAGCACGCCGTGCACCAGCTCTAAGCCGACCGTGGGACATTTTTCCATGTTCTAACTCGATTCGGTCCATCGGAATTATTCCCTTAGCTATGTGGATTCGTAGCTTTTATTATTAAGCCTACTTGTGCAAGTTGAAAACACACAATTTATTATGTGAAGGCAAAGACGAGGAAAGTTTACCGAAACTACCCCACCTGAGCGAGCGGTCGCTTCGATCGAGCGATGTCTTCGAGTAGCCGTTGCAAGGCTAAGTCCGAACGCCGTTGGCATTTTGATTCTTCCGATTGACTGAGCGGGACGGGGCACTACAACAAATGCCTCAGCTGCTTTCATGGATTTAATGAATCGGGTGTTTCAACCTTTCCTCGATAAGTTTGTAGTAGTCTTTATCGATGATATACTCATCTACTCGAAGGATAGGCAGCAACATGTTGAGCATCTACGGACCGTGCTTCAGACCCTTCGACAAAATTAGTTGTATATGAAGTAAAGCAAATGTAAATTTTGGCTGAGCAGCGTCGCATTCCTCGGACACATCATTTCAGCTGAAGGTATTGCAGTCGACTCAATAAAAGTTGAAGCCATTGTCGATTGGAAACGGCCAGCGTCCGTCAGCGAGATTCGAAGTTTCCTTGGCTTAGCGGGATACTACCGACGCTTCGTGAATGACTTTGTGAAGATCGCATCGCCTCTGACTCGTCTTACCCAGAAAGGAGTCGCATTTGAATGGTCAGACGGCTGTGAAGCTTCCTTCCAAGAATTAAAGCAACGGCTCATCTCGGTCCCAATACTCGTACTTCCAGAAGGGACTGAAGGTTTCCAGATATTTAGCGATGCGTTCGGTCAAGGCTTGGGGTGTGTACTGATGCAGCGGAACAAGGTGATATATTTTGCTTCCCGACAGCTAAAGTCGTACGAGAAGAACTATCCTACTCATGATCTGGAGTTAGCGGCGATTGTGTTCGCGTTGAAATTATGGCGTCACTATCTTTATGGCATGGCGTGCACGATCTATACCAATCACAAGAGCCTCAAGTATCTATTCACACAGAAGGAACTGAACTTGCGGCAAAGGCGTTGGCTTGAACTGATCAAAGATTACGACTTGATTATTGACTATACACCGGGAAAGGGAAATTTTATAGCATACACTCTGAGTCAGAAGTATATTGCCTCATTATCCATCGACCGCAGATTGCTACGCGACCTAGAAGAGATGGGCATCGAACTCCGAGTCAGATTCAGGAATGTACAATTAGAAAAGTTGCAGTTAGAGCCGAGCTTGCAAGAAAACTTCAAGACCGCTTAGAAGGACGATCCTTACCTGAAGAAAATACGTGAGTTAATCTCGACGGGTAGGACAATCGACTTTGCGGAAGATGAAACCGGCATGCTTCGATTGAAGGGTAGGCTATGTGTTCCGGATAATTCAGAACTTAGAAAGGAGATATTGTCATAGTGCACTATACGAAGTACACCTTGCATCCCGATAGCATAAAGATGTATAAGGACCTCCGCACAAACTTCTGGTGGCACGGAATGAAAAGAGATATGGCACTCTTCGTGTTGCAATGCATGGCCTGTCAGCAGGTGAGCTAAGCATCAAAGACGGGGTGGAGAGATACAGAATCTGGCGATTCCGAAATGGAAGTGGCAGCACATATGCATGGATTTCATTATTGGTCTGCCGAAGACGCCACGAGAAAATGAAGTCGTCTGGGTCATCGTCGATCGACTAACCAAGTCAGCGCACTTCATTGCCATTAATGTTACTTGGAGCGTTGATCACCTGGCTCAGATTTATCTTGACGAGATAGTACGGCTGTACTGAATTTTAGTACTTCATACTACCCTAAACAGACCGTCACACGGGGAGGCTGAATCAACTCTTAGAGGATATGTTGCATCTGTGTGTGATCGATCTAAAGACTAGTTGGGATACGCATTTGTCGCTTGCAGAAGCGTATAAAAATGGTTATCAGTTGAGCATTCAGATGGCTCCGTAAGAAGTGCTCTACGGAAGGAAGTGTCGGTCTCCAATATGCTGGGATGAAGTCGAAGAGCGACAAGTGTAATGTCTCGTCCATATATTGTGTCTCGTTTTCGTCTACGGGGTGCGCGAGAAAGGAACACTGTCGCTACCGATTGAGTCAGAACCGATAGATCGGAATCGACTGAATCGGTCGAACGGGAACGAATGAATTAAGATCTTTTTCCCGTTATGGAAAGGCTACTTCGGAATCAAGTCCCATATTCAGCGGGTTGTGCCCCAAGGATTGGTTCTGCGACTGAGTCGGGAGGGACCTCCCGTTGCTCTAGATTTTATGGCGCACTAGCTTTGGCTTTGGCTTTGGCTTTGGTTTTCGTGAATGTTTTCGATGGTTTTTATGGCTTGCATTTTCGAAGTCACATTCGTATCGAATTCCTTGAATAATACTATATTCAAATCAGTTGCTTATGGGATTTTAGGTGATCGCGTAGGCGACGTCAGCACAGCCAACCAATTTCTCGATGAAAGCAAAGACTAAGGTGAGTGGCTGACCTTCTTCGCCTCGACCCTCTGTTTCAAAATCAATATGAAACACAAAAGAAAAGCTTGTCGCCATAGTATAGAATCAATGAAACATGGCACGATTCTTCACGTAACACTTGCTATCGAACTCCTTTGCCTGAAAACTGATGCCTGCTTTCTCATGCCTTATTCACTTAGCCTATGCAAACCAAAGGATGAATCGATTAATGTGTATCGCAACAATACGGCCAAAGTGCATAAATGACTAAGATCAAAGAAAGGGGCAGTTTCACACCTAAATGAGAAAGTTAAAGATTCTAGTAAAAAGATAGAATATTTCATGAATCTGCAAAAATGGTCATTGGACAACTTATGCATAAGGTGTAGTTTTCTCGAATGGTTGCCTAGGCCAAGGAACCGATTCGGCCCGGAAGGAACGAGTTGTAGCAAGCGCCAGCCTTGAATCGGCGTGGGTGATTCGGGAACTTTTGCATAGGGCTCGCTACCCACCGTGAAAGGGTCACCGTCTAACCCAGCTATAGTCCATGATGGCTTGACATCGCCAGTGACCTTCACACCCTTTCACGGCTTGAATTAATGTACGTGACACGGGATAAAGTTGGATAATTGCTTGCCTCAAAATATGTTAACATGCAAATCGATCATGACGGTTAGAAAGATCACAAAATAGCTAGCTAACATATTTTATAAAATTGCTTGAACCAAATGTAGAGCTTGGGTTTAATTAGTCACTCGCCAATACATGTGATCGTACGGACCCTCACTCTTTGCAAGTGCCAGGAATCAGAAAGAACGGGCCAACTAACTAGGCGACGTTCGTGACCGCACGTTGAAGACCCCGTCGCTGAACTTTTGAAGACTCTTCTCATGTCCAAGGAACATGTCTCGGCATCCCTCGCATCCAGGTGGCTGGAATACTTTTGTTGTATATAAGGGATATATGTATGGAACAGTTATCTCATCGGCACTCCTTTTGTAATCGAGTCATGTTGTAAAGCCTGTGCGACACGATTGTAATAGAGTCTATAAATAATGTCTATTATCAATAAAATAAAAAGTTTTCTGTCTTAATGTGCTATTCAATTTATCTGCACTCACTCTCTTAGATGATGTGCTTCGGATTACCTTATGACTATGCCTTGTGCGATCGCAAATTAGGTTCGTACGGCATCATGCCCGGAAGACGACTATCGATTCTACAGAATCGAGGCGTAACATAATGGTATCAGAGCACGGCTTTACGTTCTTGGCCTCCAGTGTTGAGTTTCTAGTCCCAAACTGTTGACCTCGTGTCGATGAGATGAGTTATTCCATACGCTGAACCCATGACATTTTCTAAAACTAACGAGAGTTGCCTTTCTTTTTCCTGCAGTTGCGAGACCTCGGGCAGAGGACGAGGTGAGTGCTTCCAGCGGCTCGAGTAGTTCCGGGCCCGAGCATTTTGTCAACCCAATGGGGTTGATGCCTGCTATAGCTGGATCTTCCGGCGACCCAATGCAACAAATGATGCAGATGCTTGAAATACAGCAAAGGCAGGCTGAGCTCCATCGGCAGCAGACGGAGGCTTGCCAGACCCAGTTTGAGAATCGATTTGAGGCATAATTTAAATTGCAGCAGCTGAATATACTTCAACAAATAGTTCAGTCAGTCGTGGCCAACAACAATTCAACGATGACGACTGTTGTGACTGAGCCTCCGGTTCGATCTAATGAAGCTGAAACGGAGATACCCGTGCTCTCACCTACGGCACCGAGAAGTTCTACCTTCGACGTGTCAAAATTTACAAAAAGCTGCCGCACTTCCTTCAACGGTATAGAAGATCCCTCCGTAGCGATCGACTGGTTGAAGGAGCTGGAAGACAAATTTGAACTTCTGGGTGTCGAAGACTCAAAGAAAGTCGCATGTACTCAACTCCTACTACGATTGAACGTGCACAACTGGTGGGTCGTACAGAAGCGGACAATTTGACGTGAAGACGAGATGGCGACGATCTCATGGGTTACATTCAGAAAAGCGTTCGAGATCGAATATCTTTTTGCAGCCGTGCCACAAAAAAAAGAAAATGAATTCATGCAGTTGAAGCAAGAAAATATAACTGTTCAACAGTACGTAGTCGAATTCAACAAACTGGCCAAATTTGCTGGAGTGTACCCTTCTACTACTGTAAGTCGCGCTCGACGATTCGAAGTGGGCCTGCGTCCCTCTATCGTCGCCCATGTTTCAGTGCCTGATTACACGACTATGGGCGAGTCACTCAATCATGCCCTCCGTCTAGAGCCTCAGTATCCTCCTGTCTCTACTGGCATTATTCATTTCAATAACAAATGTCATAGTAATGCAGTAGACAACAAAGCACATAAGCGTCCAAACCGCGACAACGGAGGCGGCAACCAAGGAAAGGATCGGGTAGTCTGTAATTTCTGTCACAAGGTGGGGCACGCTGTTAACGAATGCTTAAAGAAAAGTGGAGCATGCTTCGGGTGTGATCGAGTAGGGCACGTCGCACGTAACTGCCCTGAAGGTGCGTTGAACTAGCGCCCGCCGCAACAACACCACCAATATCAAAATCGGGGCCAGGTACCTCGGGCTCCACAGACCGCACAACAAAATGGCCAGGACCGTCGCCCCAATGCTCAAGGTCGCGTCTGTGCCATGACTCGAGACGAAGCATTCGCGTCTGACACAGTCATGACAGGTATACTGTATTCAAATAATAAACCTGCTTATGTACTGTTTGATTCAGGTGCTACGCATAGCTTTATATCGATAAATTTTACCGCCGAGCACAAATTTCATGTTACATCGCTGGACCTCGATCTTAGTGTTAATGTACCGTCGAGCGTGCCACTACTTAGAAATTTAGTCTAAGGAGATGGAATCATCTGTATAGGTGGTCAAAGGGTCAGTCTTGTTGCGATAGTTCAAGATATTATGCACTACGACTTCATTCTGGGGATGGATTGGCTCGGTACGTACAATACAGCCATCGACTATGCCAGAAAGACAGTCACTTTCCGTATACCTGGAGTACCTGAATTTTGCTATTCGTGTGGCGAGACATCGCCGACCTACATGGTGATCTCAGCAATATCTGCTCGACGGATGCTGTATTTCGGGTATGAAGGCTATATAGCATCCGTTCGAGACATGCGACAGGATGGTGCAAATGCGGTTCAGACCGACGTTATGAAAGAATTCCCAGATGTGTTTCCGGATGAGCTGTCCGACATGCCACATAATCGAGAGATCGAGTTCACCATCGACACATTCCCCGACACCCGACCAATTTTGTAGACTCCATACAAAATGGCCCCTGTAGAACTAAGGGAACTCAAGATGCAGTTGTAAGAGTTGCTCGACAAGGGATTCATATGACCCAGCGTCTCGTCATGGGGAGCTCCCATGCTATTCGTCAAAAAGAAGGATGGCTCAGTGCGTCTTTGTATCGATTACCGCGAGCTGAATAAGGCCACCGTCCGAAACAAATATCTATTGCCCCGTATAGACGACCTGTTTGATCACCTACAAGGAGCTATGGTATTCTCTAAAATTGATCTTCGCTTGGGTTACCATCAACTTAAGATCAAGCCGGACGATGTGCCGAAGTCAGCCTTCCGTACTCGATACGACCATTATAAATTCCTGGTATGCCATTCGGCCTAACAAATATCCCAGCTGCTTTCATGGATTTAATGTATCGAGTGTTTCGACCTTTCCTCTATAAGTTTGTAGTAGTATTTATCGATGATATACTCGTCTACTCGAAGGATAGGCTGCAACATGCTGAGCATCTACGGACCATGCTTCAGACCCTTTGAAAAAATCAGTTGCATGCGAAGCGAAGCAAATGTGAATTTTGGATGAGCCGTGTCGCATTCCTCGGACACATTATTTTAGTTGAAGGCATTACAGTCGACCCAAAGAAAGTTGAAGTCGTTGTCGATTGGAAACGGCCAGTGTCCGTCGGCAAGATTCAAAGTTCCCTTGGCTTAACGGGATACTACCAACACTTCGTAAAAGATTTTACGAAGATCGCATCACGTCTGACTCACTCACCCAAAAAGGAGTCGCATTTGAATGGTCAAACGGCTGTGGAGCTTCCTTCCAGGAATTAAAGCAACGGCTCGTCTCGGCCCCGATAGTCGCACTCCAGAAGGGACTGAGGGTTTCCAGATATTCAGCGATGCGTCCGATCAGGGCTTGGGGTGTGTGCTGATGCAGCAGAACAAGGTGATATCTTTTGCTTCCCGACAGCCAAAGCCGTACGAGAAGAACTACCCTACTCATGATCTGGGGTTAGCGGCGATTGTGTTCGCATTGAAATTGTAGCATCACTAACTTTATGGCATGGCGTGCACGATCTATACCGATTACAAGAGCCTCAAGTATCTATTCACACAGAAGGAACTGAACTTGCGGCAAAGGCGTTGGCTTGAACAGATCAAAGATTACGACTTGACTATTGACTATACACCGAGAAAGAGAAATGTTGTGGCAGACGCTCTGAGTCGGAAGTATATTACCTCATTATCCATCAACCACAGATTGCTACGCGACCTAGGAGAGATATGCATCGAACTCTGAGTCAAATTCAGGAATGTACAGTCGGCAAAGTTGCAGTTAGATCCAAGCTTGCAAGAAAAGATCAAGATCGTTCAGAAGGACGATCCGTACCTGAAAAAAATATGGGAGTTAATCTCGATGGGTAGGACGACCGACTTTACGGAAGATGAAATCGACATGTTTCGATTGAAGGGTAGGCTATGCGTTCCAAATAATTTAGAACTTAGAGAGGAGATATTGTCGGAGCGTACTATACGAAGTACACCTTGTATTCCGGTAGCATAAAGATGTTTAAGGACCTCCATACAAACTTCTGGTGGCACGGAATGAAAAGAGATGTGTCACTCTTCGTATCGCAATGCATGTCATGTCAGCAGGTAAAAGCTGAGCATCAGAGACCGGGCAGGAAGATACAGAATCTGGCGATTCCGGAATGGAAGTGGCGGCACACATACATGGATTTCATTATTGGTCTGCCAAAGATGTCACGAGGAAATGATGCCATCTGGGTCATCGTCGATCGACTAACCAAGTCAGCGCAGTTCATTGCCATTAAAGTTACTTGGAGCATTGATCGCCTGACTCAGATTTATCTTGACGAGATAATATGGCTGTACTGAATTTTAGTACTTCATACCACCCCAGACAGACCGTCAGACAGAGAGGATGAATCAAATCTTAGAGAATATGTTGCATCTATGTGCGATCGATCTAAAGACTAGTTGGGATACGCATTTGCCGCTTGCAGAGTTTGCGAATAAAAACAGCTATCAGTTCAGCATTCAGATGGCCCCGTAAGAAGTGCTCTACGGGAGGAAGTATCGGTCTCCAATATGCTGGAATGAAGTCGGAGAGCGACAAGTGTAGTGCCCCGTCCCTACATCGTGCCCCGTTCTGAAGAAAGCTTTTATACTCCAAGCTTGTACAACTCAAATACTCCTAATCGAAAACCACCGGCACTTAGAAGAATAGGAGTTGTCTTGGGAATATGAAGATTTAAAGCTCTTGGTAAATAGGAAGACTTTAGAATAGATAGAGAAGATGAAGAAGGATTGAGTGTGTTTAGAAATGACAAAATCTCCTCTATTTATAGTAATTTTTGAGACAGAGTTCGGGCAGAACTCGGTAGGGTTAACGTTCATAATTTTGAACGTTGCAGATCCAAAGGAATAGGAATTTGCTACTGACCAGAAGAAATTCAAGTGGACCGAGTTCGGACTGAGTTCGAGCAGAACTCTGGCCGAGTTCGGTTCCTTTGGTTCTGATTCAACCTAAGTTGGTTTTTGGTTCAATTGGGTTTGGTTCGGTTTAAGGAATGAATCAAGATAGGTTGAGATAGACTTCTAATTGCGAGTGATCCCGACTCACAAATAATCTAGACTCAATAAATAGAAAAATACTGAATAAATATGAAAACCAATAGCCTATATGATGACGCCTTTTTCTTGACATTGAAGAAGTATTTTTCCTTGACAGCAATCGTCCAAAGATAAACAGATCTAAAAATCTGAATACCTTTCGAGGGCTTCGCTCCCGAACCACCTAGGGGGTGATGCCCCCTCGACCCCTGTCCGCCGGGCAGTGGAACCCCCGATGCGAGGCCCCGGATAGGTCGTTGGGTGATTCAGAGAAATCTTCTTGTATAATATCGTCTTTAGCCCATCATTAATTCTCCATTGTATATGTCCTGCTTTGACAAAGCTTGATCATGCTTACTGCATGTCTTACAAGAATATGTTAGACGAACAAAGCAATATGATACAAGCATAGCAATATTGATATAGTGAACATAAGGACAATGTTATTTTTAAGTTGCGACAAGATATATAGTGATTATATGAATATTAGTGACTTCAATAGTTAGACTTAATTGATTAGCCATATTCAAAAATATGGTATAATCATTGGGCTAACAATCTCTCCCTTTTTTATTATGGCAAATCGGTTAAGTTTAAGATATGTACAATAGATGCATGTATCGCTAATAAACACATAATACTAGAATATTGTGTGCTAACTTAAACTTATTTCTCCCCCTTTGACATGATCAAAAAATAAGCTCCCCCGTAATAAGAGATAAAACGAACTCAAGCATAAGTAAAGGAGGAAGGCAAAAATAATCATGATTAAGGATTAGGAGAATAGTGTAGCGATAAGTTTAGAGATTTGCATAATTAAAGTATAAAAAACTTCTCAAAACGCAATATAGTTGGTTGAACTTAGAAAAAGGAAATCAATTAATACATAGTTTACCAACTAGAAATCCAAAAATGACATTTAAAACTCAATAAAAATGAAACTGTAGTTTTGAAATAGATACCAATAACGTAGAAATCACTTATTGGTCATAAATAAATCATGAGAAATTTACAGATCTAGTATATACAAAAAAAATCAAGACAAAATGAGACTTTTAACCATGAGCACAAAAAATATGATCCATAATTTGCCCATACAAATTAGTGAATCAATTCCATAAAGAGTATAATCATCGAAAAGAATTCAAAATAAATATACTAGAATCTATGCAAAATATATACCAAAGTTTATGCATTTGAATTCAATTACCTTGTCATGATATATGTATATCCATTAGATAAACATGAAGGTAATAAAGACAAAATACTTTAGAAGAAGAAATTCAATCAACTTGAATGCTCCCCCGCCAAGTATGATCAGTCTAAATATTGATAATCATGAACTTTGAGATAAATCTCAATAAGAAAAACCAAAATTAAGTTAAATTCAAAGAAAAATCAAATATATAATTAAATATATTTGGCAAGATAACTTTTAGAAACTCAAATAGATGAGACAATCAAAAAGAAATAATAATAATCATATATTCTCTCATAAATTCAATACAAATTCAAATATCATGAACAACTCAACAAGATATTTAAGTAAAAGAATATATGTCCATGATGAAATAGGTATACTACATATTAAGGGCATAAAAAAAATTGAAACAATTAATTTGCTCTCCCTTAAAATATGTGTATTCTAGTTCTGAAGTAATTTAAATGCAAGAAAAACAATAACCATAAGATCTAAGGAATATCCAAGATATGCATCTTTCTTCCCTTTGATCAAATGCATATAAAGTTCAAAACTTAAAACAAAATATCATCTTTAGGCAATCAAAAGAAAAATCCAATAAATAATTGCTTAAAGATGAACAGACAAAATATGTCTCAAAATAAAATATGTCTCAAAAATTCAAGACAATAAAAGATTTTTATAAACTGTTTCAATGCAAAAAACTGACAGATTCAACAAATTAGGGACAATTCGAAAAGACTTTTAAAATACAGAATTTATTATGAAAAAATTGTCGTAATAAAAGTTCGAATGCGTCTATTTATTCTCCAGACTGACAGCTGAAGATTCAAATTTTTATATCATGAAAACAGTTTTAATAAAAGAATCCATAGATCATAGATAGTCTATTTGAACAAATAAAACTTGACTAGTTAAATGTCTAAAGAAAAATGTATTCTAGATATATGGCATGTCAAGGGGATAATTGATTTGAAATAATTAATTACTCAACCTTTACATGGCTATATCCAAAAAAATAGTATTGACAAAATTTAAAAATCAGAGGAATATTTTCAAAAGTAGGAAACTAATTCCAAAATATTAGATCATTTTATCAACGTTCATTTCTTTCTTTTTAAAGTCGTCGTACGGTATCCATCAGATAACCGTAGGGTTACAAAAAAGAAACGCTGTGAGAAGGAGAAATTTATCGACTTCTCCCCCTGAAAGAGTTACTGTTGTAGACAGTAAATAACTTGAATAAGAAGTAATAATATAAAGCTTAATATCATGAATATTACACAAGCTAAAAAAAAAAATCAAAAGACCATAATATTCAATGAGTAGTCAAAAGTTCATAAAGTCTGAATATCAAAAGATAGAAATATTGAATATAACAAAGATGACAAATATTAACCTATGGAAGATCAATATATGTTACCTTTTATTTAATAAAATGTTGTCCATCAAAGCTAAAATCCAAAATCCATCAGATAACAATTGCAACTAGATCTCAACAAATCTTTAGGTTATAAATTGTTGATTAATCTTGGATTAGCTGCAGGGGTACTGTCCCAGCTAACGGGAGTTCACCGGGGAATAATTAAGTACCGCTTCGCTTTGGCTGTAGCCATGGTGAAAGATAGATCCTTTGTAGGCTTGTACCAAAAATAAATCTTTTCTTTAATAACCGAGGATTTAAGAAAAATTAGTGCAATATGAAATAAATTATATTCTATGGACTAAAAAGAAGTCTTAGAACAATGTAACATACGGTTTAAGATGTATCAATTACATTTATCCACATGTGCTACAAAATTATTGGGTAACAAAAATAAAAAAAAAATTATGAATCAAAATGTAGGGCGTAGATATGCTGATGTATTCTGGAATCTGGGGGACTGGGTTCAGTGCCCTGGATGCAGAACTAGACGATAGTTGCAAATAGACCTTAATAAATCTTAAGCCTATAAAGTATTGATCACTTCGGGTTAGCTGTAGGGGCCGGTTCCCAGCTAACGGTAGTCCGAAGACTAGTACACCGTGTTGCTTTAGGCTATTTATACCTATATGATAGAAGAACCCTTTCGACTTGTTCCTAAAATGATCTCTACTCTTAAGAACTTAGATTCAAAGGAATATATGCAGTATCATCAAACAACATCAAAATCCAGAATCCATAAATATAAAATACCCAAATAATGGTTTATCAAGATCAAGATACTAAAAATAATAATTTAAATAAGAGTCATGTGTCCAAACTGTCAACCAAAAAGCCAAGAAAAATATCATTAAAAGAGGCTTTGAGGAAGAAGCTAATAAGGAGAAGAACATAAATTTGTTCAAAATAATCAATAGCTAAATTATGAGATAAGCACATGCTTGAAACAATTTTTCAAAATAATACAGAACTGAACTTAACTCATATATCAGACAAAGATGTAATTGATTCATAAGAAGTTAATCAAAATAAAATATGAGAATCAATAGTGAATATATTATGCAAGCACAAGGTTAACAAAACTTGTGCTAAACATACATAGTCACAAAATACTAGTCAAAGTAAATATGCCATATTAAAGACAAATCAGTAAGAAATGACCATAAGAGAATATTAATGACGAAGAGTCAAAAACATATAAACCAAAAATTAAGCTCCAATAGACTAGAGTGGTATGCATGCTTTAAGAATAAATACTAATAGTAAAGAGCATACATAGTCAAATGTGTTACAATAATAAAAGATGAGTAAAAGACTATATAGTGTGAACTAAACTTTTAAGCTAAATAGCTAGTCATGCTAGGATTATATCTCAATAAACAATTTAAAAGATATCAATGAAAGTTAATAGCAAGACATCAGTCAGAACATGCTAGATATTAAAAACTATTTATAAAGTATGTTAGCGAAGTGGTTCTAGTGACCACACTTATGTTGGTAAACTTTTATGGAAGATGACCTTTGTAGCTTTGCAATCACCAACACGTTCCATGGTTCTATGATTCAGAATAAGTTGCCCCACCTAAAATATTAGGTGAAGACTTTGGTATCCAATACTTGGATCCACATTTGTTAGCTTTGGGAACCCATTTGCACAAGTTCATATCAACTAGTTTTCTAATCTGATAATGATTAGAAACAATTCATTCATACCACAATAATGACAGAAAGTATTAATAGTGCTATGTGCAGCAGTATGAGAACATGCAGTGGTGTGATATGATGTACGTGGATGTTTGTAATAGAAAACATGGTTGTGTGAAGCTTTAGCTTTGCTTGCTTTCTTTCTAGGTGTGACTTTGTGATGTGCTATGTGTCTTGTATTAGACTGAGTCATAGATTGTGCTACCTGCTTTTCCAGTCTAATCTCTAACTTTTTAGAGTTAGCACATATCTTATCATATTTAGCAGTAAGAACATCAATTCTACATGAAGCAATAGAATACTTCTTCTTTTCTGATTCTAATTCCTCCTTAAGTTTAGCATTTTCTTGAGTGCTTTTCTCAATGCAATCAAGAGCTTCATGCAATCTAGACTTAAGTGTGGAAATCTCAGTAGAATTATCAGAAGAAGAAGTATTTTTAGCATCATTCAATAAGCAAGTAAGCTTTTCATTCTCACGCTTATAGGATAGAATATTCTTTCTAGCTTGCTTATACTTATTTAGAACCTTCTTGTAATCAGTAAATAAATCATGGAAAGCATCAGATAATTCATCATAAAAGAATTCATTCTCTTCAAGAAGGGGATTATTCTGTACCTCGCTAGATAATGCCATTGTGCATATATTTGCAGCTTGATGAGGTCTATCTTCTTCTTCTGAGTTGCTTGCTTCACTTTCGTACCATATGCTCTTGGTAGCGTACTTGTGAGACGATGATCTTCTTTCGGTTGATCGTTCATAGTGACTTTCTTTTCTAGCAGTAGTACAATCTTCTTTGATGCGGCATATCTTCTTGTAGTTGTCACATACAAGATCTTCTTCATATATAGGGTTATGTTGAATCTTAAATCTTGATGCCATCTTGCACACATTTGCATCATTTTGACGACTATCCTTCTCTCTGAAGTTGCTAGTTTTGCTTTCGTCCTGCACTCATAAGTAGCTTCAAGAAGTTTCCTTTTATGAGATGTAGTGCAATTAGAAATAAGATTGAATACATTAAAGTCTACAACACAATAGAAACCATGCATTGCTTTTGCATGAAGGCTAGCTAACATCTTCTCTTCCTTTGTGTAACTATAGTAAGGCTTGTTAATAATAGAGGAGGTAAGAATAGAGGTGATAATAGGCTTTTTTAGCCATTGCAAACAATTGACCATAAGTCTAGAAACTTCAGGTAGAAGCTCATATGTGTCTTCTAAGAAGTATAGTTCATTCCATCAAATAGTGGAGGTCTATTTGTGAACTGTCCTTCACTTGTAAATATTGAATTCATGGTTGCCTTATGTATACTCTCTAGAGTGTTATATTTGAATATAACCTGCTTTGATACCAATTGTAGGATCGTTGAGCACTTCTAGAGGGGGTTAATAGAGTGCGTGTGTGCAGCGGAATAATAATCACCACTTAAGAATATTTATGGAAGTGGCTAAACAAATATGGAGCATGCAGTATATAAGTAAATGCGTAAAGTAAATGAGTTGAGAAGAGCAAACACAAATACCAAGGTTTATACTAGTTTCCCTCTGAGAAGACTAGTCCAGTCTCGAGTACTCAACCCGATATTGAATCCACTATTTGAAAGAGAGATTATACCACATGTTTTGCTCCGAAGAACACGTCAACTTCAACACCATCGTATTTTTATCCGAAGCCCACAAACAAACTTTAACACCGTTCTGAAGAAAGCTTTTATACTCCAAGCTTGTACAACTCAAATACTCCTAATCGAAAACCACCGGCACTTAGAAGAATAGGAGTTGTCTTGGAAATAGGAAGATTTAAAGCTCTTGGTAAATAGAAAGACTTTAGAATAGATAGAGAAGATGAAGAAGGATTGAGTGTGTTTAGAAATGACAAAATCTTCTCTATTTATAGGAATTTTTGAGACAGAGTTCGGCCAGAACTCGGTAGGGTTAACGTTCATAATTTTGAACGTTGCAGATCCAAAGGAATAGGAATTTGCTGCTGACCAGGAAAAATTCAAGTGGACCGAGTTCAGACTGAGTTCGGGCAGAACTCTGGCCGAGTTCGGTTCCTTTGGTTCTGATTCAACCTAAGTTGGTTTTTGGTTCAATTGGGTTTGGTTCGGTTTAAGAAATGAATCAAGATAGGTTGAGATAGACTTCTAATTACGAGTGATCCCGACTCACAAATAATCTAGACTCAATAAATAGAAAAATACAGAATAAATATAAAAACTAATAGCCCATATGATGACGCCTTTTTCTTGACATTGAAGAAGCATTTTTCCTTGACGGCAATCGTCCAAAGATAAACATATCTGGAAATCTGAATACCTTTCGGGGGCTTCGCCTCCGAACCCCCACGGGGGGTGATGCCCCCTCGACCCCTGTCCGCTGACCGGGTAGCGGAACCCCCGATGTAAGGCCCCGGATAGGTCGTTGGGTGATTCAGAGAAATTTTCTTGTATAATGTCATCTTTGGCCCATCATTAATTTTCTATTACATATGTCCTACTTTGACAAAGCTTGATCACGCTTACTGCATGTCTTACAAGAACATGTTAGACGAACAAAGCAATATAATACAAGCATAGCAATATTGATATAGTGAACATAAGGACAATGCTATGTTTAAGTAGCGACAAGATATATAGTGATTATATGAATATTAGTGACTTCAATAGTTAAACTTAATTCATTAGCCATATTCAAAAATATGATGTAATCATTGGGCTAACAATTTTTTGTCTCAATGTGCTTTTCAATTTATATGTGCTCACTCTCTTAGATGTTGTGTTCCGGATTACCTTATGACTATGCCATGTGTGATCGTAAATTAGGTTCGTACGGCATCACGTTCGAGGGACGACTATTGATTCTACAAAATCGGGATGTGACAACAAGTGCTCGGACCAGAACTGGTGGAGCAGGCCATCGAAAAGGTTCGTCTGATTCGCGACCGACTTCACATCACGTAAAGTTGACAAAAGAGCTACACAGATCTTTGTCGACGACGTCTAGAATTTCTGGTCGGGGACCATGTGTTTTTGAAAGTAACGCCCATGCGTGGCATGATGTGGTTCGGTGTTAATGACAAATTGAGCCTGAGATTTATAGGCCCTTTCGAGATCCTCGAACAAGTCACAGTTGTTGCTTATCGGATCGTACTACCTCCTGCCTTGGCTGAAGTGCACAATATTTTCCATATTTTACAACTTCAAAAATATGTACACGATCCAAGTCACGTGGTTAGATTCGATCAATTGGAGCTATGTGCAGACTTGTCTTACTTAGAGGAGCCTATTCAATTTTTGGACCGAAAGAAAAAGATCCTACGAAATAGGTCGATGTCTTTGGTTCCCGTACTTTGGCGGAACCATTCAGTTGAAGAATCGACGTGGGAGATGGAGGAAGAGATGAAGGAGAAGTACCCTTCGTTTTTTGCCTAACTTAAGGTCAGACCCTTGTTCGTAAGTTTCGAGACAAAACTTTTTCTTAGTAGTATATTATATAGTACCTCGTCCCGATAGGCGACAGACTATATAATATGCTTGCACCGAGTCATACTCAGTCAGAAACTTAAATGGCTAGTCTGACTCGATCACTGAGCATGGTATTCGATAACGTCTTGCGGCATCAAACAAATTAATTTGAATGAATGTTACGAGAATCGATCCTACTAATAGAACGGCTTATGTTGGAATAAGTCCTAAATGCAGCAGGCTACGTCTTGGCGAGTGAGCTCTAGCTGTATGGTTTTCTTGAGTTTTTCTGCTTGGTTTTGATGAATGTGTTTTTGTGTCGATTTCTGAATGCTTCTACCAATTTCGAAATGAAGGATTAAAGAAGGAATTCTGACTAAGTGTTGGTGTCATTGCAGGAGCTCGCATAACTGAAGTTTGAACGTTGCAGAATGCTTCGAATTTTGGCATGATCAAATACTTGGTGTGGTTCGGCCCCTTATTTTCTACTCTTTCCCGTAAATAAAATTCTTTTGCCTCGAACTTATTCAAATCGACGATGCCAAATTAATGCATGCCAATCCACTAAGATCAAGAACTCAGGAAAATGTATCGAATTAAAGTAATTTACTCTGAAAATATAAGTTTCACATCGAAAAGAGAAAAGATAAGGTTCTAAAAAACATGTTCTGCAAAATAAAATAAAATATTGGTCCGGCTTACGGTGCCTCAGAAAATTGGTGCCTACGGAATGCCAGATCGGAAGTACGATTTTGGGGAAAATAAATCGTTGCATGAGTTAAAAAAATAATAATGTTGCTCAATACTGTCCATGTTATGCAATCTGTTTTTATATATTAAACTGTTCACGCATTGGCATGGTCATAGATAACTTGTGCACAAGTTAGTTTCCAAGAAACGTTATTCGGGGCAGTGAAACCGAATCGACCGTGGGGGAATGAATAATCGTGCTACGGCACTGATGTGTTACGGAACTTTCAGGTAGGTTCGCAACCTAGGCTGAAAGGATCACAATGCCGATGAGATAGTCCCAAGTGGTGTGTAACACCAATGACCGTACATATAAGATAGTAGCATGCTCACCTATTGTCTTATGCAGGTAGTAAGTATTATTTCTGTTTTATGCAGGGACGAGCACTACCGTGGTAAGAATTGAGATAAATTGCTATATTTCACTGTATGCTTTTATTACTTCAAAGATGGCTATCGATATGAACTGAATTCATCTAGTTCTAAATAGAAAAAACTCTAAAGCATGCCTACCTTAATAATCAGAGTCAGTTTAGGCTAGTGGGTTTGTCCCGCGTACTACTGCATTTCCAAGTGTACTAATCTCCAATCCCATAGGTGACGAGGACTCTGGGGGGGGCACGTCGCTAAGCCAAAGTTGAAATTCGGAGAGGCATTTTGAAGCTCTTCCTATTCTGAAGTATTTTGAAACCAATTCATCGAAGGCTTATGTATCAAAAGGTGAATATATGGAATGACAAGTGTTAGTTCAGACAGCTTGTCGAGTATATTTTTTTGTTTCAATCAATGTAGCCGTAATGGTATATCTAATGTAATATGACTTGTACTTCGTTGCAAGCTATCAATGAAAAGCATATTTCTATTTTTCTTTACTGCATGTTCAATTACTCTGTGATTTATGAAGTTTTAACTTGATGTTTCAAATAAAACGATCAAATATAATATTCTTGCCTTGTACGAGTGCAACTCTAGACTCGTACAACATCATGCCTTAGCGAGGATGATTGATTCGGCATAATAGAAATATGAACGAACGGTTTGTCGAATCGGGGCATGACAGAACACAATTGGTTTAAGGCACAAAGCACGATTAGTTCAATGAGAAGTATGCCATGGTGTATGACACATATGAAACATGTTTCGTTCAAGTTAAGTAGGAAGGCTATGCAGTAGCCATTTTTTGGATTTCAAAGAATGAAAAGTTCAAGCGACCGTTTATCATCGAGGAAGTCCCTCATTTGGGAGTCTCCAAAGAAATATACAAAGAACAGTTGATGAGCACGATATGCAAAGGATTTGAGTCGTACCACAAATTAGGCTATGCATTGCGTGAGTCTAGATATTCTCGTAGGTGCACGGTCATGCATAACTTGTGCACATGGGCGATGTTTCTTCGGACGACAACCTGGGGCCATATGACCGATCCGGCCATGGATGAAACACAGTATAGCTGATGCTGGATAGGCAACCAAAAATTCGATGGACTTTCATTGGGGCTAGCTACCTGCATTGATCGACCCACCGTCTTTCTTAGCCATGTCCACGATGGCTAATTAATGCCAGTGGCCTTTTATATAGATAAGTGGTGTAATGAACGGCAATTCGCATGTACGGTGTCGGTTGAGTCGTAAAGAGTATAACCATGGCATTGATGAGTCAAGATATGTGTGTATGGTCTGTACCACGATTATGGAGCCTAAGATTTGGCTAAAGTAGAGATATGTGCTTCTGCGCAAAGTATGGGTTATTGGTCTAGTATTTGGCACTGAGTTCCCATATTTTGGGCTACGTCACTGAGTCATACGTTTCGGTTATGTTGCAAGTCAAACAAGTATGTACCATAAGGCAAGTATGGGCCGAAGGGCCCGCACGAGTCGATATGTTACTGTTGTTGGCACGAAAATGATCTGGAGGAACAAAAGTAAGTTAGGCTTTTTCTAAAGGCACCTCAACTTTTATTTAGGCTAGCCCAACTTTTTTGATAAATTATTTACAAGTTTGTCACCCAAAAAATTGCTTCAGCTAGCCCAATTTCTTTCAGGACTGTCAAATAATTTGACAGTCCTTCCAATAGGAAGGACTGTCAAAAAATTTGATATTGCCTTCTATTGGAAGGACTGTCAAAAATTGACAGTCCTTCCTATTGAGAGGACTGTCAAATATTTCGACAGTCCTAATTTATTAGGACTATCGAAAAAATTGACAATCCTTCCAATAGAAAGGAATGTCAAATATTTGATAGTCCTATTCCTCCTCTCGAGTGACGAGCTGTCCTTCTTGTTCGCGAACAGAAAGTTCTCCGGCTTGAGGTCCCCATAGATGGCCATATGCCGATGGCAGATCCATACGACATCGACGATCGTCCTAACGACCTCTGCTGCGGCTCGTTCCGTATAGTGCCACCTAGCGACGATCCGGTCGAAGAGCTCCTCGCCCTCGTACAGCTCCATGACGGGGTGGACCACCCTCTCATCCCTGTACGCCTTCCTGAGGGTGATGATGCTAGGGTTCGGGGGCAGGTGGTGCATGATGTGGGCAGAGGAGAGCGGCGGGCAGGGGAACACGGAGAAGACGGCGTTCCTAAAAAGGCGGTTGGACAGTCCAAAGTAAAATTAGGGATATCCTGAGTAAAAGTTCCCCCAAGCTGGATTGTTCTATAGTAAGAGCTAGCCCCGAGTAAATTTTGGAGTACCTTTAGAATTAGTCGTAAGTAATTGCTGCAAGGCATGGATACATTGATGTTGCATAAATGAGTTTTATAGCACGTCCAGAATGATCTTGGAGCATGATCACGTTTGTTGCAACACGAGTAGGCCAGAAGTCTAAGTATTGGAATTAATCCTAAGGCAATATTAGATAGATCATAAAAGAATATGTTATACTTACTAAAATAACGTATTGGCTTTGTATGTGTGGGCGAGGAGCTCACTCACCATTATGGTTGTGTGCTGACAATCCACCAGTTTTCATGCGCAGGTGACAGGTACCTACTCGCTCGAGGCGGAGCTCGCTTGGATGCGCTGAGGCATGGAGTTCCTTGGTGTTTTGAGGCGTGCGGTCGCATAAAGTCTGGACTTATACGGGATATAATGTATGGACATCGTTTATCTGAAGCACCTTCAAGTTGCAAGCCGAAAGGGAACCTATGTTTTATTATATTGAGAGATGAGAGAGAGCAGAGCGACTTGTATTGTGAGGAAGAGTGAGACGGAGTGTTGAAATCTTAGCCTCATGCCACATTGTAAACCTTGTTTCAAAATCAATAAAGGGCTATTCGTACGACTTGTATTTTGTTTCAAATTTCGTTGGCAGCTTACTGATTATTCAATATTTCTACTTCAGGACTTCTGTGTGACAACCCAGTCGCTTAGCCTAAAATCAGACGTTATGGAACCTGTCTTGTTTAAATGCAACCTAGGCTCGCACGGTATCACGCCTTAGTGAGGTCGATCGGTTCTACAAAATCGGGACATGACATAATGGTATCAGAGCACGACTTTACGTTCTTGGACTTCCGATTGAATTATTTTGAACTCTGATGTTGTTGCTTCCGAAATTCATGTTAGTGGTGCTTTCTATCTCTCAATATTTCACAAGATGTTCCATACAATAAGTCTATATATTTTATAAAATTGTACGAAAAAATTTTGGTTGAACAAAGATGTTTACGCATAAGGCACGTTTGGCTAAGCCGGACTGGACATATATACAATGAATTGTGTTGACGTTGGCAAGTTGTGTGTGGGATTCAATTATGTCAGACAAGAATGAGTTAGACTTGACTCATAAAATGTTAGATAGTTAGCGATAGAGGTGCTATCGAACGACGATATCATCGAAGCGATATAGACAGAACGTGCTTGAAATTTAGGGAATGGTTCGAACAGAGATTCAAAGTGATCGGTCATGATTTGAATAATTATTTCGAGGATTTATCGAGTAACTTCATCCCTGAGTGGTGTTAGGATAGCCTTGGGGATGTTCATCGACTGAGGATCGGGATACCGATGGGTCTATCAGCAAGCGACACGAGTAGTGCAAATTCTTAGAAATAAGTATGACAAAGTTAGTCATGATTGTAGATGTCTCATATGAGATTTGAGTTAGACGAACAAGAAGGCGGCGCCTAGCGGTTTGGGATTGCGTCAGTTATGAAATGTTGATGGAAAGAGTATATAGATGGAATCAAGGAAAAGTTAAGGTGTAACGTATGGATGACTCAGTCGAGAAATCAATATGAATTGTATACAAAAAGTTTGCACGATTGAAAGTTAGCTTGCATGGAAATAATTCGAATATACGAGAATAACTCTAAGGATTTAGGATAGATGTTGCTCGATGGCTTGAGTTAGCATAGAACGATGATGTTTCAGAAAATATATTGCTCGATGACTTAAGACAAGACAGATGAACATACGTAATTTTGGGTTTGAACAAATTGATCATGTAACTAGTTTGAGGGATAATGATCGAATTTGATCTTGAATGGCGAGGAGATTGTGGTATATCCAGTTCGGATGATAGCATCAGTTGCACGACTCATATTTCGTTGTAAAGATCGTCAGATTATGTATATCATCGATGGTATTGAGGCGTATCAATGATCGATCTGCGATAACTTGGGGATACATTAATATGAGAAATTATAAAATGTTATTGTTCAGATGGATGTTATACCTGGGATTTTTATAGTAATGAATGTCATGCCCCGACCCGAAAAATCACTCGTTCTCGTATCGATTTATCCGAATTGTCATCCTCTCTGGGGCATGATACCGTACGAGTCTGGAGTTGCACTCGTACAAGACAAGATGATAAGTTCTCAAATAATTATCTTTGATATTGTTATTTAGCAATAGAAGAAAACAGAGTACAAGAAATAATTCTCTTTATTAATGAATGAATCGAGATTACAAAGGCTTTCAATAGCCAAACTGAATTTGCCAGATTGGCTACAACACTTAAATTCTCTCTTGCCACAAAGAATATTTAATTATGTTGTAAGTCCGAGCATCAATGCGATCGCACGTTTCAAATGCTACGACATTCCATGCCTCAGTATGATCAAGCGAAGCTCCGCCGTGAGCTGAACATATCCTGAACCTACGAGAAATCTAGTACGGGATTAGTACTTTCATCCTCGCTTACTGAAAAGACCCACTTAACTAAATCAACATTTAAGTAATGTATTGATTCATGCAGCATATAATTTAGTTATCTTTTTATATTCTCCTTAGGATCGGTTTCATGCCATATTCGAAAGTAGTAAAGCATGTTATCATGGCAAGCATGTAATATTCAATTGGCATAAGCAAGTAGGCAACCAATAGTAATCTCATGTTGTTTCGTGATTTCTTACCAACACTGACGCACTCGCCCTTGCACCGATATAAGGTGAATACACCTCATTCCTTCTATGTCATGTTATAAGTGCTCGATGCAGGATCTCTATGTTCCTGCACTTTCGGCCCACCGTTGCTCAACTATATGAAGGTCATTGGCGTATATGTGCAAGAATGGACTAAAGTTGTTTTTTTTTTCTTTTCTCAATTTGGGTAGTCTGACGTCTCATGGGATGGGTTGCTATCCCAATAACCAGAGGCTTATCATTGCATACCAATCAGTGCGGCTTTTACATCAATAACCGATTGTTAATCATCTTATAGATGTGCGCCCATCAAAGTTTAATATCCCTCCTAAGCCAAACGGTCCCGGTGCCCCTACGCAAACTCGTTCGAGGGAACACCCGTGCACGGGAGATTATCTCCAATCCATTTCTCAAGTCCATTTGACCATGCAACACGCATCTTATTCAAATGACCAAACATATCTGGAGTTCGCGACTCAGACTTCGTATCATCTCACATTTCTCATATTAACTTTCTATGTTCTCATATTCCATACTTCGTTTCAATGTTCAATGGCATCATATCCCATCTCAATGTTTGTCAATCGAACGACCCGAAGGTCCCGAACATTTTCGAGATATTATGTCACATCCGACAGTTCTGTCATATTCATGCCACAACTATTCTCTTCACAATGAAGCCATCTTTTATGATTCTCGTGTATGTACGCACGCCTTGACACGATTGTTCTTTATTCTTCGAGTCGTGCATGTGATGCACGTCTCGATAACGTATTTTCATGTTCTATGTCTTAATATTCAATGTTCATGGCTCGTGCACTAGGGCACTCATCTCAATTGTTTTTTAATGTGCTAGCCTTCTAACTCGTGCATGGGGACACGAATGACTTGTGCGATAAGGCACTCGTCGATACAGTTATCCCTTGTTCTTATGGCTTGCGCACCGAGGCGCTCGCCTTTGCAATTTTTAATATTCAATAGCGACTCGTACATTTGATGTACGTTTTATTTCAATTGTTATATCTAGTGTTCGACACGCACTATGTTCATCTCTCGATCGAGCCATGCCCGTGGTCTCGATATGTTCTTAGCATACAATGATATATTTTATTTAGGCATAAAGGAGTTGGAAAGAGAATTCAAAGCCCCCACCCCTACCTTATCCGATATGCCTTGTCGTTTATGCGGCTCGATTTTATAACTTTATTTGCACGGCCAACTCTTCTGACTTGGCCATTCGAACACTTTGCACTACGTTAAATTATCCAAGTGATTTGGCCTACTATACGTATACTTCAGTCCGTGGCAAGGCAAAGATTTGGTTTTGCAGATCCCGTTGCAAAGAAGACAAAATTTCAACCTCTTATATTTTAGCATAAATGTATAGCCTGCACACGAAACCAACTAAAATTAATACTTGTCCGAATCGGGCTAATGCCTTGCGTTGATTTTTTCTTAGAATCTTCGAACCGACTCAATGCTTTCTCTCGGGCCAACTTAACACTTGTATCGATCTTACTCGATGCGTTCCTTGGGTCAACGTAACTCTTTGTATAGATCCGACTCGATACATTTCTTGGTCAACGTACTCTTGTAACAATTTGTATCGATACTTAATCATATCAACGCAACTCTTCGAGTCAATGACTCAGCATAATACACCGTGTGGAGCGGGACATTACATAATATACCACTCAAAACAAGGTTCATCCTCGAACCAAAACCAACACTCAATTCAAGTGTTTCTCCAGATCGTTTCACGATCTCGCCCACCTATCGTTGTTTTGTTTCAAACACTCGTACAAGCTTTCATTAATTTTCAGTCTTTCCTGCAGCTCAATTTGAATTTAGTATACAACTTGATTTGGATAGTACACCTATTCAAGGCATCCCAAAAATATGTGTATTTTAGCCAAGCCCAGTGGTAGAGGATTGGAACAAAGCTGACAGGTAAATTTCAATCCTATGCATGTTATCTCGTACTATCGGACTTATCTTTAGCAACTGTTCTCAAAATTTTATCGCATACTTATATTCGATACATACATGATTCATTCAACAAAGTCATCGCATACAATGCGATTCAAAACTGTATTTCTTATTTTCGTAAGTTTTCGCACTGACCATCAATACCATGCATTGCGTCAAGCCGTTGCGCATTCGATCACAACGATCCTCCGCAACGCCATGCGTTCGAAGTCGCTGCCCAACTATTCACGAAGTCTGGTTAAGCAACTTATCTCGATATGATTTCCTTTGTTGACTTGCAAATGCATCAACATTCAGGACTACGCCCGTTAGGTGACCTATGTAGACACCGTTCTTTAATTCTCCTGGTGCAACTCAGATCGACTGTGCTCAAAGACAATGGTCTTTCTGACCCAGAAGTTTACTCGAGGCAACGGTGCTCAAAGGCAACAATCGCTTTGACACAAAGTCTCTACGATGCATCTTACGTTCGATTCCTAACGAGTAGGAATTTACTAGCCAAATTCTTAACTTGTCCATCTCGCAACATCAAAAATAAGTTCGATTCACGCAAGCTCAATTGCAAGATGAATTCAAATCTAACGACATAAATCGTAAGTCATTCTCTTACCGCTCGCTCTCGTGCATAGCACGATTCTCAAAATTGCCTAGACTTATCATCAATATGCACCCCATTATATTTGTTATCGACGCAATTCCATATGCGATATCGCACGAGTCGTCTTATGGTTCTGCAATATTCAATTTGATTTGGCGGTCAAGTATTCTAGGGTCAGCTTTCCTGAAGCTACGTTCAATAATTGTGGATCATTAATGAAGGACAGTTAGTACGAACCATGCTATATTATTTCGGAGCCAAATCATGTTCTGACGATTTTTATGCGACTACCCAAATCCGGACAAAACCATTTCTATTTGTGCAACTGAGGTACAACTATCCTCCGAGTAAGGTCATGCACTACCGTCAATGATTTCAAAATTCACAAAATATCTACTCATATTGAGTTCGAGCCTATCTACCCATGGTCGACATTCGAGATGCTATACGCATCAAAACAATCGCTGACAACTTTATAATCATGCCTGATCAATCGCAAGGTTTACAATCAACCAGTTCTACATTCTCGTATTACTATTCCTAAAAATTATGATATTATAAGTCTGCTTTATTTTGTATTCTCACATCGTGCTTACGTTTTCTTGTATATTAATTTTTGATAGGTAATATCAGTTTTGATAGCACGAGGGTCAATATTAAATCTGCATCAACGTCGACTTTAGTTCGTATTACATACATACAAGTTCACTAAAAAATTCCATACACATTAACTCGCTTTTTGATTCGCCACATCCCGTTATACTTTGATCGCGTAATCGAGTTACCGATTGTCCAACATCGAACCCTCGAGTTATACAATCACACCCTCTAAGTTTTGCGTGTTTCAGTCATACTCAAATGAGTTTTGCTACAACGTAACCAACTATTTTCTTAGGCACGATTATCCGTATCAACTAACATTTTCACCGAAGTCGCTCATCATGCGATCCGATTATAATTTGTATCGCCCAACATTTATATCGAGATAGCAAGTCGTGGGATTCGATTACAATTTGTATAGGCTAACATTTTATTGAGTTCGTAAGTCGTGCGATACGATTACAATTTGCATAGACTAATATTTTATCGAGTTTGCAAGTCGTGCGATACGATTATAACGTTGAGTTTTCTATTCCACCGATCCGATTATTATCTTGAAGCAAAACTGTTTCGTTAGTCTCGGTCATCCGACCGATTTATAAATTTTCGTTCGATGTATCATTCATTGATACGACTCCGTGCCCTATCATTCCAACTTATTATAGAAGAATACTTGCGTCAACATACCGTCATACAGATTTTCAATCGAGTCTCGGTACTCTCCCGTTCGTTGCGAACAAACCTTCCACAAATTATGCAATGTGTCGATGGAATCCATCGCACAAGTGGTATTGCATATACGACTCAGAATTGAGCCATCTATCGCATACGTGGTATACCATATACCACTCGAAAATCAAGTTATTTCCCTCGCATCATACTATATATGAACCAACAATCTATTTCGACTTACGATTTTTGTAGTGATCATGTCGATCACAATCGTAACTTTTGATTAATGAAATCCCGACACAACTCGGCTAAGGTATTCATTTGCCAACACAAGTTCGGTGCGCAACCGAACGATTCGTTCTATCGATTTATGATTTCAGTTCCCTCTGTTGTATTTCATGCAACGTACTATTAAGTTTCATCCGTTGCATCTCTTGTGCAACATTTTTTAATTCAGTCTCATCCGTTGTATCTCGTGTAATATTTTAATTCAGTTTTCTCTGTTGTATCTCATGCAACATTTTATTTCTGATATTCAAAGCCAATACTCAAATTCGTTCAACACATTTGATTTTTCAACTTTTATGTTCATTGAAACGCAACATTCAAAATCAATTCGTTGTAATTTATGCGTCCTACGATTTTCGTTATATCGATACAGCTAACATTTCTTATATCGACTGCTGTATTGAAACATTTAACTCATCGATGCAACCAACTTTCACGGCTCATTGCACTCCATATAGTAAACATTTTACGACTTCCTTAGCAAACATCATATAATTTTCAAAACACATGCGAAAAAATTACACGACTTGTATTAGACTTATTGTGTGGACCATCCAGTGCGGCATCGAGTAGAGTCAAGAGTAATTTGATTGGTGGTGGACAACTCTTTAGAATTGAAACGAAGCAAGCGTCCTGAGGAAATTGAGCCTAGAGCGATGATACCAATTTGTCACGCCCCGACCCAAAAAATCGCTCGTTCTCGCATCGATTTATCCGAATCATCATCCTCGCTGGGGCGTGATGCCATACGAGTCTGGAGTTGCACTCGTACAAAAAAAGATGACAAGTTCTCAAATGGTTATCTTTGATATTGTTATTTAGCAACGAAAGAAAACAGAGTATATGAAACAATTCTCTTTATTGATGAATGAACTAAGATTACAAGGGCTTTAAATAGCCTAACTGAATTTGCCAGATTAGCTACAACACTCAATTTCTCTCTTGCCTACAAAAGATTTCACCATTCCATACATCATGTCTTCTATATCTCGACCGTATTAATCTTGTTGCAAATCCGAGTTTCAATGCGATTGCACGCTTCAAACGCTACGGCATTCCGCGCCTCAGCGCGATCAAACGAAGCTCCGCCATGAGCAGAACATATCCTGAACCTACGAGCAATCTAATAGGGGATTAGAACTTTCGTCCTTACTGTACTGATCAAATACTCACTTAACTAAATCGACATTTAAGTAACATATTGATTCATGCAGCATATAATTTAGTTATCTTTCTATGTTCTCTTTTGGATCGGTTTCATGGCATATTCGATAGTAGTAAAGCATGTTATCATGGCAAGCATGTTATATTCGATTCGTATAAGCAAGCAGGCAACCAATAGCAATCTTGTATTGTTTCGTGACTTCTTACCAACACTGACGCACTCGCCCTTGCACCGACGTAAGGTGAATACGCCTCATTCCTTACCTGTCATATTATAAGTGCTCTGTGCAGGATCTCTATGTTCCAGCACTTTCAGCCTACCATTCCTTAACTATATGAAGTTCATTGGCGAATCTGTGCCAGAATGGACTAAAGTTGTTTCTTTTTTCTATTCTTTTCTCTTTTTTTTTCTTTTTTTTTCTCAATTTGGGTAGCCCGGCGTCTCATGGGATGGGTTGCTATCCCAATAACTGGAGGCTTATCGTTGCATACCAATCAGTATGGCTTTTACACTAATAAACGGTCGCTAATCGTCTAAAAGATGTGTGCCCATCAAAGTTTAATGTCCCTCCTAGGTCAAGCAGTCTCGACACCCCAGCACAAACCCGTTCGAGGGAACACCCGTGCACAGGAGATTATCTCCAATTTATTTTTTAAGTCCATTTGACCATGCAACACGCGTCTTATTCAAACAACCAAACATATCTTGAGTCCGTGACTCAGACTTCGTATCATCTCGTATTTTTCATATTAACTTTCTTTGTTCTCATATTCCATACTTCGTTTCAATGTTCATGGCATCATGCCCTAACTCAATGTTCGTCAACCGAACGAACCGAAGGTTCTAAACATTTTCGATGCATCATGTCACATCCGACAGTTCTGTCACATTCATGCCATAACTGTTCTCTTCACAACGAAGCCATCTTTTATGATTCTCGTGCATGTACGCATGCCTTGACACGATTTTTCTCTATTCTTCGAGTCATTCATGCGATGTATGCCTCGATACCGTATTTCTATATTCTATGCCTTAGTATTCAATGTTCATGGCTCGTGCCCTAGGACACTCGTCTCAATTTTCTTTCAATGTGCTAGCCTTCTAACTCGTGCATAGGGGCACGAATGACTTGTGCGTTGAGGCACTCGTCGATACAGTTATCCCATGTTCTTATGGCTTGCGCACCGCGACGCTCTCCTTTGCGATATTCAATGTTCAATAGCGACTCGTACATTTAATGTACGTTTTATTTCAATTATTCTATATAGTGTTCGACACGCACTATGTTCATCTCAAGATCGAGCCACACCCGTGGTCTTGATAGGTTAACTTAGTATACAATAATATATTTTACTTAGGTATGAAGGAGTAGGAAAGAGAAGTCAAAGCCCGCCCCACCTTAGCCGATACGCCTTGTCATTTAGCCGAGCCAATGCGGCTCGATTTAATAACTTTATTTGTATGGCCAACTCTTCTGACACCATTCGAACACTTTGACCTACGTTGAATTATCCAAGCGATTTAGCCTACCGTGCCTATGCTTCAGTCCGTGGCAAGGCGATGATTTGGTTTTGCGAACACCATTGCAAATAAGATAAAATATTGACATCTTATATTTCAGCGTAAACGTATAGCCTGCACACGAAACTAACTAAAATCAATACTTGTCTGAATCGGACTAATGCCTTGCATCGATTCGATTTCTTAGAATCCCGACTCAATATTTACTCTCGGGCCAACTTAACACTTGCATCGATCTTACTCGATGCGTTCCTCGGGTCAACGTAACTCTTTGCATCGATCCGACTCGATGTATTTCTTGGGTCAACGTACTCTTGTATCGATTTGCATCGATACTTAATCGGGTCAACGCAACTCTTCGAGTCAACGACTCAGCATAATGTACCGTACGTAGCGGAGCATTACAATGAATGTTTGGATTACTTGATTAGATGAACTTTAAGTATACGTGAATAAATGATAGTCAGACTACGCGAAACAAAAATATTGACAAAGTTGATCATTGATACGAGAATTATATGACTCGAAGAATTATAGTAGGCAATCTTATGATTGTGCGATGAGACAAATGCACAAGATTGATGATTAGTAAGTTTAGAAATTTGGGTGATGTTACGATGGATGAATCATGATTGATGTTATGCAACTTGATAATTGAAAATTGAATATACGACTTGTGATCGGTGGATTATAACTTGTGATTTTTGTAGTCGAGGAATACAAGTATGGATAAATAGATCTAACGAACGACGAATTGAGGATTTACGATTTGGGGAGTTGTGCGATTGTATCATGGAACCATTGTATGATCGAGGATAATCGTGGAATGAGTTAACCTAGAAATGGCTTTGTTGAATGACTTGGACCCCTCTTACTGAATATTGCAAGTGTGACAGGAGAAATCTATGTTCGAAGTTTAGAAATCAGAGTGATAAGAGCTTGGGTAGAAAACCATATACTATAGACTATGGTTTAACATTTGAATCGGGGGTGAGTGTTCTGATATTATTGTTTGGGAATGGTGATTCCAACACTAACTTTGACATTAGTCTAGTGAGGATAGCCAAGCAGTTAGGTAGACGTCCCTGTGTCGAGAGAGAAAAATTGTGCGATCGACCCTAGAGAGAGTTGCCGAAGTGTTCTTAAAAAATCTTGAGGATTAATAGGACTGAATATTGGTATGGGTGGATAGAATGATTCTATTATATGGAGATACCACTCACGAGGCTTGGCTAAAATACATATATTTTGAGGACGCCTTAAATATGTGCACGATCCAACTCAAGTGGTAATAGAAGATTCTCTATCACAAGGCTTGGTTGAAATACATAAATTTCGAAGACACATTAAATAGTAGATGATCCAACTAAGTGATACATTGAATTCAAGTAAGACTAAAGAAACGAAATGGTATCGAGGATTTTGAAATCGTGTATTTCCAAGAAAATATTGATGGCAGTGCGATCGTTGGATTCAAAATGAACTTGAATATTGATTGATCAGGTTTGAGGTAAATAAGTCGAATTTGCTTAGGCTGGATACTCGAGATGATTATGTTGATATCATATGAGAGTGATCGAAAGAACCATTGTGTATTGATAGTAGCGAATCAAAATTAATGAATTCAGATTATAGTATAATTAGTAGGCAAAATACTTGAATATGGATACGTGCGAATATTGATTGAGGCATTGATGCAAGTCAGGTTTCAAAGATTGGTTAAGGAGGGATAACAATGGGTTTCAACTAGGAGATGGCGAATGAATGACTTGATAAAATATGGATTCAAAAATTTGTTGAGGATACCGCTCAGATGGTTTGCCCTAGCACTAAGTTGTCCGTGTGCGCGACGAGTATAAGTTACCCCAAGTTTAATATATAGTTGTTCGATGTGAAAATAAACTAAGGTACGTGCGTGGCTCAGATTGAAGAAATGCATAGGCTGAGTATGCGCGAGAATCATTGAACGTTGAATCAAGTGATAAGTCGATGAGTGTGTACTCAGTAAGTTTCGAGGACGAAACTTTTCTGAGTGGTGTATTATGTAATGCCCCGGCCCACTCAGTTCAACCGAAGGAATCGAAACGCAATGGAGTTTGGACTTAGCCATGCAATGGCTTGCTTGAAGTACCGTTCGGCCGAGGCAACTCCTCGCTCAGGTGGGTAACTTTGGTAAACTTGCCTCAGCTTGGCCTTCAAACTAATAACTAGAAGTTTTTATTGCACTTAATAAGCTTGATAATAAAATAGACGAACTCACATAGCTAAAGAAAATAATCCCGCTCTAAGTCAGATTGAGTAGAACATGGAAAATGGTTAATTTACTGCCTAGATATCCCTCCACGATGGTTTTCAAAGTAGCACTCGGTCTTTCTACCACACGTATTGAGTTAAGCAAAGCAACACCACGGGCTATCGACTTATTTTCATAGAAGGCACTATTACACGGTTCTATGGCTTGGTATAGCCACACATTTCTACGGTCTCAAGTCATGTCATATAGAGTATGACTTAGACGATAACGTCGCACAGAACACAACTGGTTTAAGGCACGAAGCACGATTGGTTCAATGAGAAGTATGCCACGGTGTATGGCACATATGGAACACGTTTAGTTTAAGTTAAGTAGGAAGGCTATGCAGTAGCCATTTCCTGGGTTTCAAAGAAAGGAAAGTTCAAGCGACCGTTTGTCGTCGAGGCAATCCCTCATTTCGGAGTCTCCAACGAAATATGCAAAGTACGTACGGTTGATAAGCACGATATGCAAAGGGTTTGAGTTGTACCATAAATTAGGCCGTGCATTACGTGAGTCTAGATGTTCTTATAGGTGCATGGTCTTGGACAACTTGTGCACAAAGGCAATGTTTCTTCGGACGATAACCTGGGGCCACAGGATCGAGCCGACCATGGATGAAACATCGTATAGCTGATGCTGGGTAGACAACCAAGAATTCGATGGGCTTTTATTAGGGCTAGCTAACCATCTTTCCTAGCTACGACCATAATGGCCAGTTAATGCCAATGATCTTTCATATAGATAAGTGGTGTGCTGAGGGACAATCCGCATACACGGTGTCGGTTGAATCGCAAAGAGTATAACCACGGTACTGATAAGTCAAGCTATGTGTGCACGGTCTGCATCACAATTATGGAGCCTAAGATTTGGCTATAGTAGAGGCACGTACTTCGGCATAAAGTATGGGGTATTGGTCTAGTGTTTGGCACTGAGTTCCCATATTTTGGGCTACATCATCGAGTCCCACGTTTTGGGTTATATTGCAAGTTAAACAAGTATGTACCAGAAGTCAAGTATGGGCCGAAGGGCCAGCACAAGTCGATACGTTACTGTTGTTAGCGCAAGAACGGTCTTGAGAAACAAAAGATAAGTAAGTTATTGCTGCAATGCACAACTACGATGTTGCACAAATGAGTTTTATAGCACGGTCAGAAGGATTTTGGAGCATGATCATGTTTGTTGAAACATGAGTAAGCCCGGAGTCTAAGTATTGGAATTGATCCTAAGGCAAGATTAGAAAGATCTTAAAAGAATATGTTGCACTCACAAAAATAACGTGTTGGTTTTGTATGGGTAGGCGAGGAGCTCACTCACCAGTATGGTTGTGTACTGACAATCCAACAGTTTTCATGCGCAGGTGATAGGTACCTACTCGCTCGAGGCGAAGCTCGCTTGGATGTGATAAGGCATGAAGTTCCTTGGCATTTTGAGGCGTACGATCGCATGGAGTCTGGACTTATATGGAACCTAATGTATGGGCATCACCTATATAAAGCAGCTTCAAATTGTAAGCCGAAGGGGCACCTATGTTTCATTGTATTAAGAGATAAGAGAGAGCAGAGCGACTTGTATTGTGAGGAAGAGTGAGACTGAGTGTTGTAATCTTGACCTCGTGGCATATTGTATTCTTTGTTTCAAAATCAAAAAAGAGCTATTTGTACGACATATATTTTGTTTCAACTTTCGCTGACGACTTACTGATTATTTAATATTTCTACTTCAGGACTTCTGTACGAAGACCTCATCGCTTAGCCTAAAATTAGCCGTTATGGAACCCACCTTACTAGAGCGCAACCTAGGCTCGTGCGGCATCATGCCTTAGCGAGGACGATCATTTTTATGGAACCGGGGCATGACAATGCGCAAGAAGTTAATGGGATGTCTAATAAAGTTGAAGCCTTGTTAAACAAAGTTAATATCCTGTCTGACAAACTAGATAGAGTACTAGATTTTCTTGAAACCAAATACAACGTTGTGGTTGGTTTCACGGGAATGCCACACACAGAGAGAAAAGGCACAAGTGCTCGTCCTACTACCAGTCGCCCACAAAAGAGACTCGAGTGTGTCCATAACAATTGTCCCCTCAGAGCATCAGTTATGATTGTTGACTATGAAAGCGACAAGATTGAGAAAAACATATCAAAGTCAGATGAACACATTGCAGATGCTGAGCTAAAATCTTTAATCCCTCAAGAAGAGACTTTCTCATTCGACAGAGCATTGAATAATTCACCAATATTGAAAGCTCTCAATACCGATGGAAACCCTCCTCGACACAAGCCTCGTAGTGTTCAACCAAACACATCACCTAAGTTCGATTGTTGGTTCGTAGATTTTCGAAATACTGTAAAAAGTCCTGCATATATGTGTTTTCTTTAGACAGCTTCAAGGCCAGCTCTTTTTTTGCATGCTATCTACATAAATACCTCAATAGAGGCAAAAGCTCATAGATATGAGCTTCTGCTAAGGAAAAACGTCTTGTGGCATATGTACAATGACAGTCGGGCTATCAACCTCATCACCATTAGCTACCATCAGATCCGGATTCGACTTAGTGAAGAATGAAAAAACTGCTTTCAAGACCAGAAAAGGACTCTATGAATGTCTCGTTATGCCTTTCGAACTTTCGAATGCACTAAGCACATTCATGCACCTCAAAATTCAAGTTTTGAATTCATTGATAAAAAAAAGTTCATAGTCGTCGCCTTTGATGATATCCTGATATATAACAAGCGCTAAGCTGATTATCTAGAACATCTTAAAAAATTCTTAATCTTCTTCGAATTAAGAAGTGTAGCTTCCTTACTAACCAACTCATCTTCTTGGAATTTATGATTAGCGTCGATGGCCTCTGTGTTGATGAAGAGAAGATTCAAGCAGTTCGTAATTAGCCTACTCTAAGGACAATGACTAAAGTTAAGAGCTTCTGTCTTCTCGCCAACTTCTATCGATGATTTATCTGCAACTTCAGTGCTATTATGATGCCAGTAACAGAATGCATGAAGACATGCAGATCTTGCCAACCTTTAATGTTTCCGATCATTATAAGTGTTTTTCACCTGATGAACCACTTTATTCTGAGATGAACTCAAGGACGAGTTCTCTTGAAGCAGGGGAGACTCATTATCGATGTAGCATGGATTCCAATTTCGAATCCCTCTAGGATTTTTTTTCTTTTAGCTTAGTTTTTTCATTTTTTTAGAGTTGTTAAGAATCATATTTCTTTTAGGATTCTTATTTTCGCTCTAACTTTTATTCGGACAGGTTTTATCTTTATTTGATTAGTATTCGGATTTGTTTTTTATTAAATCATAAAAGTCCTATAAATATCCATCTTATGTATACAATTGGAGAAAAATAAAATTTTATCAATAAAGTTCTTTTTTGAATTCTGAGATTCATTCTATCATTTTTTTGGTCGTGGACTCGACTGTACCGTGGATTCGAAAGCCCCTCACTTGAGGTTTTCAAGCAACATTCGTGTGGACTGCTCATCAGGCCATCCGTCGGAGTTTTTGCGGACCGCTTCGCTCTCACCAAGTAATAATTGTCCAGTTATCATCATCATTGATCGACTTGGCCATTGTCAAGCACGAAGGTAAGCTCGTTCCACTATCACGTTGCATCATGTAAAAATTATTTATTGCAGCTAAACGAATTGGCAAAGGGTGACTACTATTTCATTCAACTTCAAAATTATTAACACATAAATATTTAAAATTATGCCTAAATATATATAATATATTTTTTAAATTTTAATAATTTATTAATAGTTATTTTCTTTTCGATACAAAAAATATGATACTTCGATCCGGAACCATCGATATTGTCAATGTCGTCGATCCCGCTACTCAAATGAAGGGTTTGATATCGATTTGATATTGTGAGCCTTGGTATAGATATAGGATACAAACAATTCTATATAGCTAAAATAAGTCATTATTTACGTTGCATGAATATAAAAACATACCGATATCATTTCTTTGGAAACATATACACATAGTTTTCCATACAACATAGATTGTGATCAAAAGATAAATCTCTATATGTGAATTTAAAATCCACCTAAATGTAGAATTTTACAAAAAGCATAAATTTAGAAAATATGAACTTGAACTTTATAGTTTGACTAAAATTTCTACTTGCATGATTTTTTTTCATTTCCATGTAAGACTTGTGCTTGCAATCAAACCAGTGGTAGAAGTTATCATTTTCAACTTTCACTCAATAACCAAATTAAATTATAAAATAATGGCTGCAAAAGGAAGATACAAAATTGATGTATTTCAAGGTTTTGGACATGATTGGTCAGAAAAATAAGGTGTGAAGAATTTTTTTCCTTCTTGTCAGAGAAAAATCTTCCCCCATGTTTTATTAAAGAGACTGCTAACAAAACATTCAATAACCCACTAAAGGTCAGTTATACATGAACAACGAAAGAGAACAAGTACAAGATAACTTCCACATAAGAGATCAAAGATAACTCTAACATACAAGTCAGAACGATTGTAGCAGAAGTTTCCCGCAGCTCTTTCATTAATATAAGTCATTGAAATATCTTGATCTTTCTTCCGTCTTATGTGCAAAGGTCGTGTTAGTGTTGGATATCGGAGGACAGCTAGCACACTTAAAACACTCAATGGTAGAATTTTATTAATGCAAAACATCTATAGAAGATGATACAAGCTCTCAAAAAACACTCACAAAGGAAACTATATACTAGAAAACAGTTATACAGGGACACTCACAATATAAATTCTCACAAGGCACTCACTCACACTAGCTCATAGCTTGCTAGCTCATTGCTTTGCCTACTTATATAGTGCTTAGTTTTCAAATGAGAGAGATCATCCCTTGATAGGGAGGAGTAATAGATAGAAATCTCTAGAAGAATAGAAAGTTTGGAAGTAAAGTGAAGAGGAAAGATTTATCTAGAATATTTTAATACTTGCCATAACATGGAGACAGTTCAAGAGCATTAATTAAAATATAATAAAATATCTATATAAAATAAGATGAGGATGCTAAAGGGTTCTATAAGATTATTCTAGAATGAGAAGGAGAAGGAGTGGAAGAGGAAATCGGTGGTGTGATTTCAACGCTCTACCTCAACATCAATTTTTCTCGATCTTCTTGTCATACCAAGTTTCTCTGAAAGCGGCAAACTTTGAAAGGCTCAATTCTTTTGTGAATATATTTGCAACTTGGTCTTTAGTATTGATAGACTTCATCTCGATCTCTCTATGTAGTACATTCTCTCTTAAATAGTGATAATGTATTTTTTTGGGTTTTGTCCTTGCATATTGAATTCTCTACTAATCATATAGCTGATTGGTTGTCCCAATGGAGAGGTACCGAGTAATCAACTAGTTGGTCTAAGTCCTTCATTATTTTTTTTCCTATGTATTTTCTTGAGCTGCTATTATTGTAGCTCTATACTCTACCTTGATGGTTGATAACGATACATTTGGTTGTCTCTTGTTGCACTAAGAGATTGTTCGTAAGCCAATGGAGAATACACATGTTATTGTTGATCGTTGAGTATCGTGATCTCCGATAAAGCCGACAACATAATACCCCAAATCACATTTGATGCTCCTTCCTTCTTATATACGAAGCCTAGATTAATTGCATCCCTCATATATCTTAACATTACAACAACATCCAAGTGAGGCTTTCCCGTCTTTTTCATGAATCTACTAGCTACTCCAATAACAAAAGCAATTTCTGCTTAGATAGATTAGTCTACCATCCATTTGGCAGTACATAGTTGCATTATCTAACTCTTTTCCTTGTTCATTGTGCAACCTAACATTAACCTCCATTAGATTTAAATTTTGTTTGTACTCTAGCATCCCATACTTGTGTAGGAGGTATTTACGTACTTATGTTGGCATAAGATAATTTCTTTTTTTGTTTATTCTTTCTCAAGCCCAAGAAAGCTCAAATCTGTAGGAGACACTGCATAACTATTATAGAAATTATGTAATGTTTCCACACCATGCCTGGGTAGCTTGTTTTAACCCGTAGAGGGATTACTTAACTTGCAAACATACTCAAGATGTAAGTTGGTATTTAAAATCTTGTGGATGCTTTATGTATATATATATATATCGATCTATCTCTCCATTAAGAAAAGTATTATTTACGTCCATTTGCTGCTAACGCTAGCAAAACTCGTATTGTAGTTACCTTTGCCACTGGGTTAAATGTTTCATCATAGTCCAGCCTATACTATTAAGAGAACCCATGTCTATGCCATCAAGCGGGCTTGTATCTCTCTGTTGGCCCATCGGGATTAGACCTATTTACATGATATATATATGGGTTTAACATTCATGGGTTTTGGTACTAAGTCCTAGAGTTGGTTTTGCTTTAGTTGTTATTTCTTCTTCCATTTCCTTTTTTCACTCAATACTTTTAGATGCTTCTTCAAACATTGTCGGTCGGCTCTTTAATATTATCTACCTTGACAAGATCAACTTTAACATACATGGGATTAGGTCATCGATGTAGCCTGATATTCGAGGTTGATATTTTGGATTGTCTTCTTCATGTAATAGTTGACTTGGTTGAAGCTCATATGGTGCCTTGTGTTATACTCCTTTGCTCTATGGATTTGCATATGGACATGATTGTGATATATCTTTTGGAGGTGCTTGCAGTTTCTAGAGTTTGATCATATTGTTCTTCATCGATGTGATTATGCTCTAACTTCTCTAGTAGATTGTTCTCTAATTGTGTATAGTTAAGGAGTATTTCCTCTTGGGCTGACCACCAAGATGAGGCTTCCTTGAAGATATTGCCTGAGATATAGCAACGACCAATTTTAGGATACAATGCTTCCAACCTTTCTTTTCATGTTTGTAGCCGATAAATATGCATCATAGTCTCTTCTTATCCAACTTTGTGTGCAGATGGTCAGTCACAAATAGATAACATGTGTATCCGAAAACTTGAAAGTGACTCGCTACATTCTTGAGATTTCATAGCTTCTATAAATAAGAACTAAACTGTAATTTTGCTTGAGGAAATCGATTTGTCACGTACTCAAATATCTTCATGCATTTTGCTCAAAGGTGTTTGGGTACATTCTTAGCATGTAATAAGCTTCAAAATGTATCTGCAAGATCCTGGTTCTTTCTATATGCCACACCATTTTTTTGAGACAGATTAAACATGTCAATTGTCGTAAATATTACAATCTCTCAGATAGTCTGAGAACTCATCCAATGTATATTCTTCATCATTATCAGTTTGCAATAACTTGATCCTCTTGCCAACTTCAATTTCAACATTCTTATGGAACTTTCTAAACATCTCTAGTGTTATAGAATTTACTTTCATAGTCTACCCCTATGTAATGAAGAAGTCGTTAATGAACGTTATCATGTACCAGAATCCACTGATTGATATTGTCTGATTAGTCCAAATACATTTAAGTGAATCAAGCCCAATGGTTCCTTTACTCTATATTTTGACTTATCATATGGCAACTAATGTACCTTTCTGTCACGCCCCGATTCAATAAACCGTTTGTCCTCGCATCGATTATGCTGAATCGATCGTTCTCGCTAGGACGTGATGTCGTACGAGTCTGGAGTTACACTCGTACAAGATAAGAACATTACATTTGATCAATTATTTAAAATATCAAGTTGAAACTTCACAAATCGCAGAGTAATTGATCACACAGTTTAGAAAGATAAAAATATGCTTTTTCATTGATAGCTTGCAACGAAGTACAAGTCATAATTATTGGATATGCCATTGCGGCTGCATTAATTGAAACAAAAAAATACTCTACAAGCTGCCTGAAATAATTGTCGTTCCATACATTCACCCTTGTATACATTGAAAGCCTTCGATGAATTGACTCAAAATACTTCAGAATATGAAAAGCTTCAAAATGTCTCTCCGAACTTCAGCTTTGGCCTAGCACCGTGCACCTCCAGAGTTCTTATCATCTGTAGGGATGGGGAATTAGTACACTTGGGAATGCACTAGTGAGCGGGGCGAACCCACTCGTCTAAACTGACTCTGACTGTTAAGGTAGGCATGGATTGGAGTTTTCTTTCTATTTAGAACTAAATGAATTCAGTTCATATTATTAGCCTTCTTTTGAACTAAAAGCATATAGTAAAAACATAGCAGTTTATCACAATTCTTACTATGGTCGCGCTCATCCCTGTATAAAAATAGAGATAATACTTACTACCTGCATAAGACAATAGGTGAGCATGCTACTTTATATGTGCGGTCATTGGTGTTACACACCACTTGGGACTATCTCAACGGCATTACAATCCTTTCAGTCTAGGTTGCGAGCCTTGCTGAAAGTTCCGCAATGCATTAGTGTCATAGCATGATTATTCATTCCCTCTAAGTCGATTCGATTCTAGGGCCCCGGATACCGTTTCGAGGAAAAGCAAACTTATACAAAAGTTGTCTATGACCGTGCCAATGCGTGAACAGTCTAATATATATGAAACAGATTGCATAGCATGGACAGTATGGAGCAGCATTATCATTTTTTCCAACTCATGTAATGAATTATTTTCTCCAAAGCCGTACTTTCGATTTGGGTCCCGTAGGCACCAAATTTCCCGAGCCACCGTACCACAACCAACTTTTTATTTTATTTTGTAGATCATAAAATAGTCTCTCTCTTTTCTAGAACCTTAACTTTTTGCTTTTTTGATATAAAACTTATATTTTTATAGTAATTTACTCTAAATCGATATAATTTTTTTAAGTTTTTGATCTTAGTGATTTGGCATGTATTTAACTTGGCATCGTCAATTTGAATAAGTTCGAGGTAAAAAAAAATTTGTTTGTGGGAAGGAGTAGAAAAGAAGGGGCCGAATCACCCACCAAGTATTTGATCGTGCTGAGGGTTGGAGCACTTCGCAACGTTCAAGCTTCAGTTACGCGAGCTCATGTAATAGCACCAACATTTTATCGAAATTCCTTCTTTAATCCTTCATTTCGAAATTCGTAGAATGAATGCATAAATTGACGCGAAAACACATTCATTAAAACAAAAGCAGCAAAAACTCAAAAAAACCATATAGCAGCCCGGTCCCGTCGAATGGGCTCTTATATAGAGCTCACTCACCGAGATGCAGTTTGCTGCATCTAGGACTTATTCCAACAGAAGTCGTTCCATTAGTTGAATCGATTCTCGTAACATTAGTCCAAATCAATTTATTCGATGCCACAAAGTGTTATCGTAAGCCAAGCTCAGCAATTGAGTCAGACTAGCCATCTAAGTTTTCGACCGAGTCTGACTCACCACAAGTATATTACATACTCCGCCGCCTATCGAGACGGGGCACTACACATTCCATACTGGCATCCAACAAAACAATGTCTCCAAGAACTTCCAGTTTTTGTAGCCATTTAAGCATTGATTGTTGCATCATCATCTCAACTTATGATAGTTGACATGTCCAAGTCTAGCATACCATAAATATGTGGTCTCATTCTTTTTTGTCTTCTCTATGTATACTGACTCAACTAACATTACATGGATAGACTCAAGTTTTTGTCCTTCCATGATCTGTGTTCTAAGAGGCTTCAAGCTTCGATATACCTTAACGTCTTTGGGTTCAAATACCATATATTTACCAGAGCTTGTTAGTTGAGACACTGATAATAAATTCTTATTCATACTTGAAACATGGAAGATGTTCTGCAACTACACTTGGTTGGGACTGAAATAAGGTATTATCACCCACTACAACAAAAAGGCCTATTAATAATGCTCGACAAAACGTATTGATGACGCCTGATACCTAAGCGTTATCAAAGTTCGAAATACCTTTTTTCTATGACGGTTTGGCCTAATTTTGGACTTTTTATAATGTTTATAAAATAAAACGTTATTAATATTTTAGAGTGGTGGCAAACTTGTAATATTTTTTAAGTTTAATTTTTGGCAAAATCCTTGCTACACCCCGCGCTTCAACAAAAATTTCTCTCTCCCCCAAAACCGTTCTGGTCTTCTCCTTCTCCTCCTTTCTTCTCCCTCCTCTCCCCCAACTCCAAAATCCTAACCATAGATCCAAAACTCTAACTCTAGTTCAGCAACACCCTCATTTCCTCTTCTTCTCCTTCCTTTCCCCCAACTCCAAAACCCTAACCTTAGATCCAAAATCCTAAACCTAGTTAGAAAGGGAGGAGGAGATGGGGAGGGAGCTGGAGGCCCAACCCTTTCCATCTTCGGCAGAGGAGACCAGTCCACAGTCGACAAGATTCGTCCCCTCTTCACCTCCACCATGGTCGGCCTTGTCAAGGGATTCGTCGACTTCGTCACATGGACCGGAGGGTCGATTCAGAACTCTTGTATCTTTTATTCAAGATAGACATGTAATACTCTTGTATCTCCTTTGTAAAGCCTTTTTTTAGACATGTAATAGACTTTCATATGAAATAAAAGCCTTCTTTTGATGTCCATACTTTTGCTGTCCTTTGCTGTGCCAAGTACCTTGTTTGAACTCCCTGGCGCATGTTTGAGTTAGCCACATGGTGTTAAGCACAAAGGAATTCTGGCCTATAGATGCGACTGAAATTCTATGCTTCTACACTAATATATTGAGAATATTTTCTATTCATGGATTGACTTCTAATGTATTTGAGTCCCCAAAAGCAGTGAATCGTGTTTGCGATTGTACTCTGTACAAGAGCTTCTTTCTATCATTTTTATTACTATTTTGTTGGACATTTTTGCTACATGATTTTGATGAATATATTTTTGTTGTCATTTTTGATGAATGGTTTCATTGTTCACTTCCATCGATTTCTGCATTCATTTCGAATCTTGAGAGAAAGAGAAAAAAAGTAAGATAAACCTTTGTTGGTACAAATTTAGGCGAGACATGGTTGTTACATAAAGCTCCTATTTCTTTCGAATATCTTAATTTTGGTGAGTATCTTTGATCCTCCACTCATTTATCCCCACTAGCTAATAAAAGCTACATCTTCTACTTAAATTATTGCATCCATGCGATCAATGATACCTTAACAGAATAGATAAGTTTGTAAAACCCCAAAATATTTATTTTTATTTTTGACTTAAATAATAATTTCATTTTTTTAATTTTAAAAAAATAATTTTATTTAACTAGCCTTGGTCATGGTTGAGATTGGTTATGCATAACGGCTAGAAAATTGTTGGAATTTTTTTACTTTTCTTCCTTAAAATCTGCAATAAAATAAAGGAAAATTTTATGAAATGCCCAAAAAATGAAAAATTTTATAAAAAACCCACCGCGCAATAACATTTCATCGCGTGCCCAGAATTAGCAACAAATATATAAAGAGGGTTCTGAATGACCTTTTTGCCCTTCCTTCTAATTTATTGAAAATACCTACGAAACTACTCTTAAAAAAATGTTTCGATACTTCATCTTCTTCCATATGCTGCTCACTTTTGAATCTAGGTTTTCTTCTCAAAAATTTTCAAAAACTCGTCGAAAAATTTCGGAAAGACCGAGACAAACGGCAAAAGTGCTAAAACGGAGGTCCAAACATCATTTTTTTTTTTTTGCGATTCTAAAATTTTGGAAGACCGACAAATGGTGAAGTTGTTTATCTTAGGTTTCTCGAAGATACGCTCATTTTGTGACAAACCGGGCCTCGTTTCGATCTCGCAGTCAAAAGTTATGGCCCTCCAAAGTTTCAACTGACCATAAAATGCAGGAGAATGGTCATTCTCCGTGTTAGAACATGAAGAATGTTAATTTCGCATGAGGGTGGCCATTCTCCGTGTTAGTAACACGGAGAATGGCATTCTCCCTCTTAATTTACACGGAGAATAGTCATTCTCTGTGTTAGTAACACGGAGAATGGCATTCTCCGTCTTAATTTACACGAAGAATGGCCATTCTCCGTGCAAAATTACACAAAAAATAGCCATTCTCCGTCTTAATTTACACGGAGAATGGCCATTCTCCGTGTAATTTAGCACGGAGAATGGTCATTCCAGTGTTAAAACGCAGGAGAATGGCCATTCCAGTGTTAAAACATAGAAGAATGACCATTCTCCGTGTAATTTAGTACGGAGAATGGCATTCTCCGTGCTAAATTACACGGAGAATGGCCATTCTCCGTGCTAATTACACGGAGAATGATCATTCTCCGTGTTAAATGACACGGAGAATAGTCATTCAAATGTTAAAACACGGGAAAATGGCCATTCTCCATGTTAGAAACACGGAGAATGCCATTCTCCGTGTTAATTTACACGAAAAATGACATTCTCCTTGTTAAAATGCAGGAGAATGACTGTTCTTCATGTTATATCGACGGAGAATGGTTGACAGAAACCTAATTTTTTATTTTTTTTTGTTTTGTGGAAAGAAATTTGACATTAATAAAGTTTCAAGAGTTTTCGTTCTTCTTTCAAAACGATGTTAACTCTTATGGAAAAGAAGAAGAAGATCTTCTCTCCATAATTGACCTAATTGTCGAAAAAGAAGAAGAAGAAGATGAGCAATGATCGGAGTTCGACTAAAAAAAAGTACGGTGAACTACGAACGATCTTTGCGATCTCTGCAGAAGATGAGAGCAATGGAATTCAGATCTCTCGTGAAGAAGAAGAAGAAGACGACGAGAGAAGAAGACGACGAGAATCGCAATCCAAATATGAGTTTGTGCGGAGGGGTAGTTATAGTATTAAATTTGTAAATACAGAACATCTAAATGGAATCTTGGAATACTTAACGTAAAAATATATAATTCTGGGCATTTCATAAAATCCATCCTGCGGGTGGGTTTTTCATAAAAACCAACCCCGAAATTGGGTTTCTCAGCACTTTCAGTAAAATAAAATTTAAATTAAAAGTTACCGGCCTCCGAAGAAGTCGCGTACGCAACACTGTCCTAAGAGTTAATCTGGGTATATGTGCAGACTTTATCCGAATGCACCTAGTGGTATAAGTCCTGCTTCACCGGAATTCCCTTGCCGCACACGACGTAGAGAGAGTGACCCTCGACTTGGCTCTGCCCAGAGCAACGAAAGAAGAACGAAAAGTTTCGGAAAATGAGATTTTTGAATAGAGTTTTTGAAAGAGATTTTCTGTGTAAAAGAGAGGAAAAGATGACCTCAATATGTAGGCCGATTTACAACGTATAAAAAATGGAGAATAATGACCGAAATAAAAAACCAATTAACCAGCCTATTAAATGACCCAAACATTACACAAGAAATTACATGTGCAACACATGGTTCATTGAACCTGGACAGAATTCAGAATCCAAACGTTACAGAAATTTAATGAATAGTAACGATCAAAAATATATGATGAGAAGCAAAAAGATTTTTAGGGTCTCAGTCTGAACCCGAAGAGAAAATCAAATTGGCATTTGGTGCCCGCAAATATGGACACGTACCCACACCCGTTACGTGCGTCGAACCGAACCGAGGCAAGCCGGGCCGGGCGGCGACGGCAGCGCGCGCGTGTGGCCCATGGGCTCCCACATAAGACTACAATAAGGCAAGAGAGAGAATAGTAGTATATACACAGGTCATTCTCTTCACCCAACCGATGTGGGACTATTAGAGGGAATTGAGCTTTTGCTTTAGTGTGTAAACACACACAACTAACAATCCCCCCCAAAGTTCAATTTCCAAAATGATAGAAGGAAAGAAAATAAGAGAAAATAAGAGAATTTTTAGATAGTTGTATATTATGCATAAATGAGATGGACTACAGCCTTGAATTTCACGTAGTGACTATTGTCTTTGTCTGAAGACGAGCTTGATGGACTACGTCTTGAATCAATCTTCTTGAATCAGATTCAGAAAATAGCACACGTAGTACGCTAGAAGTACTTGGGTCTATCGGGTGGCGCGTTTGGTTGGCCATGCACAATTTTATATATTCATAAGAGTTGTCTATGATCGTCATGTCCTATAGTCGTAGCCTTCATGACCTCTCATATAGGTAAGTCTTCAAGGGTTGGTGATAGAAATCAACCATGCATATCATGCTTAGACTTATTAAGAGTTTAAACTCACCCTATCCATATCACATAAGGAACACTGTCACCATAGGAATGGGTATTAATGTACACATATACAGCCTCTTAGGCTTTTATTTAAAGAAAATTTAATCTCAGGGCTAGTGTTCCATAATAGTCAACTAGTCCAGCTTGTTCCTACCCATTGAACTGGCTTCTTGGGATCTCCAGTCAGACTCGGTTGGGTTGTCACTACTAGTGACTAAACTATGGGCTTAACCCGATCCCCCTCGATGATTCTAGGATCAATGTCCCAGACAGATCCTTCGTCAAGTGGTCTGCAAGGTTCTTTTCTGACTTTATATAGTCAAGAACCACATATTTGTCTAATATGCTCTTTATTGACTTGAAGCGCAGTTGTAGGTGCCTGTTCATCTTAGCATTCACAGAATCATGCTTTAGTAGTTCTATAACAGATTTATTGTTATAGTTTATAGAAATTGCAGGAACATGATGAACAGAAACAGGTATATGCATAATAAGATTTCTAAGCCATTCGACTTCTGTACAGGTAGTGTCCAAAGCTATCATTTCAGAGTTCATTGTACTTCTGGCAATGATAGTTTGTTTACTTGATCCCCAAGAGATTGCAGCTCCTGTTAGGGTAAAAACATATCCAGTAGTGAATTTCACATCATGTGAATCAGTTACCCAATTTGCATCTGAGTAGCCTTCTACGATATCAGGATGTCTAGTATAATGAAGTTTATAATCTAGAGTACTCTTAAAATATATAAATACTCTATCCAGTGCAGTCTAATGTGACTGGTTTTGATTACTAGTATACCTACTTAGTCACCCAATAGCAAATACAATATCAGGTCTAGTCCTATTTGTTATATACATAAGGAACCCTATCATTTGTGAATATCTATGTTGTCCTATAGGTGATCATTCATTCTTCTTGAGAACAACATTACTGTCATAAGGAGTAATGGCAGGTTTTTTGTCAAAATACTCAACTTTCTTAGTATTTTCTCAATTGAATATGCTAAGGATAAAGTATAACCCTCTTTGCATTTGGATACTGGCATTCCTAGGATTAGGTTTGCTTCACCTAGGTCTTTCATATATCAAACTGGTTAGATAAATAATTCTTAGTATTATTTATCAATTCCAGTAAAGATCCTAGAATAAGAATATCATCAATATATAAGCATAAGATGACACAACTTTTATTTTTAATTTTAAAATACAAACATTTGTCATATTCATTTAGCACAAAATCGAATTCTAGGATAACTTTGTCAAATTTGTTGTGCCATTGCTTGGAAGCTTGCTTTAGGCCAAAAAGAGATTTTACTAATCTGCAAACTTTCTTTTCTTGACCTTTAGCAATGAAACCTTCAGGTTGCTCTATATAGATTTCTTTCTCTAAATCTCCATTTAGAAATGTTGTCTTTATATCCATCTGATGGATCAGCATATCATGAATGGAAGCTAAGGCTAGGAGGGTTCTAATAGAAGTGATCCTAGCTACAGGAGAGTAAGTATCAAAATAATCTAATCCATTTTTTCAGGTGAAACCTTTGGCTACTAATCTAGCCTTGTATTTCTCTATGGTACCATCGGCTCTAAGTTTCTTTTTGAAGATCCACTTACAACCTATGGGTTTACTACCTAAAGGTAGGTCTGATAAAACCAAGTGCTATTCTCCATAATAGAGTTATACTCATTGTTAATAGCTTCTTTCCATAAAAGGGGCATCATGAGAGGATATGGCTTCTTCATAAGTTGAGGGATCGCCCTCTATCAAAAATGTGAAGAATCCTTCTTCTAAATTATTTTCTATCATTTCTCTTTTACTCCTTCTAGGTTCTATAACTTGTTCCAGTTGAGAACTTGATATTTGAACATGAGAACCAGTAGATGGAGTAAGAGAAGGGTTGAAGGATGTAACGCCCCAGAACCAGAATACTGGAGAGTGGGGGCTTACATAGCCAGCTACGTATGTTGAAGTGCAACCCACCTTTCTATACGGTCACGGCTATCTAGATACATGAGGGTTTAACTACAAGCCATCAGCCTCTTAAGGTCATGAACAAGCCTATTGTCTCAATCTCAAGCAAGTAATAACAGTTAGAAGATGTCAGAGCACCAAATATACAATAGTAAGGCGTCCCACACAATACATATTTGGATGATCATGAAGCTAGTCGTACAAAATTTTAAGACTAGCAAGAGTTTCAGTCATACATGATCAACCCTAGGATTTGCCAATCATGTTACAGCCCATAGGCAGACAGTAAATAAAGGTACAATCGAGCTAAACACGTGATCGTCGGCTAAATGCCTCAAAAGATTAATTTTACAATAGAGTAAAAGAGCCAAAAATAAACCCACTCATTGCCAGGTTTACGCCTAGTGGTCACCATCTGGCTGGAAGGTAGGTAGATCCTCTGGAGCTGTTCCGATATCTGGCCATACAAAACCAGCTGGGTCAGACCCCAGAAAGAGCAAGTGCCACAAAGGAGGCTTCAGTTAGGAACTAAAACCAGCATATCATAAATGAATATTTAAAGTTAATTATAAAGATACTGATAATAACAGGGACCACAATAATAAATTGAGTACGAAGAAACCATTCAAGTAGCCAAGTCGTAACCCTTAAACCAAATAAGGATCGAGGTTGCAACCCTTCACCTGAATAGAAATCCGTCTCAAATACTGTTGGTAAGGTAAAACATGAGGAGCTTGACATAGGGTATAAAATGACAATAAACGAAAGAGGACACAGAACTGCTCCAGAAGTCAGGTTACAACCCTTAAACCAAACAAGGACCAAGGTTGTAACCCTTCGTCTGAACAGGACTGGACCCCTGATCATTATTGTTAAGGCAAGCATAAGTAATCATGTCATATCATAATTTGGTAAAACATGACGAGCATGACATGGGGTGCAATAAGATAATAAACGAAGAGAGGACACAGAACTGCTCTGGGAGCCAGGTTACAACCCTTAAACCAAACAAGAACCGAGCTTGTAACCCTTCGCCTGAACAGGACTGGACCCGTGATCATTATTGTTAAGGCAAGCATAAATAATCAGGACGATATATGATAAGATCACCATGGGACTATTCAAATAGCCAAGTTACAACCCTTAAACCAAATAAGGATCGGGGTTGTAACCCTTCATCTGAACAGAACTTGGTATCTTATCATTTATCGATAAGTAAGGCACAAGAATTCATGTCATGTTACAATCTTGTACAGGATCATAATAAGACTAAAATGTGCTACACTACATCCCAACAATCACGGCCACGCAATGAGTACGGCTTGATACTTTAACTAACTAGGGTTATCACAGGCCTAGTTACTAGCAAAATGCAATAAGATTATTCCAACAGCCACAAGCCATGCAGACCATCCAGGTTATCCAGACACAATTAGGGGATTGAATTCATGTGGGTACATCGTCCAAGAAATGTATGTACCCTTAAGTAGTTGGTGGTTGCAACACATGACAGTGTGCTGGAAATGTGCCCTACTCGACGGTAGGCTACAAGTCCCATGATGGGGCACCCAGATAACGGGATTGCCTGTAGCTGGAAAATCTCTCTATGACTACTGGATTTTCTAGTTGTTAGCCTTAGTCAATTTCAGTAGGTACTCCTAACCATGGTATTCAGGGGTCCATGTCCTAGACATGATGCAAGACAATACTGGTTCATTTGTACAAACACAATCGTCCACGGTATCCAGGTCATTCATTATAGTCATGTCATGCAAGCCATCGCAACAGCTTTCAATAATTACCATCCTGCGTACTTATCATATCTTGTTATGTCATGTCATATCAAATACTTGCCATGCCATGCCATGCCATTATTAGCCCGGTCATATCAATCAATTCGTGATTTGCCAAGTCGTGGAGAGTGCAAGAACATAAAGTCAACCGGGTACAAAAGGGCTCAAGGCTCTACGCGAGTGAGCCTCTACGCTAGGCCAAGGGCCTCGAGCATAAAACGGCTCTACGCTAGCAAGAGCAAGGGAGAGATAGCTCTACGCGAGAGAAGATGCACGTGGGTGGGGTTCTACGCTAGCCGGGTTATACGCAAATTAAATTACATGTGCGTAAGGATTTTTACGCGAGTGGAATTTTACGCGCGGTAAACACCCGAGCGAAACTCTACGCGAGGGAAACTCTACGCGAGTGAAACACTCAAGCAAGACTTTACACACGCGAGAATATGCTCGAGCCAGGGATTTTACGCGAGCACAATTTTACGCGAGCGGGAGAGCCCCGAGCGTAAAGTTCGTAGGAACTCAGCGTAAAACGGAGTACACTGGCACGCAAATGCGTGTGCGTAAAAGGCTAAAATAACACGCTGACACGTAAAACATTGGCGTAAAGGCTAAACACAATGCTAACACGTTAGAACGTGTGCGTAAAACTTTGTCTTCTTTCCATGGCCAAGACAAGCGTGCGTAAAATCTCGAGAACTCGAGGAACTCCATCTCGGCCAAGACTTGGTGAAGTCCGACCATCTCAACACCAAACTTACGTAAAATCAGGAGGCCTACTACATGGAACTCTTAGTTTTCGAAAACAAGCAAGTTCAGAAGGTCAAAACCAAGAGGATCAAAATACTGAAAACTTAGATCTATATGAAATGAGCCATGAAATTCGGAAATGCTAAGTACTAAAGTGACTTAGAATCTTGTGGATAGGAAAATGGAACAATAAAACTTGAGTTCCTCCATGAAGCAAGTTACACTTGCCTAAACCTCCTGTTAGGTGGAAGAGAGTAATGGTGAGGAAAAAGTAATAAAGAAGAAGAAGTAATGAGGAAAGAGAGAAAGAGTGGGCAGCTAATAAAGGAAAAGAGGGGTAGTAGGTGGGAGTTTGGTCCACATGAAAAACCAAGCCAAGCCGAACCAGCAAGTAGAACCGAACCAAGCAATCGTGTAATGAGACATGCAATATACGTACACGTATACCAAATATGTAATACGAACCACGGTCGTTACAACTCTACCCACCTTAAAAGAATTCTGTCCTCAAAATTTAATTAAGAGGCTAGAGCGGCAAGGACAAGCTATACTAATCACAGGCAAGCTATAACAAGGCAATCAATCAAACAAACATTTAAGCTAGGAACTGAGAGCATAAGGCATAAGAAAGACATTATACCTTACGAGTCAAACAGGTCGGGATATCGCGATCGGATATCATCCTCACGCTCCCACGTTGACTCACCCAAAGAGTGATGACCCCAAGCAACACGGACTAGACTAATAGTCTTGTTCTTGAGTATCTTCTCTCTCCGGTCCAATATAGACACGGGCCTCTCCTCATACGAAAGGTTGGTACCAACAACCAATTTTGAATGATCCAGGATATGGCTCGGGTCTGGGATATACCATTGTAGTTGGGATACATGGAACACGTCACGCACCTCACGTAGCGACGGCAGAAGAGCGAGACGATAGGATACATCACCTACTCGCTCCAGAATGTCGAACGGTCCTATATACCTAGGACTAAGCTTATCCCGTACGCCGAAACAAATGACGCCACGGTTAGGCAAAATCCTCAGGAATACATGATCGCCGACCGAGAATTCAAGGAGACGCCGATGGGAATCGGCCCAATGGCACTGGCGATCTTGGGCAACTCGAAGATGATCTCTAACTCTCCTGACCACCTCAACTGTCTGAACAATCATTTTTGGACCGAGCATTTATCTCTCTCCAACCTCATCCCATGCTAGCGGGGATCTGTACTTCCTATCATATAGTGCCTCGAACGGTGCCAACTGGATACTGGCCTGGAAACTGTTGTTGTACGAGAACTCTACCAGGTGCAGGTGATCTTTCCACAAACCACCGAAGTCGAGTGTACAAGATCTCAACATATCTTCCAAGGTTTGTATGGTACGCTCTGACTGACCATCTGTCTGCGGGTGATAGGCGAAACTGAACTGGAGGCGAGTCCCCAAACTCTCTTACAGACTATGCCAAAAATGCGACATAAATCTGGAATCTCTGTCCGAGGTGATACTGACTGGTACACCATAAAATCTGACGATCTGCCTGAGGTACATTTCTGCTAGCCGAGCCGTCGACTGACCAGCTCTGAACGGAAGAAAGTGAGCCACCTTCGTGAGCCTGTCTATAATAACCCATATAGCATCTCTACCGACCGGGGATCTAGGTAATCCAGTTACGAAATCTATGGTTATATGCTCCCACTTCTATTCTGGAATTGGCAAGGGCTGAAGAAGTCCAGCCGGCCTCTGATGTTCAGCTTTAACTTGTTGGCAAACCAAATATCGAGAGACAAACCGGGCTATCTCCCTCTTCATGCCATTCTACCAAAAGTGCTGAAGAATATCACGATACATCTTTGTGCCACCGGAATGTACAAAATACAGAGAACTGTGAGCCTCTGCCATGATCTTTTGTCTGATATCTCCGCTGGGTACACAAAGATGCTTCCCATGTCAAAGTATACCGTCCTCATGGATGCATAACTCTGGTCTTCGTCCTGCCTCACACTCTGCTCTAAGCTGCTGAAGCTTAGAATCTGCTGACTGCGCCATCCGGATCCTCTCGATTATACTGGACTGAACTTGCATACTGGCCATCAATGCCACACTGGTAGGAAGGACAACTTCTATACCCATCTTCTGAAGATCTACTAACTGCTCTGGTTATGCTGTTAGAAAATAAACTCCAGCTCTCCTGCTCAATGCATCTGCTACTACATTGGCCTTCCCTGGGTGATACTGCAGGTTGACATCATAATCCACAAGTAGCTCTAGTCATCTCCTCTGACGCATGTTAAGATCCTTCTTTGTGAACACATACTTCAGGCTCTTGTGGTCGGTGAAAATCTCTACCCTATCTCCATACAAGTAGTGCCTCCAAAATTTAAGCACAAATACTACCGCTACTAGCTCCAAGTCATGGGTTAGATAATTCCTCTCATGATCACGAAGTTGGCGTGACGCATAAGCTATTACCTTCCTATGCTGCATCAGAACACATCCTAAGCCTCTGCCTGAAGTATCACAATACACTGAGAATCCCCTGGTTCCATCTGGAAGCGTGAGAATGGGAGCCGTCATCAAACCTCGCTTCAACTTCTTAAAAGAATCATGGCACTCTGCTGTCCAAGCAAACTGCACATCCTTGCGGGTCAACCGGGTCATTAATGCTGAAATCTGAGCAAAGTATGAAACAAATCGTCGGTAGTAGCCGGCCAAGCCAAAAAAACTGCGAACTTCTGCAACTGTGCTGGGTACAGGCCATGTCTCAATGGCTACTATCTTCTGGGAATCCACTTCCACTCCTCCTCTGGTGATGATATGACCCAAGTACGAAATACGATCGAGCCAGAACTCGTATTTACTGAACTTGGCATACAACTGGTACTCTCTGAGAGTCTGGAAGACAACTCTGAGATGCTGCTTATGCTCCACTTCACTCTTGCTGTAGACCAGGATGTCGTCTATGAACACGATCACGAACTAATCCAAATAAGACATGAAGATACGATTCATGAGGTCCATGAATACAGCCGGCACATTGGTTGCTCCGAATGGCATAACAAGGAACTCTCAATACCCATATCTGGATCTGAAAGCTGTCTTCGGGATGTCCTGCTCTCTGACTCTGATCTGATGGTATCCTGACCGTAAGTCAATCTTCGAGAATACTGCTTCACCCTTGAGTTGATCAAACAAGTCATCTATCCTCGGGAGAGGGTATCTGTTCTTGATTGTTACTGAGTTCAAGGTACGGTAATCTACACATAACCTGGACGTACCATCCTTCTTTTTACAAGAAGTATCAGGGCTCCCCAAGACGATCCACTAGCACGAATGAATCCCTTGGTCCTGAGTTCTTCAATCATCTTGTACAATATCTCTAACTCTGACGGTGCCATCATGTAGACCCTCTCCGACACTGGTGTTGATCCGAAAATCAAGTCGATAGTAAATTCGATCTTCCGCTCTGGCGGTATTCCTGAAAGCTCTTCTGGAAAAACATATAGAAACTTCTCGACTATCCGGGGTAACTGCACTGTTGCTACTGAAATCCGCAATACTGGAGGAGAAGTTTCAACTTCGCCTCGGGAAAAGGAAAACTCTGGTTCGCCGGAAATGCAAAAAATAACCCTGCCAATGTGGCAGTCTATCCTAGCATACTGGTCTCTCAACCAATCCATCCCTAAGACCACATCATAATCAGCCATCGGGAACTCTATCAATCTAGCGAAGAATTCTCTACCGCTAACTACGATCCGACACGAAAAAAATACTCTATCTACTCCCACAAGTCCGTTACCAGTAAGTATATTGAGCCTTACTGATAATGACTCGGGCTCCAGTCCTATCCGTGTCGCAAATCGTGCAGACATAAATGAATACGAGGCACCAGAATCAAATAATGCTAAAGCTGGAAAGGTGTTGACGAAAATAGTACCTGCCACCACCTCACCTGGTGCTAATCCTTCTTCTCCTATGGTCAAAGCCAGCACTTGACCATGCCCTCTGGGTGAGGGTACCCTCTGCTGAAAACTTTTCTATCTGCTCTGGATCAGGGCTTGGACTTGGACATACTGCTACGGTCTCTGCTGCTGGAATGCCTGGGCCTGCGGCGGCAATGGCCTCGGAAACGGGTACTGCTTATGCTGCTGGACTGGTGCTGGTCCTCTAACTGAAGGACTATAGAAGGCTGATGAAGATGAACTCTCCATGTTCGGGCAGTTCCCAATCCTGTGGTCCGGGGCACCACAAACCAAGCACAAACCCTGTGCTCTACGACACTCTGATACCACATGTCCTAGCTTCCTGCAGTGTGAACATCCCACTGCGAAAGAGTGCTTCTGCTTCTGCTGCTGAGGGTACGTCGGAGTTGAATGCTGAACCGACGTCACTGAGGCCGCCCGCCTCGGAGCTCCAATGGTTAAAGCCCTAGCTGCCGGGACTGGTACTGAAGACTGATTCATCTGGCCATGGGATCACTTCCGACCCCCGGTCCTATCCACAATCCTCTGGGAGGTATACTCATGCCTCATGGCTGCTCTCAATACTGCATCAAAAGTCTGATGCTCAAACTGCTCTACTGCCAATAGAATCTCTAGATAGAGCCCCTGCTGGAACCGCTGGGCTCTATCGAACTCGATCGCCACCAAGGTGGGAGCAAACCGACTAAGTCTCGAAAATTCGGCCGCATATCCGTCGACCGTCCTACCCATCTGCTTCAGATTGGTGAACCTCGTCTATAGGTCGTATCGAGCTACAGCATCAAAATACTTGGTCTGGAATCTATCTCTGAATACTGCCCAGGCAATAGGTGCCACTAATCCAACGGCCTGTGCCGCCCACCAGCTGCGGGCAAGATCCAATAACTGCAGGCGCACTGTAGGAGCGTAAAAAAAATACTTCAAAGACCAAGTCAAAGAAGTTGAGAACTCTACGCAAGCTACTCTACGCGAGCTACTCGCTACGCAAGCTATTCTCTACGCGAGAATTATCCTCCACTTTACGCTCAGACTCTACGCAAGCTACTCTCTACGCAAGCTATTCTCTACGCGAGAGTTATCCTCTATTTTACGCCAGGGACAGGCTGTCAGGCTGTATTTATTGAGCATCATTTTTGATCTGACAGCAGGATTTTCTGACAAGAACAGTACACAGAAGCCGAGAGGATTTGATTTACACTAAACCTAAAACTTGTCGTTTAGTGTGCAGATGGGCTACTTTACGCTCAATAAACTGCTTCTTTTACGCACGATAGCTATTTCGAGCTTTTTACGCTCAAAGCTGTTGTGCGCGTAAAGTTTATTTGAGCTAATTTTACGCTCAAGGCTATTTTCAGCCACTTTACGGGAGAAGCTTATTTTGGGCTATTTTATGCCAGTTTGCTACTTTACGCAGGAAGTATATTTTGGGTTATTTTTATGCCCGAGCTTTCCTGGCTACATGAGAACGTGGTTTGCTTACGTGGCTTTCATGCCACACTTATCGAGGAACATGTGTACGTGCTCTCCCTATTTTATTGAAGTAATGGGACACGTATCAACGTGCGTAAAGGATGATTTACATCGTGGGTGACAGTTACTCGCGTAGAGACCCAATTTTGTTACTTTTTACGCACAAAGGGTCAAGTCTATAAATAGACTTATTTTAATACAGACATCATCAAGGGATCAATAGAGATACAGGAGAGGAGATTCTGAGAAAACTCTTACTTTCAGAGTGATATTCCCATAAGCATTTCTTCAACTTTTTCTTAAGAACAGGGTGAAGCAAAGCAAGAAAGCATTCGACTGTGCCATAGTGTCGTTGTTCGATACCTTTCCGGTGACTTAGTTCTTCCGATTGTTCGTCTTCTTCAAGCAGTTTTCTTTATCATCATCGTATGGTCCACGGAACAAAGTGATCGTTCTCAGATCCGACTTCCATAGCAATACTTCCCAGAACATTTGTACTTTTTTGTACTTTTTCTCATTTTCTTTTAAAAGTCGATTTTTAGGGATTTTGTTAAGTGAAACAAAATGGTGACTCTGCTGGGGAAGACCTTCTCCTCTGACGAGAAGACAATTGCTCAATATGATGATGTGTCGGTCGGATCGACAAAGAAGACTCTGGTTGTGTACTTCGACCAGACTGTCTACGAAGAAATGCTCCGAACTGGGGGTAGTACTCGCTGCTCTAATGTTCAAAAATCGTAGAAGGCACAAAAAGTTTGGATTCCTAAGTCCAAACCATCCTCGGATCTCCCTGTTGTCTCTGAAGGCAAAGGAATCCTTCCTACTCCTGTTGTGAAGACTCCCGTCGGTGACGAGGCCGTCTCTACTTCAGTGATGCGCCTTGGGCATAAACATCAGTCTTCCGTCGGTGACGTGGTAGACTCTCAAGTTTTACGCTCTGCGCATAAAAATCAAGTTTTACGCTCTGTGCGTAAAAATCAAGTTTTATGCTCTGTGCGTAAAAATCAAACTTTATGCTCTGTACGTAAAAACCAGTCTCCCGTCTGTGACGTGGTAGACACCCAAACTTTACGCTCCACGCATAAAAATGAGTCTCCCGTCTGTGATGTGGTAGACACCCAAACTTTATGCTCCAAGCGTAAAGGAAAATCTCCCATCTGTGACGTGGCAGATACTCATGTTTTACGCTCTACGTGTAAAGGTAAATCTCCTGTCGGTGACAGAGTAGGTAAAATCCATAATGATGCCTCTGCATCTAAAATGAATTTACCTACATGCATACAGCATAAAAACATGAATTCTATTATTGGTAAAACTTCAGTTTTCCACCAACAACCTTCTTATACTGCTTTACGCAAGGTACCAAACCTTCAAATTACGCGTAATACTGATGGAGTCCTTTGTGCACAAAAATCTCAGAATTTATGCACGCAACTCCAGGCGCATAAAAATGCTCAGTTTGGTTCTGCTAATGTAGCCAGTAATCTTCTTTATACACAAGAGACTAAACGATTCTCTGTCCCAAATATAATAAAGAAGACTACTTCTTCCACTCCTTCTGATTTACGCGAGTTGCTTGTACAAAAGCGTAAAGACAGAAAATCCCCTGTGACACTCCCCAAAGAAAATTATTATTGTGAGTGTCACCAGATAGTAATCAAATGTTGTTGTTCGGCTTCTAAACGGTCAGTTTTTGATCGGTTAGGATACAATGTGCCTCAGCAATCAGTTGATGACCAAGAACAAGAGCTGTCATATGCATCAGTCAATATGGCATCTCATACCAATAGAGGACGACGTCCAAGACGCAATTCGTCCCAGACTCCTGGTCAATAACAGTTCAATCGACTTCTTGATAATTTCGAAGGAGTATATCAGAATACCCGTTTGAGAAGTCAAAGACAGTTGCAAACTTCTGATTCAGAGGCTGGAGGTACCCAGTCTTTGGAGTCTGAATCTGATAGTGTTGATTCATACCTCTATACTAATTCCTCTGTATGTTCAAAGGAGGTTGAATCCTATGCTATCGGGGATGAACCGGCGACATCAACTGCTAATACAGAACAACGTCTCTCTGCGGTTGAGCAGTCGCTGAAGGACATGCTTGCTATGATGCAAAGAATGCATTAAATAATAATAACTCAGCAAACTGCTCAGCCAGCAGTGATAACTCCGATGCAGGTAGCAGCACAAACTCAAGATAGTCAAGGGGTTGATATACCCTTGAATAATCTTAGTCAGGAGCCTGCTATCAATCAAAATTTTGCATCTCCAGATCCTATCATTCCAGAAGATGTACCACCTCCGATGGGAGTCACGGTACATCCAGCAACTATTCAGTCGAATGTGCTTCCTCAAAATAGTAAAGCTATTCAAGCAGTACGAGAGCTAAAAGCACAGTTTGAAGTTCTGAAGCACAAGGATCAACTTCAGAGGTTAGGGATTAAGCAACCCTATCCTCCTCACTGGAATGATGTGCCTTTTCCTCCAAAATTCAAGCCACAATCCATGGTGTTATTTGATGGAAAGGCTTCTCCCAGTCAATATATCAATTATTTTGATATTATGACTGTACATTTGCAGAAGAATGATGCACTTCTTATCCAAGTTTTCATCGGGTGCTTAACGGGTTCAGTTTATGACTGGTATCGTAGTCTACCCGATAATTGCATATCGTCTTTTGACGAATTTAAAGCAATGTTTCTTTCCCGTTTCTATGAGGGTAGAATGGACATGAATATGTCCTCCCTAATAGAAATCAAGCAAAAGGAGAAAGAAGATACTCAGACGTTTATAGAACGCTTCCGACAGGCTACCTTGAAAATGCCTCCAGGCATGCTAGATTCAGTACTGATCGATACGTGCAAGATGAATCTGCGACCATCGATTGCTATCTTTACGGGTTTCCAATTCACAGATTGGGCCTCGTTTATCATAGCAGCAGTTTCAGCCGAGACCAATGGTAAGTTGGCTCATGAACACGGGATGATCTTTGCCCCAGATGATAAAGGGAAGAAAAACTCTTCAGGTAATAATTCTGGCAATCGTAATGGGAAAGGGAAGAAAACCTTAGTGGTTAATCTTTCAAAACCCAAAATAATGTCGAATAATCAGGAGTCTTCCAAGCCAAAAGAAGATTACTCTTTCGATGACAGTGATATCCCAGGAATATTCTAATATCTGGTAAAGAGTGGCAAACTCCAGATTCCAGAGCCGAAAAGACCTAATGAGGTGAATCTGACCGACAATCCCAAGTATTGTATCTATCACAGATACATAAATCATCCTACCAAGGCTTGCTATGTCTTGAAGAAGAAAATCCAGGAGCTGATAAATGCCAATGCCATTACTTTAACCAACGATGAGCATACGGTCACAACCAATATGATTTCTCTTTAATTTGGAGGTTTTCCTCTACAACAAGTCCCAGATGGAATTATCCCAATTCCAAAGGCGATGATGAAGATTGTGAATATCCCGTCTGCCAGAGAGCAAAATAAAGGACTTTTGCCTCTTACACTAAAAAATGATAAAATCATGTGGGTACACCCTGATTTAGTGCCTGAAATGGAGAATGAAGGTAAAACTTTGAAATCCAAGAAAGGTAAAAAATTCAAAACCTGCAACATTATTTGTCATGTTTTAACCCCTGATCATGATGATCTGGATCATTTATAGGGTGGCATTCCTTTGGAGGATAGACTGAGTGGTTTGAATATATGCCCTCCAAGTTTGGCTCCTCCTACCAAACTCAAGCTTACTCATCAACAATGGTTAGCGATGAATAGTGTCCCCTTATACAGGGCACAACAGGTATTTGTTGCTTATGAGAAAGCTCCTATAGGGATTTTTTCTTCTATCCCGAGTATTCCTCCTTCTCCTATGGCTACAGAGGTTTCTATTTCTCCTTCTACAGAAGTCTCTATGCCTTTTTCTCTTGTGGTTACAAAGATTTCTGTCTCTTCTTCCTCTGTTAAACCATCTATTGAAAGTCCGCTACCCACTCATTTGTATAGTCAGCAATCAGTCCATCTCATAAAAAAGATGGGCTATAACTTTCAAAAGGCGAAAGGCCTGAATTATGATAAAGGAATTTGACTTCCTTTACAACTTCAAAGTCATAAATCCACTCTCGAATTGGGTTTTGAAGTCCCTCATAAAAATCCTTGCAAGAAGAAGACTAAAGGAAAGAAGACTAAATCCTGCAATATGGTACTTCATTCTTCTGAGTCCGAAGAATAAACCTTTGCTAGTACGAGATCTGGGAAAGAGTACCACAAAGATTATGAGGGATCTTCCAAAGAAGCGGAAGACGTTGTTGAAACAGTTCCAGCTCAACCATCTCCTGTTCCTGCTAAACCATCTGTGGTTGAAAAGGGAAAACAGAAAGCAGTACGCTTTGACGTCCCATTGAAATCTACTTCAAATCAAGGGGTGGTAATGAAACCCTACAAGTTCGACATTCTAGCCCAGTTAGCTAATACTCCGGCTAGACTTTCGATCTTTGAGTTGCTTCGCCTTTCTAAAGAAAGCCGAGAAACTCTGAGTGAAGCTTTGCTACAAGCAGACTCATGCTTAGCTCAACTCAAGAGTCCTAACAATATACCAGTGTCGTGCCCACAATGTCATAGTGTGATGGAAGCAATTTCCAATATCACCTTCACACAAAAAGATATGCTATTGAAGCATAATAAGCATGACAGACCTCTGCGCTATACAGGATATATTGAATCCACTAAAATTGACAGGATTTACATTGATTCTGGGTCTTCTATTAGCATTATTCTTCAGAGTATGCTAAGACCTTTGAGGATTCCTACTAGTGATTTGACTTACACTAGTACCACAATAGTTGGTTTCAACTCTGGAAAGAGTAAACAACTGGAAAAGATTCATCTGAAGATTCAAATTGGTGATCTTCGAACTATGGCGACTTTTTATGTTATCAACTCAGATGTATCTTACAACATCCTCCTTGGAAGACCGTGGATACATGAGCATAACATCGTGCCTTCAACTCTCCACCAATGCTTCAAGTACGTGGATTCTCAAGGGGTTGTGAAGACTGAATTTGCAGATATAAATCCTTTTAAGGGTGTTGAAGTATATTTCTCTGATTCAATACTCTATAAGCAGGAGCATGTGAAGGAGATATCGAAAATGGCCGAAGATCAATCTGTCAATGAAGATCCTCCGAAAGAGCAACCTTTGAAGATTAAAGTCAAGGGACGAATTCAACCCCAACCTGTCAATGGTCAACCTCTGATGATCAAGGTTAAAGGAAGGACTCGAGCCTCGTCTGAGGAAGCTGTGAAGATTCCAGTCAAGAGCCAAGTTCAACTCCTTATGATCAAGGTCAAAGGACGTACTTCTCGTACGAATAATCCAGAACCACCTCTGATCATCAACCTTGGCAAGTCTACGCAGAAGACGGATGACGGTTCGTTAATGATCAATCTGAACCATAGTAGTCAACTTGTAAATGATGTAAATATTGATCATTCTGCACTTTCTATTATCAATGAAGATTTCTTTTTGGAGTATATGGCTGTCAAATTCATTGAAAGAATGAATTTATCTTCTGATGATCAAGGTCATCATAAAAATGACATAAATACAGAGGAAACCTTATACATTTGCCATAAGAAAAATTCCTTTCCTCCTCATGTCGATGTTAGACCTTATGCTCAAAGGTTCCTAACATCTTCTCCCTATCTTCTTCATGTAGCCGCTTCATCACAAGCTTGTGTAACTTATAGACGTCACGAAGAATCTTATTTCGTGATTCCGTCTGATAAGAAAAACAAGCACCAAATTGTGTTTGGTCTGGCTAAAAATATCTCTGTTATTCAGACAGATGATCTTAGAGATAAAGACAAAGGAAGAATTCGAATTGACAAATATAGTCAACAATCTCTTAAGATTATCCAGAACATGGGGTATAATTTGAAGACTATGCAAGGTCTCAATCAAGGCAAAGATAGACGGTTACCTTTATACGGTGATCCATTTTACTAGAAAACTCGACATGGGTTGGGATACGAGCCATCCCACATGTTTAACGAGGATATACAAGAAGAATTTTCTTCTAGTTCTTCACAATCTTCAGATTCGGAAGAAATCCAATTCATCGAATCGGATACACCCCACATGTGCAAAGAAGATATTGATGAAGAATGTTCTTCCAGTTTTTTACAATCCTCATATTCTGAGGGAGACTATTATGATGAATCTGAGTGAATATTCTCAGTTAACATGGTTTAAACTGATGGTGAATCGAAACTATTTGAGAATAACCCTTGGGTACAACAAATGGACACTCATTGGGAGCTTCGTTTTGAACAACGACAGCCACCTACAGAGGATGAGATTATCCAGATTGATGTTGGAGACGAAACTATGTCCAAACCAATATTCATCAGTAAAAACCTCTCCGAAGATGAAAAGGAAGAGTTGATACAACTGACTAAAGAATATATTGATATCTTTTTATGGAGTTATGAGGATATGTCGGGTCTAGATCCCAAAGTAGCTACTCATAAACTCAATATTCTCCCTAATGCCAAGCCTGTGAAATAACAGCAACGGTATTTTCGACCAGATATGATGGACGCAATTGAAGAAGAAGTCAAAAAGCTGATCACATGTGGTTTTGTTCGTGAAGAACAACACCCAGATTGGGTGGCCAATATTGTTCCTGTTATAAAGAAGAATGGAAAAGTGAGAGTTTACATAGATTTTTGAGATCTTAATGCAGCTTGTCCAAAGGACGAATTTCCACTTCAAATTACCGATGTCATGATAGACAACACATGTAGTTTTAAACGCATGTCTTTCATGGACGGATTTTTAGGATACAATCAAATTAAGATACATCCAGGAGATGAAAAACATACTGCTTTTCGTACACCCCTTGGAGTCTACTGCTATATGGTTATGCCGTTTGGACTGAAAAATGCCGATGCTACGTATCAACGGGCCATGAGCAGCATTTTTCAAGAACATCTACGGAAAACTGTTGAATGTTATGTAGATGATATTGCTGTCAAAAGTCGATCAAAAGATGATCATATTCAAGACTTAAAGATGGTATTTGAGTTGATGCGCCAACATCAACTGAAGATGAATTCTACTAAGTCTTTCTTAGGGGTTTCCAGTGGCAAATTTTTGGGATTTGTCATCACTTTTCAAGGTATCCATGTTGATCCTGACAAAATTAAAGCGATTCTTGAAATGCGTCCTCCACGCAATCTAAAAGAACTTCGTGGTTTCTAAGGTCGCATTGCTTACATCAGGAGATTTATATCTAATCTTTCTGGGAGATGTCAACCTTTCTCTCGTCTATTAAAGAAAGGTGTATCGTTTGTCTGGGATGAAGCATGTCAGAAAGCCTTCAATGATATCAAACAATACCTTACAAATCTACCTGTTTTGGTACCTCCAGTGGTAGGAAAACCATTTTTGTTATATGTTCGAGCCTTAGATCATTCACTTGGTGCTCTTCTTGTACAGAAAAGTGACAAAGGTCATGAACAGGCAATTTATTATCTTAGCCGAATGATGGTCGGAGCTGAACACATGTATACTCCTGTGGAGAAAGAATGTCTGGCCTTGGTTTTTGCCGTTCAAAAGATACGATATTATGTGTCAGGACAGACTATTTATGTCATCTCCAGAATAAATCATATTCGGGTATTGATGAGAAAATTGAGTATTCTTAACTCCAGGTTAGCCACTTGGGCGATGTTGCTCACTCCTTATGATATGTTCTATGTACCTCAAAAATCAGTGAAGGGCCAAGCATTAGCTGATTTCTTAGCAGCTCACCCTATACCTGAAACATCAAAGCTATATGAGGACATTCCAGATAAAGTTGTGGATTACAACATGACTTTGAAGGATGACATTTGGCAACTATATTTTGATAGAGCATCACGGGTTGGACCTAAAGACAATATTGTCTCTGGAGTAGGAATCGTCCTAGTCTCTCCTGACAAAATGGTCATATACCGTGCTTATTCTCTTAATGAGCCATGCTCCAACAATGTGGCAAAATATAATGCTCTGCTGATCGGTCTCCAAGTAGCAAAACAATTAGACATCGAGTTCCTGGAAGCTTACGGAGATTCTCAACTGATTGTTAATCAGGTCAGAGGGACATATGGAGTTAGGAATCCTGACCTCATCCCTTATCATCAAGTGGTAATCGAATTGGTCCTTTCATTCAAAGGATTCTTCATCGAGTTCGTACCACATTCTCAAATTTGGAAGCTGATGCTCTTGCTAGCTTAGCCGTAGACTTAGCTGTTCTAATTAGAAGACAAAATACCATAACTTTGTTAGATCGAGACTTATTCTATGTCAAGAATAATTTGCATATCGAGCATACTTATACTACAGAATCAAGTTCTCAACAAAGAGATTGGAGAAGTCCATTCATTGATTATGCGGTTCATGGGATTTTTCCTGAAGATCCAAAAAAAGCTGCATCAATCAAGAGATGATCATTTTGATTCTACTATGATTCTTCCTTACATATGTTATATCGTCGGTCATATGACGGACTTTTACTACGTTGTCTATCTGAAAATGAAGCTAAGCAAACGCTCCGTGAAGCTCATGATGGTGTCTGCGGTGCTCATCAACTAGGTCCGAAATTACATGACCGCATTCGAAGAATGGGATATTATTGGCCTTCCATGATAGCGGATGCTGTGGATTATGCCAGACGGTATAAAGCCTGTCAGATTCATACTGATTTTATTCACCAACCATCTGAATTCTTACATCCTACAGCAGCTTCTTGGCCTTTCGAAGCTTGGGGCATTGTAACGCCCCAGTTCCAAAATACGTAGGACTAGGAACGTAGACATGCCAGCTGTACTCATACGAAGTATACTCCAATATATGGAAACCTCGTATGAATATATAAGCTGTAAAATACCGTAGAACCATAACTAATCTCATCCACACAAGATAAATGAATAAAAGATATCATATAAAGATAATGAATTGTCTTGATACAATATGTTGGGCGGAGACAAATCCACTACCAACAAGTAAAGGAAAAATACATGAGAAAAGAAATAATTTTTGGCGAGCGAAGCGAAGACGATTCAAATACAATCATCCTCGAAGAAATAGCGATGATCGCGGCTAGAGCTAAAACACCTGCGAAAGACAATAGCACACACCTGGAGAGATAACCAGGTCCTCAGAGGGCGTAACAAGACACATAATATCATGCCATATAAACTGAATAAATATTGCTCAAATAAATAAGTCAATCGAATTATAACATGGTCCAATACGCACCTACTGAACGAGCGTACCATCCTCCTAACCAAACAAGGACAGGAGATGGTAAACTAATTCACGGTGACGTATCTTTCCATGCTATGAATCCAATATGGTATCCGGACCCCAACAAGGTTCAATACCTTCTCATCGAAGTAGTAAGTCACACCTATAACCAAACAAGGACAAGATGTGACGAACTAATCCGCGACAAGTTATTGTTCCAAGCCACGGTCAGATACAAGTACCCAAACCAAAAGTACTCGTACCTAACGGATAAAGGTAGCCTACCGTTCTAAGTGAAATGTAGTTAAGAACAATCCTTCCTACGCATGGGCCTTGGCTAAATAGGATCGACATAGTCCCCCCTTGGGTACTAGAGGCCCAATCAATAAGAGCATGATGTTCTGCAGAATCGCCAGTGGCCGTCAGTAATCTTGGGTAAGCTGACCCGCGTCTTCGGCGGAGCTCACGGGTTACAAAAGGAAAAGTGCATCGAAGCCCATACGCTAAGGAATTGTCCTCCCCGCCCAATGCCTACTCTGTTGTATCCACAACAGTAACCTTTATAACCGCTAAGTCAAACTAAGCATGCAACCTCTATTAGCGGTTATTCTTATCGCACGGCTTGTACGTATTGGTGGCCAGCCAATCACGCACTTTCGTGTCCTACATGCGACACACAACTTCATGGTACAACGTGTCAAGGCCATGAATGCAACACACAAAGGTGGTCCCTTAAATCTAGGTTTAATGTGTAAGAAAAATAATACATAGCAGAATATAAATGAACAGTAAGTTCTAACAGGTTATGCCATGTATCACAGTTTATTTTGCATAAAGAAAATAAATAATGCATGAAATATGAGCTAAAATAAATAAACAGTAAATGGCAAGGTGTCTTGCCTGGTAGGACGCTTGGTGTACTGCAATGATCACAGTGGCACGAACTGCGACTTCGGTGTTATAACGACTCAAAGGTCCTCTGACGAGGGCATGGGCTGTTCCATCGTGTCCAGGACGGTAAGATTTAGTTAGGGTCGATGGGAAAATGTACAAAATTCGGCGAAGGAGTAGGAAAAAGGAGTTGAGTCACGGATGGAAAAAAATAAAGGAAATTGAATAATAACTATATGATTTTTAGAAAAGTAATTATAATACAAAAAAAATGGTTTTGTTTTATAAGTTGAGAAAAGCATATGAAAAATACTTTAAGAGTCAAGAAAATCGTAAAAAAATCGTTTTTGGCTAAAGACATTAAGTTCGTAAAATTTATTTTTACAAAACGATATTTAAAAATACCTTAGATAAATATTCTTAGAGAATGTCAGATCTAGAAAGGAGATTTGGGGCAAAAACTATGCACATGGCTATAGGAACATAGAATCATATTTTTGGGTTAAAACAATATTTAAAAATATTTATATAATTCATAAGGAAAATTATACTTAACACTAATAATATATTCGATATTAATAAGAAATAAAATATTTACAAATAATACTATAATTATAATGTTAATAATGAGTAACAGAATATTAATAATAATGATGATAATAATAATAATAATAAAAAAAAATTAAAATAAAAAAAATAAACAATTAAAAAATTTCTAACCCAAACGCAGCAGACTGCTGCTGTTCCTCACTTAAGAAAAAGAGAGAGGAGGGAGAGAGAGAAAGCTGAAAGAAAAAAAAAGAAAAAAATTAGAGATGATGAAGAGAGAGGGAGAGAGCGACGAGAGAAGAGCGAGAGGGAGAGCGGGCGGCGATCGGCGGTTTTGGTCGGAGAGGGCTACGCCGGTGGCGGTCAGAGAGAGAGAGGGGAGCGATGATAGAGGGGAGTCGGGGGAGATCGAAGTGGTCCGGCGTTCGGGGACGGTCGCCGGAACGGGGCTGCGAGCGGGAGGGAGTTCGTCGGCGGCTAGGAAAGGGGGTAGAAGCAGGGCACGGCGGATGGCACGGTGAGGGTTGTGCGCGGGAGGCGGAGGCTGAGGGAGGATGAGTCGACGGGTGGCGCGGATGGCGGTGGCGTACGCGGCGGACGCGCGGCGGAGGAGAAGTGAGGCCAGGCACGGTGGGTTTCAGTCGGGTGGAGGCTGGCGACATGCGACGGAAGTCTCACGCCGGCGGCTTGGCACGGCGGAGGAGGAGTCGGAGAGGGAGAACGGAGTGGAGTTCGTCGGCGGCGCGGCGCAGCGATGTGCGACCGGCACGGCCACGACGGGGATAGGTCAGGGTTTGGATTTCTGTATTTTTTTCTTTTCCTTGTTTGGTGGTGGTCTGGAGGGAATCGGTCAGTGGTACGGAGTCTCGGTGAGGTAGCCGAAGTCGGGTGTTGTGATGATGGCAGTTGTGGCTGCCGGTGGTCGTGATCACTGGCGGTGGCGGAGTAGGTGATTAGTGATGGAAGTTTGGGTTTTTGGCGTGTTGGTCGTAATGGTGGTGTTGATGGTGGTCCGGGCGGTAGTGTTGGTGAACGGTGAAGTCGGAGAGGGCAGGGGATCGGGTTGTGTGGATGGCCGGGGTTAGTGGTGGCTGCGGTGGTGAAGATGGTATGCGCGTGCTGGAATTTGGAGTGCTGGGTCGTAGTGGTGTTGGTCGCCGTCGGGTTGGCCGGGGTGCTTAGGTGGTGGACGGGTGCCTCGATGGAGGTGGTGGTCTTGCGACAAATTAGGTTTTAGGGTTAGGGTTAGGATTAGAAAAAAAATTAGAAATTAGGGTTTAGGGATTTGATGGTTGCCGTGTCGGGTTGTCGACACAGAGGAGGGGGAAGAATTTTGTATATGTAAAAAAAATAACCTATTGGAAAGACACCGGAGTTGGACCCGAGGCCGTCACGGCTGACACGGAAGAGATGGACACCGACACGTTGCACGTACACTTTGTGGAAATTTTGTGGAGGAATTTTATGGAGAAAGTATTGGAGGAGTGCCTGCCTATTTATAGGATATGGGAATTCCCAATTGGATAGGATTAGGATCTATTTAAAACCCAAAGTAGATAATTCATGTATTAATTTAAAATCAATCAAATTAAATCCAAATCCAATTAAATCTAATTTAATTCCTTTAGTTTAAAATCAAATCAATAAATCAAATTTCAATTATTTAACTATTTAAATAAATACATAAATTCAAATCAAGATTTAAATTGCCATAATATCTTCCAAATATATTTTTCAAAATACCAATAATAATAATTTCGAAAATAATAAATATCTTTTAAATATCTTTTTGAATAATAAAATATTAATATTAATAAATCTCGAAAATTACATTTTTTATTAAAAATAGACTAATAAATAATTTTGAAATATATGTATGCACGAATAATGCATACATGATTATGTTTTTCCTAGTATACAATAAAATATTATTTATGATTAATAACTGCTAAAAACAAAAGGCTTTGTATAGCAAGAATAATTATATAATATTTTGGAAGTGTATAATAAAATAATAAAAATGTTTTTCTAAAATATGTACGCTCGCACATATTCGCACTCGACGAGCAACTACGAAAAATAAAATTTCGTGCGCGACGTACAATACGACTACGCGACGTACAATATAAAATTTTAAATCGGTACCAAATTTAATAATAAAAAAATAGTAGAAATTTAGGGGTTTTACATCCTACCCAACTTAAAAGAATTTTGTCCTCGAAATTAAGAATTAGTAGGGGGGTGAGAGGACACAAGGGGGTATCGGTGAGAAATAATCGTTCACAACGTCCAACGCAATCATGCATTAGGAAGTCGCGACTTTAATAACGGCAAGAGTAATCATGGGATAGCTCAAGAAGAAAATGTGTAAGGTTTAAAGATAAAACACGCGATAAAGGCTAGTGTGTTATCTAGAAAAGAATAGATTAGAGATCTTAAAGTTATGGTTTCTTAGGAGTTGGTTGCTTGGCACGATTGAGAGAGCAATTTGGGTCACTCCTAACTTAAATGATGAGAGTAAATATAGGGCCGAGATAAGAACGAGCAGTTTAGGATGAGGATATAACAACCTTGAGTGATAACGGTCATAATTGGTAGGAAAGCTAGAGGGAGTTCTAGTACTACGCCTTCGTCTTCCTAAAATAGGTGAAGGCGAACGCAATAAGGAGTTTTAAGACGATATTATCGAATACGAGTACGTGATTCAAGGACGACCGGAAATTTCAAAGGAATTGCCAAAGTAGTCGTGGATGGGATTCTAGAGGACAAGTTTAGCTATGTCCCCATCCACGTAGAATAATAGACAAAAGCGAACCAAAGTGCACTTGGTTGATCAGACCATTATGCACCGGTTCTGATTAGACAATATGTTAGTGGGAGCGACCCAAATAACATATGTCTTGAACAAGCTCGATAAAGAATAAGCTTGCAAAAACTAGGCTACATTAGCATCATTAGTCTAGATTGTAAGAATATATGTACGTGAGATTAAGATTGAAATAAAGAACCAATATGAATAGTCTAAGAGTCATAAGAATCTAAGTCTTGTTTATTCCTATACAATCATTCTACGGTTTTATTGACTAAAGCTTGGTTGACCAAATGGGTTAAATCCCTTTAGTCTAGGTAATCCTATTGTATTCTCCTTAATGGTTAAGGGTGTGTCAGGTGGGGTATTCTACCCAACTTAAAGAATTAAGCTAAGGGTGTTTGGGACATCTAACTAGTGGAGTCAATCTCTAGCAAGCACGAAGGAAAGATAAGAATAATGATAGAAGGAATCAAGTAAGATGCAATCGATGAGTCGGTCGAATATGGAATCGAGGAAAAGGTCAAGTATGTGGATGAGATCCTAGACTTCTAATCCTATTCGCAGGCTTGTTTGGTACGGTAAAGTAGCCAAATAATTTATCTTGACCTGCATGGGCCACCACAAAAACATGTAACGCCCCAGTCCCAAAATACGTAGGACTAGGAACGTAGACATGCCAGCTGTACTCATACGAAGTACACTCCAATATATGAAAACCTCGTATGAATGCATAAGCTGTAAAATACAGTAGAACCATAACTAATCTCATCCACACAAGATAAATGAATAAAATATATCATATAAAGATAATGAATTGTCTTGATACAATATGTTGGACGGAGACAAATCCACTACCAACAAGTAAAGGAAAAATACATGAGAAAAGAAATGATTTTTGGCGAGCGAAGCGAAGACGATCCAAATACAATCATCCTCGAAGAAATAGCGATGATCGCGGCTAGAGATAAAACACCTGCGAAAGACAATAGCACACACCTGGAGAGATAACCAGGTCCTCAGAAGGGCGTAACAAGACACATAATATCATGCCATATAAACTGAATAAATATTGCTCAAATAAATAAGTCAATCGAATTATAACATGGTCCAATACGCACCTACTGAACGAGCGTACCATCCCCCCAACCAAACAAGGACAGAAGATGGTAAACTAATTCACGGTGACGTATCTTTCCATGCTATGAATCCAATATGGTATCCGGACCCCAACAAGGTTCAATACCTTCTCATCAAAGTAGTAAGTCACACCTACAACCAAACAAGGACAAGATGTGACGAACTAATCTGCAACAAGTTATTGTTCCAAACCACGGTCAGATACAAGTACCCAAACCAAAAGTACTCGTACCTAACGGATAAAGGTAGCCTACCGTTCTAAGTGAAATGTAGTTAAGAACAATCCTTCCTACGCATGGGCCCTGGCTAAATAGGATCGGCATAGTCCTCCCTTGGGGCACTAGAGACCCAATCAATAAGAGCATGACGTTCCGCAGAATCGCCAGTGGCCGTCAGTAATCTTGGGTAAGCTGACCCGCGTCTCCGGCGGAGCTCACGGGTTGCAAAAGGGAAAGTGCATCGAAGCCCATACGCTAAGGAATTGTCCTCCCCGCCCAATGCCTACTCTGTTGTATCCACAACAGTAACCTCTATAACCGCTAAGTCAAACTAAGCATGCAACCTCTATTAGCGGTTATTCCTATCGCACGACTTGTACGTACTGGTGGCCAGCCAATCACGCACTTCCGTGTCCTACATGCGACACACAACTTCGTGGTACAACGTGTCAAGGCCATGAATGCAACACACAAAGGTGGTCCCTTAAATCTAGGTTTAATGTGTAAGAAAAATAATACATAGCAGAATATAAATAAACAGTAAGTTCTAACAGGTTATGCCATGTATCACAGTTTATTTTGCATAAAGAAAATAAATAATGCATGAAATACGAGCTAAAATAAATAAACAGCAAATGGCAAGGTGTCTTGCCTGGTAGGACGCTTGGTGTACTGCAATGATCACAGTGGCACGAACTGCGACTTCGATGTTATAACGACTCAAAGGTCCTCTGACGAGGGCATGGGCTGTTCCATCGTGTCCAGGACGGTAAGATTTAGTTAGGGTCGATGGGAAGATGTACAAAATTCGGCGAAGGAGTAGGAAAAAGGGGTTGAGTCACGGATGGAAAAAAATAAAGGAAATTGAATAATAACTATATGATTTTTAGAAAAGTAATTATAATACAAAAAAATGGTTTTCTTTTACAAGTTGAGAAAAGCATATGAAAAATACTCTAAGAGTCAAGAAAATCGTAAAAAATCATTTTTGGCTAAAGACATTAAGTTCGTAAAATTTATTTTTACAAAACGATATTTAGAAATACCTTAGATAAATATTCTTAGAAAATGTCAGATCTAGAAAGGAGATTTGGGGCAAAAACTATGCACGTGGCTATAGGAACATAGAATCATATTTTTGGGTTAAAACAATATTTAAAAATATTTATATAATTCATAAGGAAAATTATACTTAACACTAATAATATATTCCATAATAATAGGAAATAAAATATTTATAAATAATACTATAATTATAATTATAAAAATAATAATACTATAATTATAATGTTAATAATAAGTAACAGAATATTAATAATAATAATGATAATAATAATAATAATAATAAAAAAAATATTAAAAAAATAAACAATTAAAAATTTTCCAACCCAAACGCAGCAGACTGCTGCTGTTCCTCACTTAAGAAAAAGAGAGAAGAGGGAGAGAGAGAAAGCTGAAAGAAAAAAAAGAAAAAAATTAGAGATGATGAAGAGAGAGGGAGAGAGCGACGAGAGAAGAGCGAGAGGGAGAGCGGGCGGCGATCGGCGGTTTTGGTCGGAGAGGGCTACGCCGGTAGCGGTCAGAGAGAGAGAGGGGAGCGATGATAGAGGGAAGTCGGGGGAGATCGGAGTGGTCCGACGTTCGGGGGCGGTCGTCGGGACGGGGCTGCGAGCGGGAGGGAGTTCGTCGGCTGCTTGGAAAGGGGGCAGAAGCAGGGCACGGCGGACGGCACGGCGAGGGTTGTGTACGGGAGGCGGAGGCTTAGGGAGGATGAGTCGACGGGCGGCAAGGATGGCGGTGGCGCACGCGGCGGACGCGCGACGGAGGAGAAGTGAGGCCAGGCGCGGAGGGTTTCAGTCGGGTGGAGGCTGGCGACATGCGACGAAAGTCTCACGCCGGCGGCTTGGCGCGGCGGAGGAGGAGTCGGAGAGGGAGAACGGAGTGGAGTTCGTCGGCGTCGCGGCGCAGCGATGTGCGACCGGCGCAGCCACGACGGGGATAGGTTAGGGTTTGGATTTCAGTATTTTTTTCTTTTCATTGTTTGGTGGTGGTCTGGAGGGAATCGGCCGGTGGTACGGAGTCTAGGTGAGGTGGCCGAAGTCGGGTGTTGTGATGATGGCAGTTGTGGCTGCCGGTGGTCATGATCATTGGCGGTGGCGGAATAGGTGATTGGTGATGGAAGTTTGGTTTTTTGGCGTGTTGGTCGTAATGGTGGTGTTGATGGTGGTCCGGACGGTGGTGTTGGTGAACGGTGAAGTCGGAGAGGGCAGAGGATCGGGTTGTGTGGATGGCCGGGGTTAGTGGTAGCTGCGGTGGTGAAGATGGTATGCGAGTTCTGGAATTTGGAGTTATGGGTCGTAGTAGTGTTGGTCGCCGTCGGGTTGGCCGGGGTGCTTAGGTGGTGGACGGGTGCCTCGATGGAGGTGGTGGTCTTGCGACAAATTAGGTTTTAGGGTTAGGGTTAGGATTATAAAAAAATTTGGGAATTAGGGTTTAGGGATTTGATGGTTGCCGTGTCGGGTTGTCGACACAGAGGAGAGGGAAGAATTTTGTATATGTAAAAAAAATAACCTATTGGAAAGACACCGGGGTTGGACCCGAGGCCGTCACGGCTGAAACGGAAGAGATGGACACCGATACGTTGCACGTACACTTTGTGGAAATTTTGTGGAGGAATTTTGTGGAGAAAATATTGGAGGAGTACCTGCCTATTTATAGGATGTGGGAATTCCCAATTGGATAGGATTAGGATCTATTTAAAACCCAAAGTAGATAATTCATGTATTAATTTAAAATCAATCAAATCAAATCCAAATCCAATTAAATCTAATTTGATTCCCTTAGTTTAAAATCAAATCAATAAATCAAATTTCAATTATTTAACTATTTAAATAAATACATAAATTCAAATCAAGATTTAAATTGCCATAATATCTTCCAAATATATTTTTCAAAATACCAATAATAATAATTTCAAAAATAATAAATATTTTTTAAATATCTTTTTGAATAATAAAATATTAATATTAATAAATCTCAAAAATTACATTTTTATTTAAAATAGACTAATAAATAATTTCAAAATATATGTATGCACGAATAATGCATACATGATTATGTTTTTCCTAGTATACAATAAAAAATTATTTATGATTAATAACTGCTAAAAACAAAAGGCTTTGTATAGCAAGAATAATTATATAATATTTTGGAAGTGTATAATAAAATAATAAAAATATTTTTCTAAAATATGTACGCTCGTACATATTCGCACTCGACGAGCAACTACGAAAAATAAAATTTCGTGCGCGACGTACAATACGACTACGCGACGTACAATATAAAATTTTAAATCGGTACCAAATTTAATAATAAAAAAATAGTAGAAATTTAGGAGTTTTACATGCATGGATATTATTGGTCCGATTAACCCTCCTTCTGTAAAGGGACATCGGTTTATACTGGCTATAACCGATTACTTTTCTAAATGGGCAGAAGCGATTCCTCTTATTGAAGTAAAAACATCTAATGTGGTTAGCTTCATTAAACACCATGTTATTTATCGTTTTCGGATTCTCCGAAGGATAATCCATGACAATGGACCACAATTTGCCAGTCAGGCATTTTATCGATTCTGTGATAGGAATCGGATCCAAAATCTAGCTTCTACGGCCTATAATCTAGCTGCTAATGGTTTGGCCGAAGCTTTCAACAAGATAATTATTAAACTTCTCAAAAAGTTTGTCTCTTCTAATAAACGTGATTAGAATGAGAAACTTGGAGAATGTTTATGGGCTTACCGAACAACAGTCCAAACTCCTACTGGTTTTACATCATTTTTACTGGTTTACGGATGTGAGGCTATACTTCCGCTGGAAATCTAGATTCCATCTCTTAGAATAGCCATTGCTAATGAGCTAACTACAGAGAATAATGATTAGTTGAGACTTCAAGAACTTGAAGGATTAGACGAAAAGCGTCTTCAAGCGCAACAGCACATTGAGCTATATCAAGCCCGCATATCTCGAACTTTCAATCGTAAAGTTAAAGAGAGGGTATTTAAAGTCGGTGAGCTAGTTCTAGCTGTTCGAAGACTGATGGTGATGACTCATAAGAGCAAAGGAAAATTACAAGCAAAATGGGAAGGTCCCTATGTAGTCGAGTCGGTATTCTCCAATGGTGCCTAGAGGTTGTCTAAACCTAATGGAGATTTGCTTATGATACCGATCAATAGAAAATTCTTGAAGAAATATTATGTTTGAATTTCTTCTTTATTCCCCAGCTACCAATGTTTGGTTAAGCTGATTACTTGTCTCCTAAAAGAGAATTTTTGATCTTCTGTCTTACTAGTTAATTAAAAAGAGAGATTTATTATTTATCATGTTCTTATGACCTTTGAATAAATATTGAATCTACTTATTTTCCTATCTATCATGTCCATTTGGCCTCTGAATAGATATTAATCTATTTTTCTTTGAGTTGTTACGATCTGTCACATTCATATTACCTCTGATAGTATCGTATACTCTAAAACAGAAAACGAGATTCATTATCTATCATGTCCACATTACCTCTGGATAGATATAATTTATTGAGTTTAGAAAACTTGTCATGTCCATATTACCTCTGATGAGTATTATTCTATCTCATACGTATTGTTTAATTTCAAAATAAATAATAGGGTCCTAAACCAAATATTTTATTCATTTCATGTAAAACATTACAGAATGAAAAAGATTGAAGATTACAAAAAAATTCTTTATTCGCCTAAGGCGGAGCAGAGACATCTTCAAGAAGTTTTTGTAGCTCCGCTAGACATTTTTCACGAGAGCTCAATACATTATTAGTAGCTACGGAGCGTCGAGCTTCAGGAGTACAGATGTGAGAAAGTCCAGCAAAAGTGACTATCATCTTGTCCTTGGCTTCGTCAACGGTTTTGATGGTAGCCTCAGCTCTGAAGATTTGTTCCTCTAAAATTAAGCTCTGAGTTAGCTGCTGGTCCCGAGCTGTGATCATCTGCTTCCTCTCCGCCTTTAAGCGAGCCTGCTCAGCCTCGACTTCGCAAATTCTATCATTCTGTTGATGAATTTTTATATTTGAAGTTTCATAGACTTCTCTCTGGATATCCAGTTGGAACTTTGCTTCAGTCAAAAAAGCCTTTTCTTTGGCCACCTTGGTACTGTACTCATGGAGGGCTTCATTGAAAGTCATCTCTCGGGCGAGGTATTCAGCTGATAAAGCGTCATACTCCTCTTGGATGAGACTTTCAGTGGTTTCACTTGATAGCTTTAAATATTCTTTGATGGGCTGTTCAAGTCCCTCCACGACTTTCTCCAATACCGCTGCTCTCGCTGCAATATTGAATATGACGACATTTCTGATAGTAAGAGCAATCGTTGCCTTCAGACTTTCATAACTGAGGCCCTTATTCAGGACCATTTTGATTAGAGCTGCCAGAGTTTTGTAAAAAGTATCAGTATGAATCTCAACTAAGAGATTCATTTCTGCACTTGAGCTCGGCGTTGCGGCGATGTCAACCAGATCTCTTCTCTGAAGACTAGGAGCAGATGTTGTTGCCTTAGTAGCAGACTGAGATGAGGCCGTTGTTGTCGTTGCTACTATGGCCAACTGATCCCCAGGAGCTTCAGGAACAGTGTCTTCAGCATTTGTTACTCCAACCGTTTCTGGAGTCGAAACTACATGAGTTTCGGTGGCGGTGATTGGTACGGGTGAAATGGTAGTTATGGCAGCTGACTCCGGTTCGGACATTGTCTCTTCAGAAACTTGTACTGAATCAGTAGCAATAGCAGAGGATGCTATTACAACTTCCCCAACTTCAGTTGATGATTCGACTATGTCTTCATCACCTTCTTCGGCTACCGGCTCTGTAGGATCTTCAAGTATCTTAGTTGTAGCAAGTCCTTCTACAACTGATTCTTCATTGAAGTCTAATTCTTTCTCAGCAGCCACTTCATCATCTATAGTAGGTTCTACTGTAGTTTGTTCTTTATCTCCGCCCTCAATAGGAAGAGACAATTCTGGCTGAGCCTGCACCTCTGACTCTTGCTGTACCTCCATAGATTGAGGGCATTCTTCTTGAGCATCTTCTTCTGAAGAAAAAGACTCCTCTTCCTCAGACTCTGCGTTTCCTCATAAGTGTCTTCTTGAGGAGGAGGAGGAGGAGTCACAAGCTTTGATGTGATGATAACACCTACAAAAAATTAAACAAAATAAGTTAATATACAAAATATCATAATTTTGTATAGATTTTGTATAATTTATATTTACCTGGAGTAGGCGTAGGACGTGCCAAGTACGCGTCATAGTCCCCATCCCAGTCATCATCGTCAAAATTAATAGCCAGCTCATCCGAAGGGATGAGCTCTGAATCAACAGTATGTACTGGGGCGACGTCTTCAACAACTTGTGCCTTTTGTGGCAAAGTCAAATGAAGTGCTGAGCTGAGACATCCCGGAGATAGGACTGTCACCGCTTCCATTGACGCTGCTGGTTGGGAGGCCGAGGACCCTTCTCTAGGATGAGAGGAAGAAGATGCAACATGTTGCGGCTCCTCGACTGGAATATCAATCTCTGGGGTAACGGCTCTTGGTCTAGAAGGCCCTTTGGTGGTAACCTTCTTCTTCTTTTCTGGGGTCTTCTCTAGAAGAGTAGCAGCTGCACCTTGTTTCCGTTTTCGGGTCTTGCCAATAATGATAGGTTCCGCAGCTTTTTCCTCCATTCCTATTGGGATTACTTCCAGATATGCATCTGGAACAGCAGCGTCGTCGGGTACGTCTGATGGTACCCTGACTGGCTCTTTAAGATTCCCTTCCTTGGGCCATCTTAGACTACCTCTCAGATTGTAGCCATGGGAGAAGGAGCGGATAGAAGCATAAAAGCGAGCATACGTATGAAGTATACGTAGCTCAGTGGTGCTTGTAGCAGTCGATATTCAAAATTTGGCACCGGTACAGGCAGTGCTAAAATATCTCCAGCCTCTTGCACCATCAATCAGCTTCCCATAATGACAAAAACTGGTGGAAGGATTGCCAATATGAAGTTGGTCATATCCGAACTGGCGAGCGAACCGGCTTGGTAGATACGGTTCATACATGCAGCTGTCTTCATTTCTGTACATCAGATGGGAGGGTCTGATGCACTGTAGCCATCTGAAAACTGGCGCTGATAATAGAGTTCTTCCTTCAACTTCATCTTCAAATTGAACGCTGAAGCAGTCGACTGGAACTGGTGGCCGGGTACAGAAAAAGTTCCAACCATAAGAATAATTCAATACTGCTCTGGTATCTGCCACTGTCGTGGCAGTCCATGTGGCTTTGCTGAACTTCTGGAGGAAGACCTCCAGGGCCTGGTGGCAACAAATTGCAGTTGTGATGCAATAGCCAGCCCATAAGGTAAGTGTAGGGCATTTCTACCCTAGGGAATACGTTCCGGTGAGGAGCATTGTTGATCAGTTCCTCACCAAAAGTCCTCAAACCTGCGTTTATTCGGTACACCATTGCCGATAGCAGGTTGATTCTAACTTTAAACACCAAATGTACCGCTGGTCATAGCACGTTTAGGTGGATTCTATCAACTGTACCGGTCCCCGGTACAACCCATCTCCTCAACCACAGAGAAAGAAAGCCTGCCAGTAAGGCTTTCTTGGAGATCTTTCGGCTCCCATATCTGAGGAAACTCAAGGCTTTGGTTCCTGCAGAGAACTCTCCAGTCTTGGTGGACAAATATTTGTTCGGGAATTTGTAGCCAACCATCATATCCCGTACTTTATCAACAGGGATTGTTGAACCAATATTGATGATTGGAGCCTTGTTCTCCTGAAATCTTTCTTTATCATCTTTGGATATCTTATCCTTGTGGTAAAAGAGATATGTTGTCCACTTGTTGATGTACGCCAAATGAGATCCACTTTCATGCATAGTAGTACAAATCATGTAATGGCACATCAACTCTTCATATACCTCAACCAATTGAGGATTTTTTTTCCTTTATTTCTGCTAGTTCCCGATTGGAGGGAACATACTCTTCATATGGGGCTTCCCCCATTGGCAGCTTAGAGATGAATTGTATCTCGTGGAGTGCGAGACCCATTTCACCTTTGGGGTCGCGAAAGTTCCTGTTGAACTGATATATCTCCATCAGAGCCATGAACAAATTACTGTTCAGTGGTATACCCTGACTAGTGGAGGCCACTGCTTCATATAGGCCGATGTCTTTTAGCTCCGTCTGCAAGTTCTTCATAATCCAAATACTAATCTGAATCCAGTTCTGGTTAAAAGGAGTTAGCCACCCTGGTAGCCTGGGGTTGGCCTGAGGATATAATACTACAGCCCTTATGAACTTATTAATGAATATTTGGGTCTGCACTGGCTGAATCAGAGCAGAATCCTCACTCGGAGTGAATCCTGGCAAGAGACCGGAGAAGGAGACAACACCACCACTGGGAGTACTGGTGTGGTAGCCCATGTCATTTGCTCTCTCTCTCTCTTAAAAATGATCCTTCCTGGCCTACCATGACTGCTAGGAGTCAGGTTTCATAGCGTCTTTCGGGGATGGGTGGCATGGATAAAACCATACATGGGATAATCTCTATCCATGTCGGGGAGGTACATTGCTCTATCTCCAAACCTCAACACCCAAGCCTCCTTCTTGGGGTGTGTTTGTGATTTGAAGTCTATCGCATCCCCGAATAAGAAAGCTGGCTTTGCAAATTGTTGGCCATCCAGCGATGTCAACACTTCCCCATTTATCATGGACAGCAGCATTCTGCCCCCTTGGGCAGCTATCAGTTGTGCTCTCTCTGCAGGATATTTCGGATTCGACTGGGAAAACTCCACGTAGGATAGGTTCTCCAAATAATTTGAGCCCACCATATCAGTTGACGAGCCAAATATTTCTGCAAGTGGGTGAATTTGCAAATCCACTGCCAAAAGGAAAAGAAAAATCAAGTTAGTGAAAATCTAATTTGAAATTTTTTGCAGATAATTTGGTCTGAGTTTTACGCATAAAGATAAAAGACTCTGACTATGCAAACTTTACGCTTATTAAAGTTGATAAAAACTTTTAAAGTGTAAAAGTTCTTTGTTTTATACAAAGTCTTTTCACTTATAAATTTTACGCTGGCACATATTGATGTGAGCGTATTTTGAAATTTATGCTAGCATGTGTTGACATGAGCGTATCTTAATTTTACGCTGGCACGTGTTGACGTAAGCGTATTTTAATTTTTATGCTGGCACATATTGATGTGAGCGTATTGAGAACTTTACGCTAGCATGTGTTGACATGAGCGTATCTTAATTTTACGCTGGCACGTGTTGACATGAGCGTATTTTAATTTTTACACTGGCACAATTGATGTGAACGTATTGAGAACTTTACGCAAGCATGTGTTGACATGAGCGTATCTTAATTTTATGCTGGCATGTGTTGACGTGAGCGTATTTTATTTTATTTTTTTACGCTGGCATGTGTTGACATGAGCGTATTTTAATTTTTATGCTAGCATGTGTTGACATGAACGTATCTTAATTTTACGCTGGCACGTGTTAACGTGGGCGTATTTTAATTTTTATGCTGGCAAGTGTTGACATGAGCGTATTTTAATTTTTACGCTGGCATGTGTTGACATGAGCGTATTTTAATTTTTACGCTGGCACATGTTGATGTGAGCGTATTTTGAAATTTACGCTGGCACGTATAAACGTGGGCGTATGTTCTTAATTTTACGCTGACACGTATAACGTGGGCGTATTTAATTATCTTAGTTTCTACGCTGACACGCATAACGTGGGCGTGAAGTGAAAAGCTCGGGTCTTCTTCTCCGACGAACTCGCGGCCGAAGTTCAGTGCTTTACCCTTCATTGTCGGAGCCATGGCAGGGTTGCTCTGTTGGGGCGTCGTTGATGATGGGACGGGGGTTTTCGTGCGGTCGACCGACGATGAATCAGCAGCGGGCCTCTTGCCCTTACCGGCGACGGTCTTGCTCTTGGGGGCCATCGGATCGAAACGAGAGTATGAAGAAGAAAGAAGAGAATAGAGAGATTGAAAATTCGAAAGAGTAAAGTTCTCTCTCTGTTCGAAAAACTCTATTTATAGAGGATTTTGAAATCGGTTCAAATTTTTGGATTTTACGCTGACGGTTGGATACTCCGAACTTTACGCGGATGACCGTTGGGTATCCCGAATTCTACGCAGACTGTTGAAATCCCTAATTTTACGCCTGTTCAAAGTATTTCAAATTTTGAAAATAATTTGAAAACTTTGAAGGGGGTCTTGTAGGAGCGTAAAAAAATACTTCAAAGACCAAGTCAAAGAAGTTGAGAACTCTACGCAAGCTACTCTATGCGAGCTACTCTCTACGCAAGCTATTCTCTACGCGAGAATTATCCTCCATTTTATGCTCAGAATCTACGCGAGCTACTCTCTACGCAAGCTATTCTCTACGCGAGAGTTATCCTCCATTTTACGCCAGGGACAGGCTGTCAGGCTGCATTTATTGAGCGAGATTTTTGATCTGACAGCAGAATTTTCTGACAAGAATAGTGCACAGAAGCCGAGAGGATTTGATTTACACTAAACCCAAAACTTGTCGTTTAGTATGCAGATGGGTTACTTTACGCTCAATAAACTGCTTCTTTTACGCACGATAGCTATTTCGAGCTTTTTACGCTCAAAGCTGTTGTGCGCGTAAAGTTTATTTGAGCTAATTTTACGCTCAAGGCTATTTTCAGCCACTTTACGCGAGAAGCTTATTTTGGGCTATTTTACGCCAGTTTGCTACTTTACGCAGGAAGTATATTTTGGGTCATTTTTACGCCCGAGCTTTCTTGGCTACATGATAACGTGGTTTGCTTACGTGGCTTTCATGCCACACTTATCGAGGAACGTGTGTACGTGCTCTCCCTATTTTGTTGAAGTAATAGGACACGTGTCAACGTGCGTAGAGGATGATTTACATCGTGGGTGACAGTTACTCGCGTAGAGACCCGATTTTGTTGCTTTTTACGCACAAAGGGTCAAGTCTATAAATAGACTTATTTTAATACAGACATCATCAAGGGATCAATAGAGATACAGGAGAGGAGATTCTGAGAAAACTCTTACTTTTAGAGTGATATTCCCAGAAGCATTTCTTCAACTTTTTCTCAAGAACAGGGTGAAGCAAAGCAAGAAAGCATTCGACTATGCCATCAGTGCCGTTGCTCGATACCTTTCCGGTGACTTAGTTCTTTCGATTGTTCTTCTTCTTCAAGCAGTTTTCTTTATCATCATCGAGTGGTCCATGGAACAAAGTGATCGCTCTCAGATCAGAATTCCATAGCAATACTTTCCAGAACATTTGTACTTTTTTGTACTTTTTCTCGTTTTCTTTCAAAAGCTAATTTTTAGGCATTTTGCTACCGCCACTTTCTCGATCTCTGGAGTCATGGCTGCTTCTAGAATCACCTCTGTGTCCTGAAGCCAAGCATCAGCAGAGATAGCATCTTCACTGCCGTTAAAGAATGGAGGGTTCAAGCGCTTGAAGCTGTTGGCCGTGCTATTACCCTGATGACCACCTCTGGTCAGAGCATCTGCCACTGCCGGGTGCAAGGCATCTCCTCGACGGTCTTGGGAAGCTAACAATGTCCTGATTAGACCCACCAAAGTGCCATCATCAGGCTCTGCATGCTGGACGGGCTGAACTGGTGGCTCTTGACCCCCAGTAGGCATGACTCTGGAGGCTACTCCTGAATGCTGGGCTTGATCTCCGGGTTACTGCTGGTCCACAGGTGGTGCTCCGCCTTGCCGATCGGTAGGACCAGGAACAATGTCGCTGAAGAAGATGACATAGGGAACAATAAGGAAGGACCAGGACAGATCAAAGATATAAGCATGTGATCAGGTCAAGATTTCAGGAATTTAGAATATACGAGTAGAGATCAAGGGCGAGTACTGATTGAGACTTCTATCGGTAAACCCTCACATATCTTGATTCACAAGACCTGCATGGGCCACCACTTAAACCATGTAACGCCCCAGAACCAGAATACTGGAGAGCGGGGGCTTACATAGCCAGCTACGTATGTTGAAGTGTAACCCACCTCGCTATACGGTCACGGTTGTCTAGATACATGAGGGTTTAACTACAAGCCATCAGTCTCTTAAGGTCATGAACAAGCCTATTGTCTCAATCTCAAGCAAGTAATAACAGTTACAAGATATCAGAACACCAAATATACAATAGTAAGGCGTCCCATACAATACATATTTGGATGAACATAAAGCTAGTCGTACAAAACGTCAAGACTAGCAAGAGTTTCATTCATACATGATCAATCCTAGGATTTGCCAATCATGTTACAGCCCATAGGTAGACAGTAAATAAAGGTGCAATCGAGCTAAACACGTGCTCGTCGGCTAAACGCCTCAAAAGATTAATTTTACAATAGAGTGGGAGAGCCAAAAATAAACTCACTCGTTGCCAGGGTTACGCCTGGTGGTCACCATCTGGCTGGAAGGTAGGTAGATCTTCTGGAGCTGCTCCGATATCTGGCCATACAAAACCAGCTGGATCAGATCCCAGAAAAAGCAAGTGCCACAAAGGAGGCTTCACTTAGAAACTAAAACCAGCATATCATAAATGAATATTTAAAGATAATTATAAAGATACTGATAATAACAGAAACCACAATAATAAATTGAGTACGAGAAAACCATTCAAGTAGCCAAATCGCAACCCTTAAACCAAACAAGGACCGAGGTTGATGTCACGACCCACACCCGCTTTTCGGACAGGAGAGCGTGAGCAAGCCAGCTACACATCAAGCGGACTCCAGTCCGACTCGAATACGTAAATGCTATCACGGCTAGGGCAATGGGCCTAATCAAGGCAAGGCAAAACTATATCTCAATCCATAATAAGAATAATAAACAAGAATGAACAAGTATGGGTCGTGGTCTGCAGCCCACTAGCATGCATGTCTGATTAGACTCCAAAAAATAACATGAGTCTATAAACTGAATCAATAAATATGATATATCATAATGTTGAAAGGAAAACACGAGCTGGTTGAACTGGATAATAAACATGGTATCAATACCTGAATCCCGCAAGCAATATCATCACATTCGGACCCCACAAGTGTCATAATCATCCGCCATCCAGAGTTGCTAACTAACTCTACGCAATAACTAACCTGAAGAGATCATCAGGTCCTCAGAAGACATAGCAAGATACATAAAAATATGCCTATCTAGCAGTTTATCATACAATAAAAAAAATACAGGAAATAAACGGGAAAAGACCAATCAGCACGAAAACATAACTATACACGACTGAAAGAACCACTACGCCTAAACGAACTGCTGGAGAAGAACAAGAGAACACGATATCACGATGTCAATGGATAACCAATCGAATACTCAAACCCTCGCCCCAAGTGTGGACTCGCAGATTTGAACAACTACTAGCTCTCGTCCCTAGTATGGACTCGCAGGCTAGCATCACCCTCATCCCTAGTATGGACTCGCAGGTGTGAACCATATACTACTAACCCTCGTCCCTGGTGTGGACTCGCAGGCTAGCATCACCCTCGTTCCTAGTGTGGACTCGCAGGTGTAGACAGATAACTACTAACCCTCGCCCCTAATGTGGACTCGTAGGTTTGCTTAACTACTAACCGTCGCCCCTGGTGTGGACTCGCAGGTTAGCTTAACTACTAACCCTCGCCCCTGGTGTGGACTCGCAGGTTAGCTTCAAGACTTTCAAGGTACAACAGTTCCGTTATAACTTATTCATCCTATGACACGATGCGACTCAGTCCAAGTACAAGTGATGACACGACACGACCCAATCACGATCCACGAGAAAACCAATCCAATATGAACTACAAAGTTAACTATAAACAAGAACTATATATACGTATATCCAATATGAACTATAAAGCTAATTATAAACAAGGCTATATATATACTAGCAGGCATAATATATAAATCATATATAAATAATCAACTAGTAAAACTATATAATAATATAAATATGCATGTAAATAAACTATAGAGAGAGGCAAGGTATCTTGCCTGGTGGTTGCACGCAGATCCAACAATATATAGTCGACTAGTAAGCCATACAGTCCAAGTCATCACAACTGTCTCCGAAAGCTGAAACAAACATTACCAACATTCTCAGAATAGTCAAATTAGCTAGGATTGCCTGTACTTAAGTCCAATTCTGGACACAGGGGCAAAATAATAATTTTGGGCAAAAATAATGTTCGTCGTTGGACCCGCATTGCACCAAAAATTGTGCCAGAGTCAATGGCCTCTAAAGTCATCAAACTATATGTCAATGGGTTTGGTTTTCTGATACGAACCCAACCGTATGTCCAAAGTTAGATTCCGGCGGGCCGTGCACAAAATCGCCCGTTGAGTCGGACCGTGGGGCCCGTAAAACGGCGGTCCAATCAACTGTCTCAGAATCGGACCAAACTTGGCATACAGGACCAAAAAACGATACGGTCATGTTGGCGCAAGTTTTGTCCCGATCTGATGGACGTGCACAAAGTAATTAAAAAATTTGCATAAAGGCCGATACGGTGAATTTCGACGGATACGGATCAAATTCGTCACGCACACGCAACCAATTTGAATTCCGTCAAAGCCCACACGACCACGAAGCCGTTACGCACCTTTCGATGCCTTCAGTTCGCGACCACGTCGCCCGGATTGGCGGGACGCACGTCGTATCGGACAAATTTCTAGTTTTCAAAACAGGTTTTCGGTCAACTTCAGAATTGAATAACATCTTATCTGTTTAATGAAATTAGAATCTACAAGATGGGTTGTGATGTCCTATAGGTTGTCTTTAACTACCTTTAATTGGTTTTCGAACACACCTAAGGGTTTTTTCATAATCTCTCTTGCAAGTGAGGATTGTGGACTGTTCTTTACTCTGTTTTAAACAGAATTTGGCCGATTTTTGGGCTCAGTTTGTGAAGCGTGTAGGGCAAATTAAATCGAGCTAGTTGATTCGAAGCGAAGGGGGTTAGGTTGTAGTTGTACCTGAACAACTGGTTCGACAAAAGATCGAACGAGATGGAAGGGAGGGCGTCGTGAAGTTGGCACGTTCGCTACCGCTACCGCTGTTGCTGTCCTGTTTAGCCGGTGCTCGATCGCGCGTCTGCCGGCCGACGGTGGCCCAGGTCGGCACGCGGATGTGGCTGGGGGTACGCCAGCTTCGTGGGAGGTCGGCCTGGACATTTTTACGAATTAGGTTTAGGGTTTCGATCCGTTTCCTTCTTCGTTCTATACGCATATATATATCGTACAGCTTAGATTCATTCCCACAGGGGTCGGAGGACTTCTGTTGGGCCTGGGTTTGCTCGGGCTATTGTGGCTTGGCTTGAAGTGTCTTCCGGACCCAACCATTACTGGCAGGGTTCTAATGACAGAGAAATTGACACACATAACTGGTTAAATCCAGGCTTAAACTGAAGAGATTTAAGTCAGCCGAACCTAGTCCACAACATGGACAACTAACAGAGTAGCTCCTTCAAACATTAATATTTAGCACCTGCCATTTCCTTAATATACCATCTGTCTTCAATTCAATAACTAAGATCTAGTAGACTTGATTATGATCAAGAATATATCAACTTTGTACAAAAGTAAAAATATATGACAAGCTTACTATAGATGTTAACCATATCCCTTTGTATACAAGTCAGGTTAACTTAGCAACTTCGTGCCCTCATCATCTGGCAGTCCTCACATCAAATGGGGAAGAGACATGCGGCAAACCAAGAAGTCAATAAGGTCTACAAAATGATTGACAAAATTCTTATGGCCAATTGCGACACTGGTGTTAATTCTAAGAGACATGGGCATATCAGAGAGCCTTCAAAGGAGTCACTTTGAGGAAGATCAACTCTTTTCTAGCTACAGCAAGATTTATCTATTATAGCTGCCTTCACTTATTCTATTTCTATTATCATTTATAAATTCTATATACACATATACATATAAATACCTATGTACCTATATATATATATATATATATATATATATATATATATATATATATATAAAGCCTAATTTACATATATTATAAATATACTTCTATATATATATACACACAAGTGTATATATATAACTTAGATAAATCCCATAAAGTCCAAAATATTTGTTAAAGAGAATTATTTACTAAATTATCAATAAAACTTTGTTTAATATCAAGAACTCATAATATATATATTTAACTACAATTTGTGAAAATAGTCTACTAGATTACTAAATTAAAATACTAATACCCAATGCATGTCTAGAAGGACGTCTTGGGATGCACTACATGACTACCTGGGCTTGGGCTTGGTTTGGGTCCAGTCTGGGCCAATTGGTACAACCGGGCCACTCAACGTCAAATAATATAATTAATAAATAAAATAATCTTCGGTAAGGGTTAAGTCGCAACTTGGCCTGTTTTTCCTACTTAGGACAGCACTATGGCTCGGCCTTCCCTACCAGGGCTAATACACTAGTCAAAGCACGCCACTACACTATCCGTGCCATGATTCCTAGTCGTCTGGTACTCCAAAACTCCCCCATGGCTAAAGGCATCTACCGTAATAATTTACTAAAATAATTATTTATAAAAATTCAAAAACACCATTTAAATCAAATAAAAAAATAAAAAAAATATTTCAAAATTTTGGGAAGGGGAGCTACAAATCTACCCACCTAAAAAATAATTTTGTCCTCGAAATTCTAATTCATAACTATGCCTTAAAAATCAAAGTCTACTATTACCTTAATCTCCTCAAATTTAATTTCTCGAAATATTCTATAACCTTCTTTAGTAATTTTATAACTCCGAATACTTGAGGACTTCTACCCACCTTTGGTCACACTACTCCTCAAAATACGATCCCTAAAATCTTATAATCTCCTAACTAGTTGCTAACAATTCTACCAACATATATCTAAGGTGTATGGCAACTATAATCGCTCATATCTATAAACAACCAATTATTCAATAGTCAAACAATATTATACTATAAGTTAAGAATTTTTGATGAATTTTAGACAGCACGATCATTCATCACTTCGAAATAGAAGGGACGAGAATTCAATGATACGGAAAGCAAGGAGGTATAATTGAGAGCAAACATAGAGTTTTCAAGGACGTAGAGAATTTCTAAGAGAATTTTCAAAGCAGTGTGGATTGAGATTTCTAGGCTTAGTCATTGTCGCAGGCTCATACCAGTACAGTTACATAACCGGTACGATATGCTCTGACCTGCATAGGCTACCAAAAAAACTTGTCACGACCCGCACCCACTTTTCGGACGGGAGAGCATGAGCAAGCCAGCTACGCATCAAGCGGACTCTAGCCCGACTCGAATACGTAAACGCTGTCACGGCTATGGCAATGGGCCTTATCAAGACAAGGCAAAACTATATCTCAATCCATAATAAGAATAATAAACAAGAATGAACAAGTATGGGTCGTGGTCTGCAGCCCACTAGCATGCATGTCCGATTAGACTCCAAAAAATAACATGAGTCTATAAACTAAATCAATAAATATGATATATCTTAATGATGAAAGCGAAACACGAGCTGGTTGAACTGGATAATAAACATGGTATCAATACCTGAATCCCGCAAGCAATATCATCACATCCGGACCCCACAAGTGTCATAATCATCCGCCATCCAGAGCTGCTAACTAACTCCACGCAATAACTAACCTGAAGAGATCATCAGGTCCTCAGAGGACATAGCAAGATATATAAAAATATGCCTATCTAGCAGTTTATCATACAATAAAGAAAATACAGAAAATAAACAAAAAAAGACCAATCAGTACGAAAATACGACTATACACGACTGAAAGAACCACTATGCCTAAACGAACTGCTGAAGAAGAACAAGAGAACATGATATCACGATGTCAATGGATAACCAATCGAATACTCAAACCCTCGCCCCTAGTGTGGACTCGCAGGTTTGAACAACTACTAGCCCTCGCCCTAGTGTGGACTCGCAGGCAAGCATCACCATCGTCCCTAGTGTGGACTCGCAGGTGTGAACCATATACTACTAACCCTCGTCCCTGGTGTGGACTCGCAGGCTAGCATCACCCTCGTCCCTAGTGTGGACTCGCAGGTGTAGACAGATAACTACTAACCCTCGCCCCTAATGTGGACTCACAGGTTAGCTTAATTACTAACCCTCGCCCCTGGTATGGACTCGCAGGTTAGCTTAACTACTAACCCTCGCCCCTGGTGTGGACTCGCAGGTTAGCTTCAAGACTTTTAAGGTACAGCAGTTCCGTTATGACTAATTCATCCTATGACACGATACGACTCGGTCCAAGTACAAGTGATGACACGACACGACCCAATCACGATACACGAGAAAACTAATCCAATATGAACTACAAAGTTAACTATGAACAAGAACTATATATACGTATATCCAATATGAACTACAAAGCTAATTATAAACAAGGCTATATATATACTAGCAGGCGTGATATACAAATCACATATAAATAATCAACTATTAAAACTATATAATAATATAAATATGCATATAAATAAATTGTAGAGGGAGGCAAGGTATCTTGCCTGGTGATTGCACGCAGATTCAACAAATATATAGTCGATTGGTAAGCCATACAGTCCAAGACATCACAACTGTCTCCAAAAGCTAAAACAAATAATACCAACTATCTCAGAATAGTCAAATTAGCTAGGACTGCCTGTCCTTAAGTCCAATTCTGGATACAGGGGCAAAACGGTAATTTTGGGCAAAAACGATGTCCGCCGTTGGACCCGCTTTGTACCAAAAATCGTGCCAGAGTCAATGGTCTCTAAAGTCGTCAACTTATATGTCAACAGGTCCGATTTTCTGATACGAACCCAACCGTATGTCCAAAGTTGGATTCCGGCGGACCGTGCACAAAATCGCCTGTTGAGTCGGACCGTGGGGCCCGTAAAACGGCGGTCCAATCAACTGTCTCAAAATCGGACCAAACTTGGCATACATGACCAAAAAAATAATACGGTCCTGTTGGCACAAGTTTCGTCTCGATCTGATAGACGTGCACAAAGTAATTGAGAAATTTTCACAAAGGTCGATACGGTGAATTTCGACGGATACGGATCAAATTCGTCGCGCACACGCAACAAATTTGAATTCCGTCAAAGCCCACACGACCACGAAGTCGTTACGTGCCTTTTGATGCCTTCGGTTTGCGACCACGTCGCCCGGATTGGCGGGACGCACGTCGTATCGGACAAATTTCTAGTTTTCAAAACAGGTTTTCGGTCAACTTCAGAATTGAATAACTTCTTATCTGTTTAATGAAATTAGAATCTACAAGAAGGGTTGTGATGTCCTATAGGTTGTCTTTAACTGCCTTTAATTGGTTTTCGAACACACCTAAGGGTTTGTCCACAATCTCTCTTGCAAGTGAGGATTCTGGACTGTTCTTTACTCTATTTTAAACAGAGTTTGGCCGATTTTTGGGCTCGGTTTGTGAAGCGTGTAGGGCAAATTAAATCGAGCTAGTTAATTTGAAGCGAAGGGGGTTAGGTTGTAGTTGTAAATGAACAATTGGTTCAATAAAATATCGAACGAGATGAAAGGGAGGGCGTCTCGAAGTTGGCGCGTTCGCTGCCGCTACCGCTATTGCTGTCCTATTTAGCTGGTGCTCGGTCGCGCGTCTGCCGGCCGACGGTGGCCCAGGGCGGCGCGCGGATGTGGCTGGGGGTGCGCCAGCTTCGTGGGAGGTCGGTCTAGGCATTTTTACGAATTAGGTTTAGGGTTTCGATCCGTTTTCTTTCTTGTTCTATACGCATATATATATCGTACAGCTTGGATTCGTTCCCATAGGGGTCGGGAGACTTCTGTTGGGCCTAGGTTTGCTCGGGCTATTGTGGCTTGGCTTGAAGTGTCTTCTGGACCCAACCATTACTGGCAGGGTTCTAATGACAGAGAAATTGACACACATAACTGGTTAAATCCAGGCTTAAACTGAAGAGATTTAAGCCAGCCGAACCTAGTCCACAACATGGACAACTAACAGAGTAGCTCCTTCAAATATTAATATTTAGCACCTGCAATTTCCTTAATATACCATCTGTCTTCAATTCAATAACTAAGATCTAGTAGACTTGATTATGATCAAGAATATATCAACTTTGTACAAAAGTAAAAATATATGACAAGCTTACTATAGATGTTAACCATATCCCTTTGTATACAAGTCAGGTTAACTTAGCAACTTCGTGCCCTCATCATCTGGCAGTCCTCACATCAAATGGGGAAGAGACATGCGGCAAACCAAGAAGTCAATAAGGTCTACAAAATGATTGACAAAATTCTTATGGCCAATTGCGACACTGGTGTTAATTCTAAGAGACATGGGCATATCAGAGAGCCTTCAAAGGAGTCACTTTGAGGAAGATCAACTCTTTTCTAGCTACAGCAAGATTTATCTATTATAGCTGCCTTCACTTATTCTATTTCTATTATCATTTATAAATTCTATATACACATATACATATAAATACCTATGTACCTATATACATATATATATATATATATATATATATATATATATATATATATATATATATATATATATATATATATATATATATATATATATATATATATATATATATATATATATATATATATATATATATATATAAATATATATATATATATATATAAAATAAAAAAATAAAATAAAATATATATATATATATATATATATATTTGACATATTTTTTTACATATATATATTTTACATATATATATATATATATATATATTTATTTTTTTTATTTTATATATATATATATATATATATATATATATATATATATATATATATATATATATATATATATATATATATATATATATATATATATATTTAAAATATATATATATATATTATTTTTTTGATATATATATATAGATATATATATATATATATATATATATATATATATATATATATATATATATATATAATATATATATATATATATATATATATATATATATATACCTATGTACCTAACAAATACATATATATATATATATATATATATATATATATATATATATATATATATATATATATATATCTATGCATACCCTCCTATATATGTATATATATATTTACATACACATACACACATTTATATAGCATATTTATATATACATACAAATACACACATATATAATATATATATTTATATATATATACATGTACGCACGTATATATATACACATATATCATAGGTACAAATACAAGCAATACATATTAAGTAATATCAATATTGAAATCCAATTCTTAATTTTTATATACCAAAATTCATATAAATAAAATATAGTGATATTATATATATATATATATATATATATATATATATATATATATATATATATATATATATATATATATATATATATAACTTAGATAAATCCCATAAAGTCCAAAATATTTGTTAAAGAGAATTATTTACTAAATTATCAATAAAACTTTGTTTAATATCAAGAACTCATAATATATATATTTAACTACAATTTGTGAAAATAGTCTACTAGATTACTAAATTAAAATACTACTACCCAATGCATGTCTACAAGGACGTCTTAGGATGCACTACATGACTACCTGGGCTTGGGCTTGGTTTGGGTCCAGTCTGGGCCAATTGGTACAACCGGGCCACTCAACGTCAAATAATATAATTAATAAATAAAATAATCTTCGGTAAGGGTTAAGTCGCAACTTGGCCTATTTTTTCTAGTTAGGACAGCACTATGGCTCGACCTACCCTACCAGGGCTAATACACTAGTCAAAGCACGCCACTGTACTATCCGTGCCATGATTCCTAGTCGTTTGGTACTCCAAAACTCCATCATGGCTAAAGGCATCTACCGTAATAATTTACTAAAATAATTATTTATAAAAATTTAAAAACACCATTTAAATCAAATAAAAAATAAAAAAATATTTTTAAATTCCGGGAAGGGAAGCTACAAATCTACCCACCTAAAAAATAATTTTGTCCTCGAAATTCTAATTCATAACTATGCCTTAAAAATCAAAGTCTACTATTACGGAAAGCAAGGAGGTATAATTGAGAGCAAACATAGAGTTTTCAAGGACGTAGAGAATTTCTAAGAGAATTTTCAAAGCAGTGTGGATTGAGATTTCTAGGCTTAGTCATTGTCGCAGGCTCGTACCAGTACAGTTACATAACCGGTACGATATGCTCTGACCTGCATGGGCTACCAAAAAAACTTGTCACGACCCGCACCCACTTTTCGGACGGGAGAGCATGAGCAAGCCAGCTACGCATCAAGCGGACTCTAGTCCGACTCGAATACGTAAACGCTGTCACGGCTATGGCAATGGGCCTTATCAAGGCAAGGCAAAACTATATCTTAATCCATAATATGAATAATAAACAAGAATGAACATGTATGGGTCGTGGTCTGCAGCCCACTAGCATGCATGTCCGATTAGACTCCAAAAAATAACATGAGTCTATAAACTAAATCAATAAATATGATATATCTTAATGATGAAAGCGAAACACGAGCTGGTTGAACTGGATAATAAATATGGTATCAATACCTGAATCCCGCAAGCAATATCATCACATCCGGACCCCACAAGTGTCATAATCATCCGCCATCCAGAGCTGCTAACTAACTCCACGCAATAACCAACCTGAAGAGATCATCAGGTCCTCAGAGGACATAACAAGATACATAAAAATATGCCTATCTAGCAGTTTATCATGCAATAAAGAAAATACAGGAAATAAACGAAAAAAGACCAATCAGTACGAAAATACGACTATACACGACTGAAAGAACCACTATGCCTAAACGAACTGCTGGAGAAGAACAAGAGAACATGATATCACGATGTCAATGGATAACCAATCGAATACTCAAACCCTCGCCCCTAGTGTGGACTCGCAGGTTTGAACAACTACTAGCCCTCGCCCTAGTGTGGACTCGCAGGCAAGCATCACCATCGCCCCTGGTGTGGACTCGCAGGTTAGCTTCAAGACTTTTAAGGTACAGCAGTTCCGTTATGACTTATTCATCCTATGACACGATACGACTCGGTCCAAGTACAAGTGATGACACGACACGACCCAATCACGATACACGACACGACCCAATCTCTCTTGCAAGTGAGGATTGTGGACTGTTCTTTACTCTGTTTTAAACAGAATTTGGCCGATTTTTGGGCTCAGTTTGTGAAGCGTGTAGGGCAAATTAAATCGAGCTAGTTGATTCGAAGCGAAGGGGGTTAGGTTGTAGTTGTACCTGAACAACTGGTTCGACAAAAGATCGAACGAGATGGAAGGGAGGGCGTCGTGAAGTTGGCACGTTCGCTACCGCTACCGCTGTTGCTGTCCTGTTTAGCCGGTGCTCGATCGCGCGTCTGCCGGCCGGCGGTGGCCCAGGTCGGCACGCGGATGTGGCTGGGGGTACGCCAGCTTCGTGGGAGGTCGGCCTGGACATTTTTACGAATTAGGTTTAGGGTTTCGATCCGTTTCCTTTCTCGTTCTATACGCATATATATATCGTACAGCTTGGATTCGTTCCCACAGGGGTCGGAGGACTTCTGTTGGGCCTGGGTTTGCTCGGGCTATTGTGGCTTGGCTTGAAGTGTCTTCCGGACCCAACCATTACTGGCAGGGTTCTAATGACAGAGAAATTGACACACATAACTGGTTAAATCCAGGCTTAAACTGAAGAGATTTAAGTCAGCCGAACCTAATCCACAACATGGACAACTAACAGAGTAGCTCCTTCAAACATTAATATTTAGCACCTGCCATTTCCTTTATATACCATCTGTCTTCAATTCAATAACTAAGATCTAGTAGACTTGATTATGATCAAGAATATATCAACTTTGTACAAAAGTAAAAATATATGACAAGCTTACTATAGATGTTAACCATATCCCTTTGTATACAAGTCAGGTTAACTTAGCAACTTCGTGCCCTCATCATCTGGCAGTCCTCACATCAAATGGGGAAGAGACATGCGGCAAACTAAGAAGTCAATAAGGTCTACAAAATGATTGACAAAATTCTTATGGCCAATTGCGATACTGGTGTTAATTCTAAGAGACATGGGCATATCAGAGAGCCTTCAAAGGAGTCACTTTGAGGAAGATCAACTCTTTTCTAGCTACAGTAAGATTTGTCTAGTATAGCTGCCTTCAATTATTCTATTTCTATTATCATTTATATTATCATTTATAAATTCTATATACACATATACATATAAATACCTATGTATCTATATATATATATATATATGCATACCCTCCTATATATGTATATTTATATTTACATACACATACACACATTTATATAACATATTTATATATACATACAAATACACACATATATAATATATATATATTTATATATATATATACATGTACGCACGTATATATATATATATATATATATATATATATATATATATATATATATATATATATATATATATATATACACATGTACCATAGGTACAAATACAAGCAATACATATTAAGTAATATCAATATTGAAATCCAATAAATATTTTTTATATACCAAAATTCATATAAATAAAATATAGTGATGTTATATATGTGAAAAATATATATATATATATATATATATATATATTAATAAAATAAATATATATATATATATATATATATATATATATATATATATATATATATATATATATATATTAATGAAAATATATATATATATATATATATATATATATATATATATATATATATATATATATAAAGCCTAATTTACATATATTATAAATATACTTCTATATATATATACACACAAGTATATATATAACTTAGATAAATCCCATAAAGTCCAAAATATTTGTTAAAGAGAATTATTTACTAAATTATCAATAAAACTTTGTTTAATATCAAGAACTCATAATATATATATTTAACTACAATTTGTGAAAATAGTCTACTAGATTACTAAATTAAAATACTAATACCCAATGCATGTCTACAAGGACGTCTTGGGATGCACTACATGACTACCTGGGCTTGGGCTTGGTTTGGGTCCAGTCTGGGCCAATTGGTACAACCGGGCCACTCAACGTCAAATAATATAATTAATAAATAAAATAATCTTCGGTAAGGGTTAAGTCGCAACTTGGCCTGTTTTTCCTACTTAGGACAGCACTATGGCTCGGCCTTCCCTACCAGGGCTAATACACTAGTCAAAGCACGCCACTACACTATCCGTGCCATGATTCCTAGTCGTCTGGTACTCCAAAACTCCCCCATGGCTAAAGGCATCTACCGTAATAATTTACTAAAATAATTATTTATAAAAATTCAAAAACACCATTTAAATCAAATAAAAAAATAAAAAAAATATTTCAAAATTTTGGGAAGGGGAGCTACAAATCTACCCACCTAAAAAATAATTTTGTCCTCGAAATTCTAATTCATAACTATGCCTTAAAAATCAAAGTCTACTATTACCTTAATCTCCTCAAATTTAATTTCTCGAAATATTCTATAACCTTCTTTAGTAATTTTATAACTCCGAATACTTGAGGACTTCTACCCACCTTTAGTCACACTACTCCTCAAAATACGATCCCTAAAATCTTATAATCTCCTAACTAGTTGCTAACAATTTTACCAACATATATCTAAGGTGTATGGCAACTATAATCGCTCATATCTATAAACAACCAATTATTCAATAGTCAAACAATATTATACTATAAGTTAAGAATTTTTGATGAATTTTAGACAGCACGATCATTCATCACTTCGAAATAGAAGGGACGAGAATTCAATGATACGGAAAGCAAGGAGGTATAATTGAGAGCAAACATAGAGTTTTCAAGGACGTAGAGAATTTCTAAGAGAATTTTCAAAGCAGTGTGGATTGAGATTTCTAGGCTTAGTCATTGTCGCAGGCTCGTACCAGTACAGTTACATAACCGGTACGATATGCTCTGACCTGCATGGGCTACCAAAAAAACTTGTCACGACCCGCACCCACTTTTCGGACGGGAGAGCATGAGCAAGCCAGCTACGCATCAAGCGGACTCTAGCCCGACTCGAATACGTAAACGCTGTCACGGCTATGGCAATGGGCCTTATCAAGGCAAGGCAAAACTATATCTCAATCCATAATAAGAATAATAAACAAGAATGAACAAGTATGGGTCGTGGTCTGCAGCCCACTAGCATGCATGTCCGATTAGACTCCAAAAAATAACATGAGTCTATAAACTAAATCAATAAATATGATATATCTTAATGATGAAAGCGAAACACGAGCTGGTTGAACTGGATAATAAACATGGTATCAATACCTGAATCCCGCAAGCAATATCATCACATCCGGACCCCACAAGTGTCATAATCATCCGCCATCCATAGCTGCTAACTAACTCCACGTAATAACTAACCTGAAGAGATCATCATGTCCTCAGAGGACATAGCAAGATACATAAAAATATGCCTATCTAGCAGTTTATAATGCAATAAAGAAAATACAGGAAATAAACGAAAAAAAGACCAATCAGTAGGAAAATACGACTATACACGACTGAAAGAACCACTATGCCTAAACGAACTGCTGGAGAAGAACAAGAGAACATGATATCACGATGTCAATGGATAACCAATCGAATACTCAAACCCTCGCCCCTAGTGTGGACTCGCAGGTTTGAACAACTACTAGCCCTCGCCCTAGTGTGGACTCGCAGGCAAGCATCACCATCGTCCCTAGTGTGGACTCGCAGGTGTGAACCATATACTACTAACCCTCGTCCCTGGTGTGGACTCGCAGGCTAGCATCACCCTCGTCCCTAGTGTGGACTCGCAGGTGTGGACAGATAACTACTAACCCTCGACCCTAATGTGGACTCGCAGGTTAGCTTAATTACTAACCCTCGCCCTTGGTATGGACTCGCAGGTTAGCTTAACTACTAACCCTCGCCCCTGGTGTGGACTCGCAGGTTAGCTTCAAGACTTTTAAGGTACAGCAGTTCCGTTATGACTTATTGATCCTATGACACGATACGACTCGGTCCAAGTACAAGTGATGACACGACACGACCCAATCACGATACACGAGAAAACCAATCCAATATGAACTACAAAGTTAACTATGAACAAGAACTATATATACGTATATCCAATATGAACTACAAAGCTAATTATAAACAAGGCTATATATACTAGCAGGCGTGATATACAAATCACATATAAATAATCAACTATTAAAACTATATAATAATATAAATATGTATATAAATAAATTGTAGAGGGAGGCAAGGTATCTTGCCTGGTGATTGCACGCAGATCCAACAAATATATAGTCGATTTGTAAGCCATACAGTCCAAGTCATCACAACTGTCTCCAAAAGCTAAAACAAATAATACAAACTATCTCAGAATAGTCAAATTAGCTAGGACTGCCTGTCCTTAAGTCCAATTCTGGATACAGGGGCAAAACGGTAATTTTGGGCAAAAAAGATGTCCACCGTTGGACCCGCTTTGTACCAAAAATCGTGCCAGAGTCAATGGTCTCTAAAGTCGTCAACTTATATGTCAACAGGTCCGATTTTTTGATACGAACCCAACCGTATGTCCAAAGTTGGATTCCGGCGGGCCGTGCACAAAATCGCCCGTTGAGTCGGACCGTGGGGCCCGTAAAACGGCGGTCCAATCAACTGTCTCAGAATCGGACCAAACTTGGCATACATGACCAAAAAAATGATACGGTCCTGTTGGCACAAGTTTTGTCTAGATCTGATGGACGTGCACAAAGTAATTGAGAAATTTGCACAAAGACCGATACGGTGAATTTCGACGGATATGGATCAAATTCGTCGCGCACACGCAACCAATTTAAATTTCGTCAAAGCCCACACGACCACGAAGTCGTTACGCACCTTTTGATGCCTTCGATTCGCGACCACGTCGCCCGGATTGGCAGGACGTACGTCGTATCGGACAAATTTCTAGTTTTTAAAATAGGTTTTCGGTCAACTTCAGAATTGAATAACTTCTTATCTGTTTAATGAAATTAGAATCTACAAGAAGGGTTGTGATGTCCTATAGGTTGTCTTTAACTGCCTTTAATTGGTTTTCAAACACACCTAAGGGTTTGACCACAATCTCTCTTGCAAGTGAGGATTTTGGACTGTTCTTTACTCTGTTTTAAACAGAGTTTGGCCGATTTTTGGGCTCGGTTTGTGAAGCGTGTAGGGCAAATTAAATCGAGCTAGTTGATTCGAAGCGAAGGGGGTTAGGTTGTAGTTGTACCTGAACAACTGGTTTGACAAAAGATCGAACGAGATGGAAGGGAGGGCGTCGCGAAGTTGGCGTGTTCGCTGCCGTTACCGCTGTTGCTGTCCTATTTAGCCGGTGCTCGGTCGCACGTCTGTCGGCCGGCGGTGGCCCAGGGCGGCGCGCAGATGTGGCTGTGGGTGCGCCAGCTTCGTGAGAGGTCGGCCTGGGCGTTTGCACGAATTAGGTTTAGGGTTTCGATCCGTTTTCTTGCTCGTTCTATACGCATATATATATCGTACAGCTTGGATTCGTTCCCACAGGGGTCGGAGGACTTCTGTTGGGCCTGGGTTTGCTCGGGCTATTGTGGCTTGGCTTGAAGTATCTTCCGGACCCAACCATTACTGGCAGGGTTCTAATGACCGAGAAATTGACACACATAACTGGTTAAATCCAGGCTTAAACTGAAGAGATTTAAGTCAGCCGAACCTAGTCCACAACATGGACAACTAACAGAGTAGCTCCTTCAAACATTAATATTTAGCACCTGCCATTTCCTTAATATACCATCTGTCTTCAATTCAATAACTAAGATCTAGTAGACTTGATTATGATCAAGAATATATCAACTTTGTACAAAAGTAAAAATATATGACAAGCTTACGATAGATGTTAACCATATCCCTTTGTATACAGGTCAGGTTAACTTAGCAACTTCGTGCCCTCATCATCTGGCAGTCCTCACATCAAATGGGGAAGAGACATGCGACAAACCAAGAAGTCAATAAGGTCTACAAAATGTTTGACAAAATTCTTATGGCCAATTGCGACACTGGTGTTAAATCTAAGAGACATGGGCATATCATGGAGCCTTCAAAGGAGTCACTTTGAGGAAGATCAACTCTTTTCTAGCTACAGTAAGATTTGTCTATTATAGCTGCCTTCACTTATTCTATTTCTATTATCATTTATAAATTCTATATACACATATACATATAAATACCTATGTATATATATATATATATATATATATATATATATATATATATATATATATATATATATATATATATATATATATGCATACCCTCCTATATATGTATATTTATATTTACATACACATACACACATTTATATAACATATTTATATATACATACTAATACACACATATATAATATATATATTTATATATATATACCTGTACGCACGTATATATATACACATATATACCATAGGTACAAATACAAGGAATACATATTAAGTAATATCAATATTGAAATTCAATTCTTGCTTTTTATATACCAAAATTCATATAAATAAAATACAGTGATATTATATATATATATATATATATATATATATATATATATATATATATATATATATATATATATATATAAAGCCTATTACATATATTTATATATATATATATATATATATATATATATATATATATATATATATATATATATATATATATATATATATATATATAAAGCCTATTACATATATTATAAATATACTTCTATATATATATATATATATATATATATATATATATATATATATATATATATATATATATATATATATATATATATACAAGTATATATATAACTTAGATAAATCCCATAAAGTCCAAAATATTTGTTAAAGAGAATTATTTACTAAATTATCAATAAAACTTTGTTTAATATCAAGAACTCATAATATATATATTTAACTACAATTTGTGAAAATAGTCTACTAGATTACTAAATTAAAATACTACTACCCAATGCATGTTTACAAGGACGTCTTGGGATGCACTACATGACTACCTGGACTTGGGCTTGGTTTGGGTCCAGTCTGGGCCAATTGGTACAACCGGGCCACTCAACGTCAAATAATATAATTAATAAATAAAATAATCTTCGGTAAGGGTTAAATCGCAACTTGGCCTATTTTTCCTAGTTAGGACAGCACTATGGCTCGGCCTTCCCTACCTGGGCTAATACATTAGTCAAAGCACGCCACTGCACTATCCGTGACATGATTCCTAGTCGTCTGGTACTCCAAAACTCCACCATGGCTAAAGGCATCTACCGTAATAATTTAATAAAATAATTATTTATAAAAATTCAAAAACACCATTTAAATCAAATAAATAAATAAAAAAATATTTCAAAATTCCGAGAAGGGGAGCTACAGTTGCAACCCTTCACATGAATAGAAACCCGTCTCAAATATTGTTGGTAAGGTAAAACATGAGGAGCTTGACATAGGGTGCAATATGACAATAAACGAAAGAGGACACTGAACTGCTCCGGGAGCCAGGTTATAACCCTTAAACCAAACAAGGACCGAGGTTGTAACCCTTCGCCTAAACAGGACTAGATCCCTGATCATTATTGTTAAAGCAAGCATAAGTAATTATGTCATGTCACAATTTGGTAAAACATGACGAGCATGACATGGAGTGCAATAAGACAATAAACGAAGAGAGGACACAAAACTGCTCTGGGAGCCAGGTTACAACCCTTAAACCAAACAAGGACCAAGGTTGTAACCCTTCGCCTGAACAGGACTGGACCCCTGATCATTATTGTTAAGACAAGCATAAATAATCAGGACGATATATGATAAGATAACCATAGGACTATTCAAATACCAAGTTACAACCCTTAAACCAAACAAGGACCGGGGTTGTAACCCTTCATCTGAACAGAACTTGGTATCTCATCATTTATCGATAAGTAAGGCACAAGAATTTATGTCATGTTACAATCTTGTACAGGATCAGAACAAGACTAAACTGTGCTAGACTACATCCCAACAATCACGGCCACGCAATGAGTACGGCTTGATACTTTAACTAACTAGGGTTATCACAGGCCTAGTTACTAGCAAAATGCAATAAGATTATTCCAACAACCACAAGCCCTGCAGACCATCCAGGTTATCCAGACGCAATTAGGGGATTGAATTCATGTGGGTATATCATCCAAGAAAGGCATGTACCCTTAAGTAGTTGGTGGTTGCAACACATGCCAGTGTGCTAGAAATATGCCCTACTCGACGGTAGGCTACAAATCCCATGATGGGGTGCCCAGATAACGGGATTGCCTGTATGGAAAATTTCTTCATGACTACAGGATTTTCTAGTTGTTAGCCTTAGTCAATTTCAGTAGGTACCCCTGACCGTGGTATTCAGGATTCCCTATCCTAGACATGATGCAAGACAATACTGGTTCATTTGTACAAACACAATCGTCTACGGTGTCCAGGTCATTCATTATAGTCATGTCATGCAAGCCGTCACAACAGCTTTCAATAATTACCATCCTGTGTACTTGTCATATCTTGTTATGTCATGTCATATCAAATACTTGCCATGCCATGCCATGCCATTATTAGCCCGATCATATCAATCAATCCATGATTTGCCAAGTCGTGGAGAGTGCAAGAACATAAAGTCAACCGGGTACAAAAGGGCTCAAGGCTCTACGCGAGTGAGCCTCTACGCTAGGCCAAGGGCCTCGAACGTAAAGCGGCTCTACGCTAGCAAGAACAAGGGAGAGATAGCTCTACGCGAGAGAAGATGCACGTGAGTGGGGTTCTATGCTAGACGGGTTATACGCAAATGAAATTACATGCGTGTAAGGATTTTTACGCGAGTAGAATTTTACGTGCGCGAACACCCGAGCGAAACTCTACGCGAGGGAAACTCTACGCGAGCGAACCACTCTTGCAAGACTTTATGCACGCGAGAATCTGCTCGAGCCAGGGATTTTACGCGAGCACGATTTTACGCGAGCAGGAGAGCCCCGAACGTACAATTCGTAGGAACTCAGCATAAAACGGAGTACGCTGGCATGCAAATGCGTGTGCGTAAAAGGCTGAAATAACACGCTGACACGTAAAACGTGGGCGTAAAGGCTAAACACTACGCTAACACGTTAGAACGTGTGCGTAAAACTTCGTCTTCTCCCCATGGCCAAGACAAGCGTGCGTAAAATCTCGGAAACTCGAGGAACTCCATCTCGGCCAAGACTTGGTGAAGTCCGGCCATCTCAACACCAAACTTACGTAAAATCAGGAGGCCTACTACATGGAACTCTTAGTTTTCGAAAACAAGCAAGTTCAGAAGGTCAAAACCAAGAGGATCAAAATACTGAAAACTTAGATATATATGAAATGAGCCATGAAATTCGGAAATCCTAAGTACTAAAGTGACTTAGAATCTTGTGGATAGAAAATAGAACAATAAAACTTGAGTTCCTCCATGAAGCAAGTTACACTTGCCTAAACTTTCTGTTAGGTGGAAGAGAGTAATGGTGAGGAAAAAGTAATGAAGAAGAAGTAATGAGGAGAGAGAGAAAGTGTGGGCGGTGTTTTCCATAAATAAATTTACTTTATTTATTGTGTTTCTGGGAAAATTACAACTATAAGAATCTGATCTAGAAGACGATCACTTTATCCCTTGGACGATGCGATGAAGAAAACTCGAACTTCGAAGAACTTGGACAGCAACTGGGCAATCTCTCTGTTCTCTCTGAATTGAATGTAGTATCTGATGAAGATGAAGAAACTCTCTTTTATAGAGTTCTGGATAACTGTTTTGAAGCATACGCTCAGTCAGTTACTTGACGTGTGCATAACTGCAGGGACGCGTGGCGAATTCTGATGGAGACACATTAGAGTGCGGTTGAAAGTAGTAGAATATATCTAGGAGAGATTGATGGCATGGATGCCACGTTGCATAACTTCTGAATAAGTGGGTAACTGAGTACAGGACACGTGAGAACGTGTGTTGACTGTACGTTTAAAGTCATCCTGAATGCATTTGCTGTGATACGCTGTCTTTGTTGAAGAGGAGTCATACGCTACCTTTTGAAGACATATGTCTTGCATATGCTGACTTGGATAGTATAGAGTCATATAAAGCTGATACGCTCACTTTATTAACAAGGAGTCGTATGGAGTCCATACGCTCACTTGATTGATAAGGAATCGTATGGAGTCCATATGCTCACTTGGTTGACAAGGAGTTGTATGGAGTACATACGCTCACTTGGTTGACAAGGAGTCGTATGGAGTCCATACGCTCACTTGGTTGACAAGGAGTCGTATGAAGTCCATACACTCACTTGATTGACAAGGAGCCGTATGGAGTCCATACCCTCACTTGGTTGGCAAGGAGTCGTAAGCATTGAGGGAGTAGACACGTGGCTGTCCTCAATCTTCTCAAATACGCCATATCTTCTAATAACTGACAAATATCTCTCGAGCGTCGTGTTGCAGATATGATGCTGACAAACTGTCAGAAATGACAGTAATGATGGCTGTGCATTTATGATGGCTGATGAGCTGTCTTCGTAAGAGACAAAATCAATTCTCGAAAACCCATACGACAATTAATCTTCATAGGGCAGCTATCTTTGCACGAAAGACGAAGTGTCAGATTCACCTCCATTAAACGTATGTTGTGCTGTCATTCAAGAAATAATAAAATATTCATTGAGCGTACGGCTTTGGCTGAGCGTATGGCCTTGAGCGTATGGCTTTGGCTGAGCGTATGGCCTTGAGCGTATGGCTTTGGCTGAGCGTATGGCCTTAAGCGTATGGCTTTGGCTGAGTCTTATGTCAGCGTGTCATAATTTTTCACACCCTACAAGACCCCCTTCAAAGTTTTCGAACTTTATAAATTTCAAAAGTTCGAAATTACTTTGAACTTAAAGTGGGAATAAGTCTTGACACGCTGGCATAATTTTGTTATTTTCCTCAATATCAATGCAAATCTTTAGGGATTCTGTTTAAAGAACGGCCGCCGTTTAAACTTCTCTTTTCTTCTATAAATAGGTCTTTCAAAACCTAATTCATTTCTTTACTTCTGCATTTGTCTTCGAAAGAGAAAAAGCCCCAAAACTCAAACTTCTTCTTCTTCGACTCAATCTTCATCAATGGCGTCCAAAGTCGACGCTGCTGCGAAGGGAAAGGGGAAGGCTCCTGCGGAATCATCTCAACCTGCCGCCGCTGCTACTAAAAAGACTGCTGATGAGCGTATTCGACGAAGTGAACGCCCATTGAAGCCCCTCTACGGTGAGGATGGAGATGATGAACAGTAACTATCCCCTATTTAGGGCTCTGGTTAGGACAAGATCATAAAACATATTCCCTTTTTAGGGTCAATACGTCAGAAAATACGCTTCCCTCTTTAGGGTTTAGTCGTATTCCATATTTTTTGTTTATACGAAAAATATGTTTGGAGCGTATTCTGTAAGATATGCGTATATTTGATAGAAATGTCAAAATACGCTGATTTGAAGGAATACGTTATGTCAAGTTGTCTCACTGAGATACGCTAACTCCTTTGTTAGCGTATTTTTGATGAACATCTTGTTAACCATACGCTGATACGCTTAAGAAAAAGATCCAATCATCCTCTAATCTTTGAATAAAAGCTGAACTTAAAATTTATCATACGCCTAGGATAGACTGAGCATAAAAGTGATCTCTGAATTCGTCATACGCTTAGGATAGACTGAGCGTATGTTGATCTTTGTATCTGTCATACGCTTAGGATAGAGTGAGCGTATGTTGAACTTTGAATCTGCCATACGCTTAGGATAGAGTGAGCGTATGTTGATCTTTGAATCGGCCATACGCTTAGGATAGAGTGAGCGTATGTTGATCTTTGAATCTGTCATACGCTTAGGATAAACTGAGTGTATATTGGTCTTTGTCATCTCTTTGTGTTGAAGATTTCTAACTTCTTATTCTTCTTTTGCAGTGGATATTCTGGCTCACGATGCACAATTTGAAGGATGTGTAGGGAACAACTATAAAAGTGACCTATCACATGTCCATTTTCTTCAATTTGATGGACCTTCCACAAGGATAGCTATTCTGACAAATCAGGAGAATGACACCCTGCTGAATTTGATGAGTGGACTGCCTCTACAGAGTGTGGATAGTGCTACCCACTCGAAGCCAGCATTTCTTTTTGGAGATGCTATTGATATAAAATCCCAGCCTGCTCTTGATAAAGTGTCATACTCATATTATAGAGATGGTGATGAGAATCAGCCAATGTATCTGACTGGTTTGTCCAAAAGCATCAACATAGCTCGCTTATTCCACGCGAGTCATCAAAGGCAAATGAAGTGGGATATCACTCCATTCCGTCAAGCAAAAGCTGGATGGATAGGATACAGTCAAGGAAGATTCCGCAGTGGTACTGAACCACATGTCTTAGTTTTGCGAGGATTGCTGCCAGCTACCATTCCTCCTGAGGACTCGGCACTTCTGAGGCCAGTTAGAGTCCCAATCTTTGCAAATGAATTTGTTCAGCTAGAAAATGTTGTTTACCCAAAACAGTCTATGAGGCTTACTGGTCTGGTGAACCCGGAGAATACCAGATGGATTGTTCTTGTAAGATGGATTCTGAACAACTTTGGGGAACAGTTAAAGGTGATAGGCCTATATAATGCCATCAAGTGCACCGCTTATGGTTTTAGGCCAAACCCAGATTTGTTCTTGGCATTAGCGGAAAGGTATAATTACCGTACCGGCACTTTCATGACTCCAAGAGGCGAGATGGGATTCGCCCTCCATGATATGGCATACATTTCTCAGCTGCCAACAGGAGATTTGCCATATGAAGAGTATATTCCTTTTATTGATGAAATGAATAAAATTTTCGATGCCAACCCACTGGTTCTTCATGTATTTGAAGAATTAATGTGCCATTACAGTATATGTAAGGCTTTTTATAAGGCACAAGGTGCAGAGGGAGATTCCAACTGCTATTCTTCTAAGTGGATGGCCTATTTATTCCAAGGCCGCACTGAAGAAGTTCAGAAGAAGAAGAAGACTGATCAATATGTCGGTCGCTTTAAACCCCTGAGTCAAGCTGAGATTGACAAACTAATCCGAGACACCACTCATGACGACATCATTATTGAAGAAGACGAAGGCACCTACAAAGCTGGTGATAGGTTGGAGACCTATATAAAGCAAGGTAGCCGGAAATTATCTGATGAAGGTCATCTGGCCGGATTTATATCCCTCTGGCTGAGAAAATTTGTAGTACCCGGCACCTGTTCAGCAGACAGGATGCACAGAGGAGTTGTTTTTGCAGCAGTCCGTCTGACTTTCGGGTACAAGATGGATTTGCTGACAGCAATGACATGCCGTCTGAATGCTGGCTTAAGGGCATATACAGACAGGATATTTGAATTGGCGAAGAAGAAGCTCACAACTTTTCCCCGGGTAGAAATGCCCTTTACATATTTATATGGGTGGCTGCTTCTCCATTTCAAATCTCTCATGAATGTTGGAATGGCTAGACCAGACGATACCTTTTTGGAAAGATACCATCATACACCAAAGTGGAGGTATGACACTCTGACAGACTGTAGAACCATATTAAACAGGGGAGAATTATGGAGTTTCACTTGTGTTCCTCCACCTGTTGGTTATGAAACCATGTCTGGGAAGTTGATTGATGGCATTGGTGCCAATGAGTTAGATGATATTCAACATGAATGGCTGAAGAGGATCAGGCCATCTCACTTGATCTGTCGCCGTGACGATGTCACCTATCTGGAGCCATATCTTCCGAGTAGGTTTGCTCGACAATTTGGCTATGATCAGTTGCATGTAGGAAATGCAACGACATGTTTTGGCTACCAAGACGGATTAATCGATGGCGCCAGAGCTTGGATATACTATATTGCTAAAGGTACCGGAGCTACTCTTTTCATGCCAGATCCGGTTACTTATCGGAGAGGAGCTAGAATGTTGGCGTCTTATGCCAAATTCTATGCATCGGCTAATACCTTCGATGAAAAATTTAGCATCTTAGGTAGAAGCTTCATCCATGTTGATAAGAGATCAACCAAATCAGCCCTGCCAAGAGATTATCACGACCGAGAAGATCCTCTGGCTACTGATGAAGTTTATGATGAAGTTTTAGAGAATCTCTTCTCTGATGAACTTCATCAGCCATTACATGTATCCATTGGAAGTGCTGAAGAGAGTGTATCTGCTGACAGTACACCGAAAAGGAAGCGGGGCAAAGATGCTTCTGGGCCTGCTCCAAAAAGGGTTACTCGGGCAGAGGCTCGTAATCGTGGAAGACGAATCAGAGATGCGGACGAAGCAGGTAGTGACTCCAAAGATGATTATCCTACTATTCCACTAACAAAAAGAATAGGAAGGAAGGTGATAGTTTCAAAGACTAAATCTATGATTTGTCTCGATGCAGAGAGTCCCACCAATCGTGCCGAGCGATTGGCTTTAGAGAAGCAAGCTGCCTTTGCTTCTTCTGTAAAGATAGAACCTATTGAAGAGGATGTGCCTGAACCTGCTGAACCATCTATGCCTTCTGATATGGAGTTGATTCCGCCAACGGTCGATGATACGTAGGTGATTAGTCAACCCGCGGTAGAGGCCGAGAATTAGACTAAAACAGCTAATGACTTACTGATTTTGAGAGAATCAGTTAAGGAAGCCACTACTCTCAAGCCAATTGCTGAAGTTTCGGAGAGCAATAAGAGTGACGACGAACAGGTTGACTATGAACCTTCGTCTCGTTCCTTTGAAGAAGAGGACATGGAGATAGAAGATGAGCCACCATCTAAAACTCAAATTGATATACTGAAGACAGCTGGTCAACATTCAGGGTTGACTCCAGAGCCGGAGAAACTTCTAGAAATAGAAGTCCATATTCCGAGTACTTCTGGGGCGGACAGCAGTGAAATAAATCTAGTGTCAGAAAATACTCTGAACAGACTACGAGCTGGGCTGAATGATCCAAAAGAAACAGAATACGAACCAGCTTCAGGTAATATTTTATTCAGCAAAGTTTTATCTTTTCCTTGCTTTATTGTCTTTTAATTTTGATCATGCTTCTTTGATTCCAACAGTTGTAGGAACTGCACCGGCAATGAGCTCGACTCAAGCCCCACTTGTCCAGACTGATATGGGTGAGGGGAGCTCACATTTGCCTAGTTCCCCAAAAGCACCCACTTCAGCTCCCAGAATAGAGGCTACTCCTGTTCCTTCCTTTATAGTTACAGCCACTCCCGGTTTTGAAACAGGGATAGCAAAGGTCATGGGGATGTATTCAGAGATTATTTATTCATATCTGGATACATTCTCAAGGCGACTTATGAAAGATGAAACTATGCCTTTTTTGAATCTTCGAGCGACGATTAGTTTCCCACTTTTAGCTTTGAGACAGGCTGGTTATGAGACCCAGTGTGTCTTCTTTGAGCATCTCCTGGATGATTTAGAAGCAACCATCCATAAGTACTGGAAGACCAAAAAGGAGGATATTAAGTCTTTGACTGCAGCTGAGATTGCCCAATTAGAAAGTGAAGTTCAAGCTCAGCACACTGCTTTGAAAGAATTCCTCGCTCTGTCTTCTGAAGAGTTATTGGCGAAAGATGAAGAAATAATAACCACTCATCAGAATATGGATCATTTGGAGAAAGATGAAGCATCAAAAGCTGAAGAGCTTAAGAAGTTGAAGGAGGAGCTGGCTCGTCTTCAGGAGCGAATTGCCTCCATGGAAAAGGAGCAATCGGAGATTGCCACTGCTCGTATATCTGAAGCTGAACGTTGTCAACTTTTACAGTAAGAGCGGGAACTAATACAGGCTAATCAGATTGAAGAGACAAATCGTCATAGCTCTATTATCATAGATTATGACCAACGAATGGTTGGAGTTGAAGCAGCAGAGCGAATCCATAAAGTTCATGAAGAAAAGATGAATAATGTAATTATTCGTATTCAGGAGATAATTACTCCTCCTAAATAGACTTTTTACATTTTTCATGTGTTGAATTTTTGATACCCACTTGTAATCAATATTTTGACTTTGATTGAAGAAATGAATATCTTGACTTGATTTCAATTCTGTGGATGATATTTTTGTAGAAAACATGTTCAGAGGTAAATAATACATGACATATTTCAATAGAATAGAATATACAAATAAACTTTTTAATTCTATCAGATGATATTAAACCAAAGATAATTTTAGTTTAATACTGATTAGAGAAAACAGAATTCAGATATAAAGATATCTTTGGACTCTATTTTCCATGATCTTTGAACTCGAAAATCAAAAGACTAGATATCATTTTCATAGAATAGAAAATATGATACTGAGATAGAAAATTCAGAGGTAATATGGACGTGATTTTCTATATGAGATCTTTATTAAATTCACTGGGGATCTAATAAGACAGAATATCAAATTCTCTGGAAAGATGATACGTGGCAGAATATCAGTTTCCGCTGGAGATAACGATATCGAGATAACTTTTATAGGGAAGAATTAACTCTGATTTTATATTCGCTGGGGAATAATAAAAATATTATATATTGATAAAATTTATACATAATATTTCTTTAAGAATTTGCCATTGATAGGCATCATCGTGACTTTACCATCCATAGAGGCAAGCTGATATGCTCCATTAGAGAAGACTTTGTTTACTACGAATGGGCCTTCCCATTTCGCGTCGAACTTGCCTTTGCTCATATATGTCATAGTCATAGGACGTCTGACGGTAAGGACCAGTTCTCCCTTCTGATATGCTCTAACTTTTACTTTGCGGTTAAAAGCTTTTGAAATTCGGGCCTGATACAGTTCGATATTTTGTTGAGCATACAATCGCTTTTCATCTAGAGCTTCCAGCTCTTGAAGTCGAAGACGATCATTATTTTCTGTTGTAAGTTCATTGGAGATTGCGATTCTCAGAGAAGGAATCTGGATCTCGAGGAGAAGAACAGCTTCACACCCATATACCAAAGAGAAAGGCGTACATCCAGTCGCATTGCGAACTGTGGTGCGGTAGGCCCATAAACATTCACCAAGCTTCTCGCTCCAGTTGCGTTTGTTGGAAGAAACGAACTTTTTCAAGAGTTTGATGATCGTTTTATTAAAAGCTTCTGCCAATCCATTAGCTGCTGGATTATATGCTGTAGAAGCTAAATTATTGATTTGATGGTCGTCGCAGAATCGAGTAAATTTCTGACTGACGAACTGCGGTCCGTTATCATGAATTATATGCCGAGGAACACCAAATCGATAAATGACATGATGTTTGACGAAGTTGATGACATTAGAAGTTTTGACTTCAGATAACGGGATTGCTTCAGCCCATTTGGAAAAGTAATCGATTATTGCTAGAATAAACCGATGTCCTTTTGATGATGGTGGGTTGATAGGACCAATGACGTCCATGCCCCAAGCCTCAAAGGGCCATGATGCCGCTGTTGGATGTAAGAACTCTGATGGTTGATGGATAAAGTCTGCATGAATTTGACAGGCTTTACATTTTTGAGCATATTGAATGGCGTCAGCCACCATCGTGGGCCAATAATAACCCATACGTCGGATACGGTCTTGAAGTTTAGGACCTGGTTGATGGGCTTCGCAAACACCATCATGTGCCTCACGGATAATCTGTTGTGCTTCTTCACCAGCGATGCATCGGAGGAGAAGACCGTCGTAAGCCTGATGATATAGTGTCTTCGTTGTATGATTATAATAGAATCTAAGAGATCGACGCCGGATAGATGTTGCTTCGCTCGGATTGTCAAAAAGTATGTCATACAACACAAAGTCTAAAAACGGACGTCTCCAGTCTTCAGTTATGGCTTCTGTTTTGTTAGAAAAGACATATTCCATAGTAGAATCGGAAGAAGACGAGGACACTCTGTCAAACCTTAATCCAGTGCTAAGGTTGGATGAAAATTCATCAAGGTTGAGAGAATTTTTATCTGGATTATGGGGAAAACCCAAAGCCAAATTATTCTCAACATAGAATAGTTCTCGGTTATGAACCACTATCACTTGCTGACGTCTGATTGGTTTGGTTAACACAGCGGCAAGATTAGCCAAAGCATCGACTTCTGCATTATAGGCTCGTCGAACGTGTTCAATAATGAAACCTTCAAAGGAGGAGGCCATAGAGAGTGCTGCTCGATGATAAGGTATCAAATCTTGATGACGGACTTCATACGTTCCTCTGATCTGATTGATGATAAGCTTGGAGTCTCTATAAACTTCTAAATATTGAATATCCAGATGTTTAGCAAGTTGAAGACCGATGAGCAATGCATTGTATTCGGCTACATTATTTGAACATGATTGATCCAGAGAATAAGCCCTCTGAATAGTTAGTCCTTCTGGGGATACGAGAACAATCCCAACTCCGGCGACAATATCGCCATTAGGACCTATTCTAGATGCTCCATCAAAGAATAGACGCCAGGTAGGAGTTTCTTCAAAAACTAGATTCGAATCCAGAACTTCATCTAGAATCTCATCATATAATTTAGAATCTTCTGGAACCGCATGAGCTGCCAGAAAATCAGTAAGAGCCTGTCCTTTAACTGACTTTTGAGGAATATAATGCATGTCGTATTGAGCTAACAAGATTCCCCAATTAGCTAGTCTATAGTTGAGAATACCGAGTTTCTTCATCATAATCCTGATAGGATTCACTCTGGAAATGACGTGAATCGTTTGACCGATAATATAATGTCGCGTCTTCTGAACGGCAAACATTAATGCTAGGCATTCTTTCTCGATTGGAGAATAACGCGGTTCAGCACCTGTCATTGTGCGACTGAGATAATAAATAGCCTGTTTATGGCCATCTTTATTTTTCTGGGCGAGTAATGCACCGAAAGAATGATCCATGGCTCGAACATATAGAAGGAATGGTATTCCCGAGATGGGAGGTACCAAAATCGGAGGGTTCATGAGATACTGTTTGATATCGTCAAATGCTTTTTGACATTCTTCGTTCCAGACGAAAGATACACCTTTCTTCAGAAGTTTATTGAATGGTCTGCAGCGTCCTGATAAGTTAGAAATGAATCTCCTGATATAAGCAATTCTTCCTTGAAATCCTCGTAGCTCTTTTAAGGTGCGTAGAGGACGCATCTCTTGAATGGCTTTGATCTTCTCGGGATCCACGTGTATACCTTTAGCGGTAATGACGAAGTCGAGAAATTTGCCACTAGAGACGCCCAGGAAGGACTTAGTAGGGTTCATTTTAAGTTGATGCTGACGCACTAAATCAAAGATAGTCTTCAAATCTTGGATATGATCCTCCTTTCGTCGACTTTTGACTGCAATATCATCAACATAGCATTCGACTATTTTCCGGAGATGTTCGCGGAATATAGTGCTCATTGCTCGCTGATATGTTGCTCCTGTATTTTTGAGACCAAACGGCATCACTGTATAACAGTATGTACCAATCGGCGTTCTGAAGGAAGTATGTCTCTCGTCATCTGGAAACATTTTGATTTAATTGTACCCCGAATACCCATCCATGAATGACATTCGTTCGAAACCACACGTGTTATCGATCATGACGTCGGTAATTGGAAGAGGAAACTCGTCTTTAGGACAAGCCGCATTGAGATCGCAAAAGTCTATACAGACTCGGATCTTGCCGATCTTTTTGAGGACAGGAACGATGTTAGCCACCCATTCAGGATGTTGTTCCTCTCGAATAAATTCGGAAGCCATAAGCTTGTTGACTTCAGCTTCAATTGCATCCATAATGTCTGGACGAAATCATCGTTGTTGTTGTTTGACCGGTTTAGCATTTGGCATGATATTAAGTTCGTGCGTTGCGATCTTCGGATCTAGTCCTGGCATATCCTCGTAGCTCCATGCGAAGACATCGATATAATCATGAATAAGCTTGATCATGTCTTGCTTATCTGTTTCTGAAAGACTTTCGCTGATGAATATTGGCTTAGGGGATCCCTCTTCACCAACATCAATTTGGATCAATTTATCTTCAGTGGGAGGTTCTCTTTGCTCGAATCTGAATTCCCATTGGTTGTCTAATCTTTGAGCCCATTGTTCTGATTCGGGTGATATTTCAAAATCATCCTCATCTTTATTATTTTCTTACGGGCCATCGGCAGAGACCATATTGATGGATAGAATAGAACGATGAAAATCGCCAATACTTGTGTCAGAATCCTAAGAGAGGGAATCGGAAGACTCAGATCGTTCGTCTCCATCAGATTTTGAATCCTCATGGACTGCGTTGATAAAGGAGATAGGAGCAATGTAACCTAAACCACATTTTGTCCTTCCGTATATTAATGGAGGAATTCGAACAGGCATTCTTTTTCCTTTTCCATTATTGAGGCTGGTTCTGAAGTCATAACCCATATTCTTGATGATATTTTTGGACTGCTGACTGTAGCGACGTAGTTGTAACCTTCCAGTATCGTCGTTTTTGTCATCTTCTTCCAGGTTAGGAGGATTCTGGGGTCCTTTATAGAAGAATATTGGATTTTCTCCCAACTTTCTAATAGGGACCATGAAGTATAATTTTTGTATAGACTCTAATGATACTTCTGTGTAAAGAGTTTGAATAACTCCTATAGTTAGTGGCTCTAAGCTATCTAGCAATTGTAAATAACTTTGTACATGATTACAGACATCAATATACTGTAAAGGAGATGCTTTATTAATATCAGATGCTGTATTTACAGGAGAAGGCTGAGCCTTAGTAGATTTAGTCAAATTAATGACTAAAGGGGGAGAGGAAGAGCGAACAGAAGTTTTGTTTCGATTAAGGTCGATAACAAAAGGCTCAGAAGAGGTAAGCTCCCTTGAAGAGGATCGTGGATAAGTAGTGCGTCCACTGACTGGGATGACTAGAGTATCTGGTCTAGCCTGAGAAGACGGTGAGAGAGTGGTGTGTCCACTGACTAGGATTATCAGCGAACCTTATGGAGCTTGGGAGGGCAATGAAGTGGTACGTCCACTGACAGGAATTATCAGTGGGCCTTCTTCAGATGATTTAGCAGACTGCGGAGGAGTGATACGCCCTTTTACAGGAATAACCAAGGTGTCAACTGTTGATGTTTTATCATCATCCATAGCTTGTAAGACTTTTGAATATTCATCTTTATACATACGAGAGTCACTGTAGTAGGCTTCGACTCCTCTGAAAGGATTAATGTCTGCGACTTCCTTTTGAACTTCTCCATTTTCATCAATGTATTTGAAGCACTGGTGAAGAGTGGATGGGACAATATTGTGTTCATGGAGGAAAGGTCTTCCCAAAAGCAGGTTGTAAGATCCAACTAACTCAATCACGTAAAATGTGACACTCGACCGGAAATTGCCTATTTGTATTTTTAGGCGAATTTTCCCCAGAGGTTCGCTCTTGCCTTGATTGAACCCCAAAATGGTAGTGACTGTCTTAGTTAGACGATGAACTGGAATCCGTAAGGCATCCAAGAGACTCTTAGGCATAATACTTAGAGCTGATCCTGGGTCAATTAGAATACGATTGACTTTTATCGTGTCAACGTACCCAGTGAAGTAAAGAGGCCGATCATGACGATTGTCTTCTAGAAGCATATCGTCTTGGGTAAAAGTGATATTCGGAATGAATTCCAAGACACTGTTGCAATGTAGGCAAGTCATCGGCTCTGCTTCCAACTTCTTCAGATGAGTCAGGCAAGAGTCTGCTTGCAGTAGAGCTTCACTTAACGTTTCCCGAGTTTCCTTGGATAAACGTAAGAGCTCGAAGATAGATAATCTGGCTGGAATGTTAGCAAGTTGAGCCAGAATGTCAAAATTATATGGTTTTTGCAATCCGGGAAGGAGAGACTTCTTGATTGGTTTGTCGAAGCGGGCAGGTTGCTTCCCTTTGTCGGTTGTTGTTGGTTTAGATGGAATCATCTCATCAGGAGCATTTGAAGGTCCTTCTTAGAAATGGGTGTTGGAGCTACAACCGGAGGGACATCAGAAGTTTCTTCAGGAACTTCAGCATAATCTTTCAAATATGTTTTTCCTGACCGGGTTCCGGAGAGAGCTTCAACTTCAGGCTCTGGTTCAGAGTCTATTGAAACCATATTGCAATCCTTCGTCTTGTTCTTGGTTTTTTGGTGCTTGATAAGAGCTTCAGTCCAGAAATCGAGACCAACACGAGATTGATTATGTCTCAAAGTGAGGGCTAGAGGTGCTCGGAGTCCTTTGCCGGAATTCAAACCAGGAGCAGTGGCTAGATCATAACCCATCTTTGCCATTAATTCATGAGATTGTGAACTATATAGATAAAACATCGGTTTGTATCTGTCTTCGAATTGAGGTATAGTTTCTGCCTCCATAGGGGGTGATTGTCCTGCTAGGATAAAAGTAGAGGTTAGAGAAAGATTGGGTATGATGCTAGAAGTCATATGGCATGACTTAGTCTTCCCAGATTTCTTTTTAGACAGAGGGGCCTTCTGAGGAGAAGAAAAAGACATTTCAAACTATGCCACTAAATCGGGGTGGATCCACATAATCTCTCCCTTTTTAGTGGTGACGGGAACAAGTCCTTCATTCTGGGCTGGTAGAATATTCACAACCTCGAGAGTTGCTTTAGGGATGGGGACAATCCCATTTTCCACCAATAACGGAGGGAAGTCACCGAACTGCATCGAAATCACATTTGCTGTGACTATCTTGTCTTTAGGTGTTAGTGTCACAGCTCTTGATTTGATCATTTCTTGGATCTTTCCTTTTAACACGAAGCAAGACCGGATTGTATGACCCAGCATTCTGTGATATGGACAGTATTTTGGATGATCTGTCTTGTTGGCTTCATCAGGCTTTTTTATCTCTGGCAGTTGTATCTTGTTACCTTTAAGTAAATATTCGAAGATGCCTTGAACATCGTCATCGTCGAAAGAATACTCTTCCTTCGGCCGAGGAGGTCTCTGTTGTTGATTTGTTGGAGCTGGGGTAGCTTGGGTAGTCATTATCTCTTGACTTTTACTCTGGAGATTGACTTCAAGAGCCTCTTTTCCTTTGCGATTGTTGGGTCGAGCACTATTACCAGTACTCTGATTTGATTCCTTGGGAGTCATTTGTACCCCCAGGCCTTTGAAGGTCTCAGCACTGACTTCGGCGGCTTTGGCACTGACGATGAAAGAAGGCCAATCTTGGAATTGAGTGGACCCTGTCCACATGCTGATGATTGGTAAGAGATTCGACTTGCAAGTGTCGATAGTAACAGCATCGGGAGTTCCGAGAGGCATTTTGAGGGCTTCTCTTCTGAATCTTTCAATGAAGCTCTCCGTGATTTCATTATTGTTCTGTTTAATTCTTATGAGGGCCGACATGGTCATGTCGTTGATGCCTTCATAGAATCGTTCTAGAAACATCTGTTTGAATCCAGCAAATGAAGTAATACACCCATCAGGGAGACTTCGATACCATTCATAAGCAGTTCCTTTAAGACAACCGACGAATACCCAAGTGAGGAGGGCATCGCTTGGTTGCAACTGATCAGTTATTACTTCAAAGTGATTAATGAACTGACTTGGGGAAGTAGTCCCATCAAAGAAAGAGATGGTCGAAGGTTTATACTTTGGGGGATACGATACCTCCTTCCATTATATGGGATAAGGCTGCTTGATACCCAATCTTTGTAAGCCATCTTTTTGCTTGAATGCTTCGAACTGAGACCGAAGATTTTTCAACTCTTCAGTGACAGCTCCGAAAGATTGCGGTGTTGTTGCTTGTTGAGTATAATTTGGAGGAGGGACTGCAGCATATGTATCACCCCCAGCTCCGGACTGACTTGGAGTGGGTTGTACAGGACATTAGATTGTACCCCCGAAATAGTAGAGGGTTCTGGGTTTGGGGCAACAGGAGTATTTAATACCACTGGTGGTACTGTTGGTTGAACTTGCTGAGTTCGTTGTTGAGCTTGCATAAGAGTATGCATAGCGGTCAATGTATCTGCCATAGCTCGCAACTTTTGTTCCAAGGAAGAAATCCTTTGTTTATGAGCTTCAGTGCTAGTCGAAGGCTCTTGATTACCATCTACCATATAAGTGGTAATCGTTCGAGGAATAGATGATGAGACAGTCTATTCTGAATCATCGCTGTGAGAGTCAGCATCTTTCCCGGGGCTATTTACGGGAGTCAATACTGGGAAGTTGGACTCTCCAAGGAAGTCCTCTGTGATCTCCGGATTATCACATGGATGAGAAGAAGAAGAGACCCTGGTCGAGGCTCCGGTCCTGGATCGGGTGCCAAGGTAAACACCATCTTCAGAATCTGACATAGCATCAGATCGTATTCTACCCCCAATATTTCTGGAGGTCATGTTGACAGAAGCATAAAGAGGTTCGTCTTCGTCCAGTATTGGTTCATATTGAATCCGTTCGAAAACAGATCATCTTTTTGGTGAACAACAACACTGAATTACAACCCGGGGTTGGAAATTACAACCATGCTCTTCATGACGAATATGAGCAATGTCATAGCCAGATGGAGTGTTGATTCTCCGTTTGTTTTGCAAATGTTCCCGGAGATATGTAGGAACAGATTGGGAAGCACTTGAAGATAGTTTCTGTGTAGAAACTTGTCTTTTATTCTTCTGTCTTCTCGGTTCTTGAGTGTATAAAGACCGATTAATTTGAGCGATATAGTTCTTGGCATATTCTGCATCAGGGTCTAGTATACTTGTCTCAGTTTGATAAGGCTTCTTTATACCGGAAGTGGAACCGAGATGATTCCGGTTAAGCTTGTTACGAAGATTCGTAGGAGATATGACTTTTGTATCAGTCTTGAATACTTGTAACTTGCCTTTCTCAGATCGGAAAATTTTGAGAGAAGGAAGATGGACATTATTCCGACTGGGAGTCGGTAATAATCCATCTTTAGAGGAAGTAGCCAAAAGGCGTTTTCCTTTGTTTGATCTAGTAAAAGTACTAGTCAAATTAACTCCAGAGGTAAAGACCTTAGGAGTAGAGGAGTTGACTAAAGAGTCTTTCTCCTTGGTTGGCACAAGATGTGCAAGTTGTGGGGGAATCATTTGTATGTTCTGTGGAAGAGAACCCCCAGCCTGATTTTGAGAAACATTTAAAGGACTGTATTGGTTGGCATACGCTGATTTCAGTTTGGAATTCTGGTCATACGCTGCCTTTTTACTAGCATACGCTGGCTTTGGCTTAGCGTACGCTGCCTGCTGTTGGCTTTTGTTGTACGCTGCCTTAGCCGTACGCTGCCCTTTGACTGCCATACGCACAGAGTCATTAATGGCTAAAGAGCCGACTGCTGTCGTAAGGGTAGAAGAAGAAGAGACTTTGACATGTCTAGAGATGGTTTTCCTTGGACACGCTGACTTGGTTAAAGAACCCACGTTGTCAGCGTGACTAGGAGAAGCCACTGTTGTCGTGTTCAGAGAAGCCGAGGCGTGCTTCGTTGAAGTTGGAGACGTGTTCTTGTCAGTGTGAGTGACAGAAGCGTCTCGGGCCGTCGAAGAAGACTTAGGGACATAGACAGAGCGTCCCTTCTTCTTGGCAGCAAGAAGAGCGGAGGAAGCAGTTCGGCCCTCCTTCGCTTTGAGCATTTCTTTGTAAGCAGATTGGTCGAATTGTACGACCATCACTTTCTTCGTCGAGCCGATCGACGAAGTATCGCATTGAGTTGTTGCTATCTCGTTGGAGGAGACAGCTTTCCCCAGCAAAGTCGCCAATTTGTTTTCCATAAATAAATTCACTTTATTTATTGTGTTTCTGGGAAAATTACAACTATAAGAATCTGATCTAGAAGACGATCACTTTATCCCTTGGACGATGCGATGAAGAAAACTCGAACTTCGAAGAACTTGGACAGCAACTGGGCAATCTCTCTGTTCTCTCTGAATTGAATGTAGTATCTGATGAAGATGAAGAAACTCTCTTTTATAGAGTTCTGGATAACTGTTCTGAAGCATACGCTCAGTCAGTTACTTAACGTGTGCATAACTGCAGGGACACGTGGCAAATTCTGATGGAGACACATTAGAGTGCGGTTGAAAGTAGTGGAATATATCTAAGAGAGATTGATGGCATGGATGCCATGTTGCATAACTTCTGAATAAGTGGGTAACTGAGTACAGGACACGTGAGAATGTGTGTTGACTGTACGTTTAAAGTCATCCTGAATGCATTTGCTGTGATACGCTGTCTTTGTTGAAGAGGAGTCATACGCTACCTTTTGAAGACATATGTCTTGCATATGCTGACTTGGATAGTATAGAGTCATATAAAGCTGATACGCTCACTTTATTAACAAGGAGTCGTATGGAGTCCATACGCTCACTTGATTGATAAGGAAACGTATGGAGTCCATACGCTCACTTGGTTGACAAGGAGTTGTATGGAGTACATACGCTCACTTGGTTGACAATGAGTCGTATGGAGTCCATACGCTCACTTGGTTGACAAGGAGTCATATAAAGTCCATACGCTCACTTGATTGACAAGGAGCCGTATGGAGTCCATACGCTCACTTGGTTGGCAAGGAGTCGTAAGCATTGAGGGAGTAGACACGTGGCTGTCCTTAATCTTCTCAAATATGCCATATCTTCTAATAACTGACAAATATCTCTCGAGCGTCGTGTTGCAGATATGATGCTGATAAACTGTCAGAAATGACAGTAATGATGGCTGTGCATTTATGATGGCTGATGAGCTGTCCTCGTAAGAGACAAAATCAATTCTCGAAAACCTATACGACGATTAATCTTCATAGGGCAGCTATCTTTGCACGAAAGACGAAGTGTCAGATTCACCCTCCATTAAACGTATGTTGTGCTGTCATTCAAGAAATAATAAAATATTCACTGAGCGTACGGCTTTGGCTGAACGTATGGCCTTGAGCGTATGGCTTTGGCTGAGCATATGGCCTTGAGCGTATGGCTTTGGCTGAGCATATGGCCTTGAGCGTATGGCTTTGGCTGAGTCTTATGTCAGCGTGTCATAATTTTTCACACCCTACAGGCGGCTAATAAAGGAAAAGAGGGGTGGTAGGTGGGGGTTTGGTCCACATGAAAAACCAAGCCAAGCTGAACCAGCAAGTAGAACCGAACCAAGTAATCATGTAATGAGACATGCAATATACGTACACGTATACCAAATACGTAATACGAACCACGGTCGTTACAAAGGAAAATGAAGAAGTTCTATCCTTAAAGGAAAATATATTCTCAAAGTAAACTGCATCTCTAGCTTCTATAATTGTGTTATTAGAGATTTCATTTACTTCAGAATGGGTTACAAGAAATCCATTGGCATTACTATCTAGGGCATATCCTATGAACACAGCATCTACAGTTTTAGGTCCTATCTTCCTCTTTTTGGGTTCAGGAATTCCTACCTTAGCTAGACATCCACAAACTTTGAGGTAATTATTCCTAGGGGTTCGGCATTTCCATAACTCATATGGCGTCTTATTATTAGTCTTACTGGGTATTCTATTAAGGATATAACAGGCTGACAATAAGGCTTCTCTCCAAAGTTTATCAGGACACCTGAGCTGAGAAGCATAGCATTTACCATGTATAACAAAGTGTGATTCTTTCTTTCAGCAACTCAATTAGATTGTGGTGAGAAATGGGCAGTAACCTCATGAATAATTCCATATTTTTCACAAAAGTTAGTCATTTTATTTGAGGTATACTCTCTACCACGATCTGATCTAAGAATCTTAATCTTTCTATCTAACTGCTTCTCAGCTTCAGACTTATAGACCTTAAATCTATCTAGAACTTCATCTTTGGTCTTAAGAAGGTAGGTATAACGATACTTTGAATGATCATCTATAAAAGTGACAAAATATTTCCTATCGCCTCGGGTTAAAACCCTATTGGAATTACAAACATCACTATGAATAAGTTCTAGTAGTTCAGAATTCCTTTGGACAGATTTGAAAGATAATCTAGTGTGTTTGTCTTGAACACAAATCTCATATTTGTGTTTGTCGTCTATAGGAGTAGGTGTAAGATCTAAATTTATCATTCTTTTAATAGATCCTAAGTTCACATGACCTAGTCTGCCATGCCAAACATTGGAGGATTCAACATTTGCAACAACAAAAGAAGGATTTAAAGTTTTATTCATAATACTTAAAATAAAAAGACCGTCATTTACAAATCATTTTCCTATAAATAAGTCATTCTTGGAAAAAAAAACTACTTTATTAGGCTCCAATATAACTTTGTATCCTGAGGCTACAAGTAGAGATCCACTAACAAGATTTCTTCTAACGACGGCACATGAAGCACATAATAGAAAAGTATTTTTTTTCTAAGGTCATCTTCAGATCTATTCTTCCTCTTCCTACAATCTGTGCCATGGAGCCATCTCCTAGAGTCAACCTCCTCCACCCGATTTCTGATAGTTTGAAAAACTAGAGCGATCAAAAGAAACATGAACATTTGCTCCAGAATCCAACCATCAATCATCATAATGGTAAGAAATGTTTATTATAGGTTGATAGCTTACAAACTTAAAGGAGCTAGAAGACCCATTCAGAATCATGTTAGCCTCTGGTTTGTTAGAGCCTTTCCCGTTGAAGGAGGTCTCCTTGGTGATTAGGCTTGGGTTTTCCATGGACTTCTATATGGTTTACCTTAGTTTTGAAATCAGATCTAGCTTTGGACTTTAACATAATCTATTTTTATTTCTAAGACTCTTCAGAACTAGAGAACATGTTTCTAGAAGTCTGCATAAATTTATTTACTCAATAGAGATGAATATTATTCAGGAATAATAGTTTGAGTGATCTTGATAATAACCTTTAAAAACTTTAGTCTTTTCAAGTTTTGATAAGGTTGGGTTAGCTGCAGGGGCCGGATCCCAGCAAGCGGAGGTTCACTAGGAACACTTAAGAACCGATCGCTTAGACGATTTACGTCTTATTGACAGAAGGACCATTTCGGCTTGTACCCAAACAAATCTCTACTTTTAAAACTTTAGAATTTAAAGGAATTTGCAAAATCAATAACTATTTTCTTTTTCCTAATTTAAGGTTTTGAATAATCCAAGATAAATGACGTCACAAATGTATACACTAATGTTTATGAAAGTGACCAATTTCTAAAATCAGGAATGATTAAAGTAACAAATATTATTTAACAAGTGACAATCAATTTGTTGCTAGTATGACAACTATTAAACAATTTCTTTAAAAATAGCTAACCAAGATTTGCTAAATAATAATTTAACAATGCTACTTATATGAGGAGAACTTTACAAGAATATTGTCTAACAATAATATACAAAAAATTTGTAAGAAACAATCTTCGTTAACAGTGGAAAATATTTAAATGAGACAGTTGTTAAATGAATATCAGTAGTATTTGCTAAATGAAACAGTAGCAAATTTGTTAAATAAGGCTACTTATAATTTTTGTTTACAGTATATGTAGACACTAAATGGTAACAAGATTGTAACACTAAATGGAAATAACAAAATTGGTAACAAGATTGTAACAGCAAGTAGATTAATAAGTACCTTTTAGCAAACTTTCTGGTTGTTAGAAATGTGTAGCAAATAAGTACAAAATGTGTAACAAATGGCAACCAGAAAGTTTTGTAGAAATGTGTACTTATTGAAGACAGTAAGTTTTGTAGCAAGTATTGTAGCAAGTAGATTAAAGGCAATTGTGTATCAATCGTAGAAATGTGTAACACGTTTGTAGCAGTAAGGCCTCGTTTGGTTCATAGAAAGGAAATCAATTCCCATATATTTTCCATGGGGATGGGAAAGTAGAATTCCTATCAATTTTCCTTTCCTATGTTTGGTTGGTGTAGGAAAGGAAAGAAAAAATATATCATTGTTCCAATAATATCCAATGTCAATATAATTATAATGAAGAGTTAATTGGTAAAATAGTTAATAAATCAAGGCTACTTTTGTCATAATGTTTGGTAATTAATGCTGGAAAAGGAGGAGGGAAAATGAATCCCATGGGTCATGAGAGGAACCATTTTCCCTCCTATTTTCCCCATGTCATGAAAGTGTTTCCCAAATTTGTGGCTACCAAACAAAGGAAAGGAACAAGTTTTCTTTCCGGATTCCTTGAATCCGTGAACCAAACGAGGCCTAAATGTAGACAGAATGTAGACAGCACGTTAACGTTAGCTTTTCCAAATGGTAAGAGTTGCACGTTAACCAATGGTAAATATAATTTAATGGTTAACAGTTCACGAAATAATTTAATTTCCTTAACAGTAAAAGTTGTTAAAAATAATAGGTTAAAGAATTATTTCTTAGACAGAAATTATTCTTAGCAGAGTAAACAATTTTCTTAACAAAAATTTTCATCTAGAGTAAAGAATTTTACCTAATTTATAAAAAAGTAAGAAATTTAGTGTAATTGTATTGTGGGTAACGAAGCGACAATTCATATGGCGCGCTGTGGGTTTGGACGGATGGCAAATGGGACGCGCCAGCGCTGGTGGCGCGCGCTCGAGGACGTGCCAGCGCCAATGGGCGCGCAAGGCGGACGCGCCATCAATGATGGCACGTGCTGTGGGGGAGGAGCCAGCCAACCTTTTTTTTTTGGGGGGAGGGGAGTTGCCTTGCGTGGAGGGGGGAGGGTTTGGGTTTGTGGGGGGTGAGTGGGGAAAAAGCTGTCAGCCATTGGGAGGGGAGGATGTCAGCAATTTGGGGGAGGTTGTGTTACGCCCCGATCCGGGAAATCGCTCGTCCTCGCTAGATTTTACCCGAATCATCGTCCTCGCTGGGACGTGATGTCGCACGAGCCTGGAGTTGTGCTCATGCAAGGCAAGATAACGGTTCACATAGTGATTATCTCAAAGTCGTAACATAAGCAGCGGAAGGAAACAAAGTAAAACATAAGAATCTCTTTTATTAATAACAAACTGAAGATTTACAAAGGCTCTGAATAGCCCAACATATATGCCAATTGGCTACAACGCTCATGATCTCTCTAGCTCACAAAGGATTTTATTATTTCATACATTATGCCTCTTTATAGCCACCAAGTAGTCTTCGACCGAACATCTTCATGTCGCAAGTCCGAACGCCTATGCGGTAGCTCCTCTTGAACGCCAAGGACTCCATGCCTCGGCACGTCCAAGCCAAGCTCCGCCTCGAGCCGATCATAACCTGAGCCTGCACATAAACTAGTGGGGGATGAGTGCTTTCGTCCTCGCTTCGCACTGATCAAGACCCGCTCGCACCCAAGCCAAACACTAAATATCTTTACTGGAACATGCATCTTAATTTGTGATCTTTCTACTTAGCCTTAGGATCAGTTTCATGGCAATACTTAAACATAGCACATTATCATGATGTATCCAATACCGTGTTCCTGCAGCAGATACAGTTAGCCATAATATGAATATAATATAGTGTTTCGTGCTCATCTCCATTCCTCTTTGCCTAGCCTGCCATGGTTAGAATACATAAGCAATCAAACGATTCGCACAACCAACCAATCATCACCGTAAACATATGCATAAGGGTGGCAGGCCCTGCGCCTGCACCCAACTCTCATTTCAGCCCACCGGCCCTATCTATATGAAGGTCACGGTGTTTCGCACCGTAATGGACTTGGCATCTCTTATGTGTAAGCCTACGATCACTTCGATACGAGTTGCTAGCCCAATATCCGAAGGATTCCAAACTTACGGATATCATAACTTATCACAGCACTGGACGGTCACAATTCGTCTGAATGATGTGCACCATAAATACTACACATAATTCCCTCCTAGGCCGAACGGTCTCGGTGCCCCGACGTAACCGTTCGAGGGAAGCCGCACCCGTGCACGGGCCATCCGAGTCCATTGACCATGCAATATACGCCATAGCATACCAATCGTATATTCCAACCAATCTCACGTTCTATAAACATAGTCTCGCACCATAAACATATTCGCATCTCATAAACATAATCCACCATCCGTATGGGGAGCTCCGTCGGCGTTATGCCCCAACACATCCATATTAATGCACGATGCCCAATGGCTTAGTCATCTCATACTCATATTCAACGCGTACCATTCGTAAGTCATTCTCAAAGCCTAGTTTCGTAGTTACATAGTTATTCCTTAGCTTCCGTGCACGAGGGCACGCTCAACGCCGTAATCCATGTTCTACGCCTAGTGTTCAATGTTCTCGGAGCCGTGCACATGATGCACATCTCAATATCGTCTTTCAATGTTCTGCCATCATTGCCCTCCCGCGACCCGTACACTTAATGCACGTCGCTTCGATTGTTCAATGTTCTACCTTAGTGTTCAACGCATACTTGGACCTTTCGTCGCCTAGCCACGCTCGCTAACTCGATAACATCTTACCCATACAATGATATGTTTTATTAGACGTGAAGGAATAGGGAGAGAGAGAGTCAAGAACCCGCCCACCTTAAGTCGATACGCCTTGTCGTCTCGTCGATTGAAGCGGCTTGCTTCCATAACTTGGTCGCATAGCTAATTCTCGGACTTAGCCATTCCTTTGAACTACTCGGTTGATTTGGCCTATCGTACCCATGCCATGATCCGTAATCCAGCATAAAGGCATAGCCTTTGGCCAATGTAACACTTGCATCGATTCGCATCGATACCTCATCGGGTCAACGCAACTCTTCGAGTCAACGACTCATCATAATGCACCATGCGGAGCGGGGCATTACATGGTTTTGAAAAAAGTGTGCGTTGGAAGAGTAAATTGGCCACGCATGCCATGGGTGCTGGTGTGCCCCTCCACGTGCGCCATGGGCACTGGCACGCCGCACCACGCGCACCAAGGGCACTGGCACGTCCCGTCTGACATCCCTCCAAACCTACCGTGCGCTCCAAACCCACCACGCGCCATGGGTATTGTCGTTACGTTACCCACAATACAAATACACTAAACTTCTTACTTTTTTTTAAATTATGTAAAATTCCTTACTCTGGATGAAAATTTATGTTTGCTTAATTGAACACAGAAAATTCTTGTAACAAAATAGCCAAATTTTGCTTAACATAATAGACAATTGCATTAACCCTTAGATTGTTGGAATTTTTTATTTTTCTTGCTTAAAAGCTGTAATAAAATAAAATTTAGATTAAAGACCGGGGAAGTCGCGCACCACTACTAAAATAAGGCAAATTAGTTACGTCCAGTTACGTCGCTAATTAAGGAAAATATGTCGCTAAACGTAATTAGCGATGACTTTAGCGACAAAAAATAAAGGTCGCGAAAAAGCTAGTCGCAGATGACAAATTCGTCGCCCTTCATCGCTGTTTGCGACGTCACCCCAATGTCGCTGGGTCGTCGCAAAATTAGCGACGGAGGACGACGAATTTGAACGTCGCCAAATTAGCGACGTAGTGCGACTACGTAGCGACGTTATTTTTTTTATGTGCTGACATGGCATGCCTGCCACGTCAGCAGTTTAGCAACGTACGGCGACCAAATTAGCGACGTCAACTCTCTGCCACGTCAGCTACTGAGCGACGGATAGCAACGTGACGGCACTAATTAGCGACGTCTGGATACGTCGCAGAGCGTCGCTATACGTCGCAGATATTATAAAAAAAATTAAAAATATGTTTGGTATTTTTGTTATGCTGTGTGTCTGTGTAAAGACATATATCATCACAAAAATACCAAACATATTTTTAAAAAAATTGGACAGCACCTCCTTTGTATATCAGATCATCGCTTATAACCCAGCGTAGGTATATTTGTCATCCCCGTCGCAGATATCACAAACATACATGTCCAAGTAAATATCATACATGTACTCAATAAAAATACCAATAAAGTAAATATCACAAAGTAAATATCCAACAAACATACAAGTCCACAATGGAGGGCAAATAAGAATGAAAATTAGTATACAGAACGGTCAATGGGCCCATAGGGCCAATACATACAAAGATGATAAAAAAAATCTACTGGATCACTGAGGACCCCTGCCGCGCATCTGAGATAGCATGTACTCATACTGCTCATGTGTGAGCTGCACCGTAGGGGCAGTAGGAGGCAGTACAATGTCTGTAGTCGGCGCCGTGAATGGACCGCAAGGACGTATCTGCTCCAGCTCTCGCAGTCGCTTACCATGTGCATCAAGGGTACTCACCATCCTCTGAGTACTCTCCTTAATCGAAGTTTATACCTGAGTGAGTGAGGCAGACATGGTCCTCTGCGATCCCTCCAGCTCGACCTATCTACGCTCTGTGCGCTGCGTAAACTCGGTGAGCATGTGCAAGCTGGCAGCTGTAGCCTGCTGCAGACTCATCAGCTCCTGTATACTGCGCTCGACCGCGTTAAATTGTTCGGTGATCATCGGATCGTCGGATCATCGCTCTGCGATATGGTGATCAAAAATTTGCTACTGCAACTGGCAACGCAGCTCGTCGATATGACGACCAATATCCTGAGCTCGTGATGACGCCTACGAAGCTGGAGACTGCGCACTGACAGAGGGGGCCCGAGATGTCTCTGAATCCAAATAGGCGTCGTAGGATCCCGTACCGTAGTACGTACCCTTCTGAAGACCACCAACAGCGGTCATCCAGAGGTCGTCCTGCGATGGAGCTGTAGGCGGCTGGGAGGAAGTCCCTCCCTCTGCTGGCGCACTAGCAGCAGCAGCCGCCTCTTCTTGTAGCCGAAGAAACTCGGCCTAGAATAATGTTTGCTAACGTCTAAGTGTTTGCTAAAGTCTATATTGATATCTATTTTTTTGTTTTCTAAATTATAGTTAATTAATATAAAGAATAGAACACGTGCATATGCCTGTGTCGTCCTCTCGTCAATGAACTCCCCAGCCCTCCGATGGGTGACCAGGAAGACGGTCACCATGTTGGGGTCCTCACCCTTTTTTACATGTTAAAATATATTATCTATTATTAGTATTAAACATTCTATCCAACTATATATAAAATGATGTCCGTCATAGAAAATGTACCAGACGACGAAAATGCTCCGTCATCGGAATGGAGCCACCACACCACTTACTAGCGCTCGACCGCGCCACCTTGGCCTTGTCAGACCGCTCCTGGTACCTGGCCTCGTTGAATCTAGCCTTCATCGCAGTCCACTGCTCTGGCGTGATCCAACCATGGATCGGCTTTCCGGAGCGATCACGAGACTTTTGGTCATGGATCGTATCACGGATGAGCTTGCCTACGACGGCAAAAAATTGGGTCTCGATCTTTGCCTCCCGGTGTGGTGGATAGAAATAGGTCCTCTACAAGAAGTAAAATAGAAAAGTTATATAATATACACAAATAATTATTAAAATTTAAAAATAAATAAATTTTTTACCTTGAAGTGGGCAAACCAAAAGGCCTTCCTATCTGCGGGAGCATCTGAGTAGTTAATCCAAGGCCCACCATAGTTCTGCCTCAGAAATAACCCCAGCTGTCTCTGTACTGCAGGAGGCCAATATCTATACAATAATAAATTTCATGAATATATATGTACATATAATCATTTGAGAAATATATATTAACTAATTAACTTACTTCGTAGGCCCGTCCGTCCAAATCTCCATACGCGTCTCGTCCGGGGGAGCGCATGGAGGGTCGCTCTCACCTCCTACCTGGGCAGGATCAGTCTGATCGTCGTCCTCCATATGCTCGGCGTCGGCTCTCCCCATGGAGTCGTCGGCAGAAGGAATGCTGGACGCGGGAGGAATGCTAGACGCGGGATCAGGAATGCTGGACGACGAGGGAGGAGTCGCCAACCTGCTGGAACTGCCCTGTCCCGATAATGGACCGGGAACAGAATGGTACACTGGCATACTCGAGATGAGGATGAGGGTACGGAATCTGCATCCCCAGCCCGAGGCAGACGGGACTGCCTAATATAATATCCTCCACGTCGTCCTCCTGGTCTAGTCATACCTGATAATAACATATGACAATAAAACAAATATACATATTTATATTATAGACATCACAGATTTTTGAAAAATATCATAGTCACAGATAAAAGTGTCACGAAAGTGTCACAAATTTATATGATAAAAGTGTCACTAAAGTGTCAAATATGATGATAAAACAAACGTACAGATTTAATCCTCTTCTAAAAATTCATTTAGTTCGTTTAGCTCATCTTCTTCTTCTTCTTCTTCTTTCTTCTCCTCTACATCTTCACTTTCATCTGCATCTTCCTCTTCAGATAATTCTACTTCTTCTACACAATTAGATATGTAATGAGGAACTTCCGTCGTGTCCACTTCTATAATATTTGTTACAAGAGGTAGTTCATCCTCTTGATAAGCTATATCATCAACCTCAAAGGTATTTCTAGCTTTGATCTTGCATACTGCCCACCAGTCCGACCTTGTTGTTCCCCGTTTAGGATAACTTATGAAGTACACGAGCTGAGCCTGACTTGATAGGACAAATGGTTCATAGGCTTGATATTGACGCCGATAGTTTATATCCACAAGACCGTGCTTGTCTACTTTCTAACCTTTACCTTCAATCGGATCGAACCAATCACACCTGAATAACACAATCTTAGCAGGCTCTATTCCATAACTATATGTCAGCTCCACAATCTCCCGTAGGATGCCATAGAAATCGTTGCCCGCATCAACATCTTTGTAGTTCGAAGATATGATACACAAACAGCTATTTTTGGTGGAATCGAGATCCACAAAGTTGTCTCTGATCGGACAAGTTGTTGACTTGAACCTAAACCCATTAACACAGTAGCTTGGCCATATTTTTACAGCATAAATTGGTCCCTTGGCTAGCGTTCTAATAGACTCATTCTCAAGTCTTGCGTATGGACAATCGACCTAAATACCACGAAAAAATAAATTAAGCTCATTCTCAAGTGCATATACAGAAAGGTAATTACAGAGTTCTCAAGTCTTACATATGCACTCAACCATGATGGAAAATAATGCCTCATTTCTTGTTCTAGTTCTTCTTCTATTATGTGTGGCCTACATGACCTCACATCATCATTAAATATGCTGAACAACATCGTTCAATTAATGAAATAGTATAATAATCAATACTATTAAAATAATGTAGAAGTATTAATTACTTACCCCTCCAGCTTCTTTACTTCATCATCATCGCAGTTGAGTAATACATACACCTGAGCAGCCCTTAGCTCATCATCGTTCAGATATCTCTTCTTCATTTTACCCGATGGCTTTTTTGGAGCATTGAATACCTTCAGTATTGTATCATTACATTCATGATCTCCGCCATCGTTTCTGGAAGCTCTCGTTCTATTAGTTGCAACATGATGCTTGAAATACATCGAACAAAAGTTTGTAATCTCCTCGAGAACATAGGCTTCACAAATAGAACCCTCGACCCGTGCCTTATTTTTTACCTTTCTTTTTAGGTGATTCAAATGTCGCTCGAACGGGTACATCTATCGATATTCGACGGGTCCACCAACACGTGCCTCATAGGATAGATGAATCGGCAAATGCTCCATAGAGTCGAAGAATCTAGGAGGAAACACCCTCTCTAGCTTGCACAGTATTATCGCAATGTCCTTCTCTTGCTTTTCTAGACGATCAAAGAGCAATTTCTTAGAACAAAGATCCCTGAAGAATATGCTAAGCTCCGTCAATGGATCCTAAACTGCCTGCGGTAAGAATTCATGAAATACAATCGGAATTAACCTCTCCATGAATACGTGACAATCGTGGCTCTTTATACCCGTCAATTTGTTTTCCTTCGGATCGACACATCTTCTCAGATTTGACACATATTCGTCTAAAAATTTTAGGCCCTGGATCCACCGACAAAGTCTTACTTTATCCTCCTTGTCCAGTGAAAAAACTGACTTCGGCAGGAACTGTTTTCCATTCTCCTCTATCAAATGCAACGCAGGACGTTTGCATATTTTTTCTAAGTCCAACCTGGCCTTGGGATTGTCTTTCGTTTTTTCTTTTACGTCTATCACAGTATTAATTATGTTATCAAACACATTCTTCTCAATATGCATGACATCAAGATTATGTCTGATCAGATTGGTACTCCAATATGTCAGATCCCAGAATATGCTCCTCTTTGTCCGGTTATGATCTCTACCAAATCCATCGCACTTGTACCCAGTTGTAGGATCTTCGATAGCACTTGGAAAATCTCTAACCTTCTCTCATATCGTGGCTCCGTACCACCTTGGCAGTGGATCACCCTTCTCTACAACGCCGGCACGGAATGTATTCATGTTCCTTCTGAACGGTTGATCTTTTGGCAGAAATTGTCGATGACAATCAAAGAAGTACGGTTTTCCTTCGTGTTTCAAGCAGAAATCCTTAGTACGGTCCATGTAATACGGTGATGAGAGACGGCCATGAGTGCTCCATCCAGATAACATTTCATAGGCCGTAAAGTCGTTGATGGTCCACATAAGGGTTGCCTTTATCTGAAAATTTTGCTTCATAGAAACATCGTACGTGTTAGCGCCTACTTTCCATAACTGATTCAACTCATCTATCAAAGGCTGTAAGTACACATCAATGTTCCTCTTGGGATTGTTTGGACCAGGAATTATAACGGTTAGAAACATGTAATGAGTCTTCATGCACATCCAATACGGTAGATTATACAGGGTGACAATCACAGGCCAGCACAAATACTGGGATCCCGAAAGACCAAAAGGAGTAAAACCGTCAGAAGATAGCCCCAACCTGACATTACACGGATCTAAAGCAAAATCAGGATACACTCGATCAAAGTGCTTCTATGCTTCTCCATCGGATGGGTGATCCAACACTCCTTCAATCTGTTCTCGCATGTGCCAACTCATATTTTCGGCCGTCTCTTTCACCATAAATAATCTTTGCAAGCGCAGCATTAAAGGCAAGTAGTGTATTGAATCGGTCGGTCTTCTTGCACCGGTAGACCTTTATGTACTAGTTGTCTTATAGCGATCAGCACCATAAAATCTGCACACATCTACGTCCTTATCATCTTTGTAGTACAGCATGCACCCATTGCGACAAGAATCGATTTTCTCGTATCCCATCCAGAGCGATCTCACCATCCTCTTAGACCAATAGAAGTCTTTAGGTAACTTAGCACCCGCCGACAAGATCTCTATAATCAACTCCAATACTCGATTGTAGCATTCTTGCGACATATTAAAATCTGACTTAATGCTCAACAGTCTTGTAACCACCTCCAACGGTGAATGATCCTCACAACCAGGATACAATGGAGTCCTTCCATTCTCCAGCAACTCTATGAACTTTGTAGCATCGACATTCGGTGCCTTCTCAGCTGTATCATGAACGAAACTAGGCCCCGCAGCATCGAA
>JANAVB010016599.1:6981698-7268479 GCA_029216955.1 Iris pallida
TAGCACATTTTAGTCTTATCTTGTTATCTTTAAAACAACTTACTATGCTTTATCTCAAGCGTAGGCTGGACATGACTCGGCCCGGCCCAACAATTTGGGTAGCGGATCGTGACATATTTTTAGTGGTGGCCCATGCAGGTCCTTGACTAAATTGTTTGGTTACGTTATTGTACCAAGCATGCCTGCAATTAGGAACTTAAGGTAACTAGACAACATTAGAAATGACGCTTAGAACACCTAGAGGAATACTAGGATTGCAACATAGGAAACGCATCACATCATATGCTCGCTATTACAATTGGATTTCTTGTTTATGATTGTTTACTTTAAAGAGTCCTTATAAGTCCTTTTTATTTATTTATTTAGATGATGCTCATCCGCTCATCCCAGTATGTCACACCTGAGAATGGCACACTTTCCATCCAGTCGGTTGACCAGTTGACCGATACACCTCCACCTACCACACTCCCCCACTCCACAAATCTACCAACCCAAATGCCTCCACCACCTTCCACATCACAGTCCCAGCTGGATCCGATACTCCCACCACCACCTATCACTATACCTACCCAGGCTTCCGTCACACTCGACGGGAACCAACTGCTCACTCTGATCCAGGGGTTCCTAACGACCCATCAGGAGCAGACCACCCTACTCCGTCAGAGCATGGAGCATTTTGAGGAGCGTACCGTGGTCCCACCACCTGTAGAGCCATGGCAGAGAGCAGGGACAATCAAGGACTTTATGGGTCTGAACCCCAAGGAGTTCTTAGGGACCGAGGGCATCGTAGTAGCAGATGACTGGCTAGACACAGTAGAGAGGAAGCTCCTTGGAGCTAGGTTGCCGAGTGACCTCCAGGTCGGGCAGCGGGATTTCTGCTGATAGACTTGGCAGGAGTTTGGTTCAGGAATGAGCCGCTACTCGCGAGAGGAAAGGCCACTTGGATCAGTTCAAGACCCAGTTCAAGAAGAAATTCTTCTCGACCACCGCTAGGGTAGCCATGGGGCTACGATTCCAGAACATCCAGCAGGGGAACCGTTCTGTTGACGACTATGCAGCGAAGTTTAGTCGCCTGAGCCGTTTCGCTCCTAGTCTAGTTGCAGATCCAGAGAAGATGACATGTAGGTTTTGCCATGGGCTAGTTCCAGACATTGGCATTCTTATAGTGGCGAATGGTACAACTGACTACTACCAGAGCCTAGAGTTGGCCCGGAGCATAGAGGAGCATCTTCTATTTTGCAAGAGGCCAGCTTCTGTACATCTTGAGGGACCCTCCAAGCGTCAGGCTTTCCAGCCGAGAGCACCGGCGTCGCACAGCAGACATATCCCCCTACACCACATCACCCAACCCCACTAGCTAGAGCCCCGGGACCTCGGCAACAGAGGGGACCTGTGTGTTCATTCTGTAGGAGGCCATGGCATGACTTCGCCATCTGCAGGAAGAGGTTGAGGCAGTGTTTATCTTGTTGGTCTACCACCCATCGGCTTCGGGATCGCCCAGCCGCGAGGGTACCAGGTGCCGGACCACCGTCTAGAGGACCGTCGCTTCCGACTCAGCAGCAGAGGCTTGGGCAACATCTGCAGCAGCAGAAGGGACCCCAGGGGAAGACTTAAGTCTAGCTCTTGAGCCGGAGTCGGAACAGGTTTCGGAGCCCGATTATTTGGCTGACGTCATCACATGTCATGTTTATTTGCATACTTTTCTAGCTCTATGCTTGTTTGATTCCGGTGCATCACATAGCTTCCTGTCATTAGAGTTTATGCATAAACACCACTTAGTAGCACCTACCGAGGAGATGAGTAGAGTAATGACGGGAGGCGGACCAGTGCCCATTAGAGCTATCTATCGATGCTCTATTATTATAGCGAGAGAGAGTTTAGGGGACGATTCTTTGTGATGTCACTCCCCGGGTATGATATCATATTAGGGATGGACTGGCTTAGCTATGCCCATGCAGCTATAGACTGTCATGAGGGTAGTATTCTGTTCAGTCCCTCAAGCACGGCACCATTCAGTGTCAGGAGGACAGGACCGGAGATCAGCCTAGAGCCGAACCGTTGTGCGATAGTTGGGGAGATAGCACCACCACACCCTATCATTAGAGAGTTTATGGATATTTTCCCAAAGGATCTTCCAGGACTTCCGTCTGACAGAGATATGGAGTTCACTATAGATTAGTACCGGGTTCATCACCAGTATCTCGGGCTTGCTATAGAGTGAACCCCAAGGAGGCCGTAGAGATGAAGGAGCAGATTGATGACCTATTGAAAAAGGGTTTCATTCGATCTAGTGCTTCTCCATGGGGAGCGCCATTACTTTTTGTACCGAAGAATGATGGTACAGTTCAGTTGTGTATTGACTACTGGACGTTGAATACCATCACCATTAAGAACAAATATCCTCTGCCCAGGATAGATGATTGTTCGACCAGTTGAGTGGGGCGAAGGTATTTTCCAGGATAGATTTGGGATCCGGTTACCACCAGGTGAAAGTGAGGGCTGCAGACATCCAGAAGACGACGTTCAACACGAAGTACGGACAGTACGAGTTTCTGGTGATGCCATTTGGTCTCACAAATGCGCCAACTGTCTTTATGAACTTGATGAATAAGATATTTCACCAGTATCTGGATAAGTTCGTCATAGTATTTATCGACGACATCCTAATATACTCGAAGACGCTGGAGGAGCACGCAGAGCACTTGCGGATAGTTTTGGGGATTCTGAGACAGGAGAGGTTGTATGCCAAATTATCGAAGTGCGAGTTCTTTTAGACCGAGTGGAGTTTCTCGGTCATGTAGTTACTGGGAGGGGATCTCGGTGGATCCCAGGAAGATTGCTGCCGTTGAGACATGGAAGGCTCCGACGTCAGTTTCAGAGATCAGGAGCTTTCTGGGTTTAGCCGGCTATTATAGAAAGTTCATCCAGGACTTTGCTAGGATAGCTGAACCCATGACAAAACTGACGCGGAAGGACGCAGAGTACATCTGGTCAGAGGACTGCCAGGCAGCATTTGAGGAACTGAAGAGGAGGCTGATAACCGCTCCAGTTCTGACATTACCTTCAGGGTCTGGGGTTTCACCATATACAGCGATGCTTCGGGAAAGGGGCTAGGATGTGTCCTACAGCAGCATGGGAAAGTGATTGCATATGTATCTAGGCAATTACGGACTCATGAGCGAAACTATCCTACCCATGACCTAGAGTTAGCTGCGGTGATCTTTGTACTCAAGTTATGGAAATATTACTTATATGGAGAGCGTATAAATTTTTACTGACCACAAGGGCTTGAAGTATGTGTTCACGCAGAAGAAAGAGCTGAACATGAGGCAAAGACGATGGTTGGAGTTGATGAAGGACTTCGACATCGATTTACAGTATCACCCCGGAAGGCAAATGTGGTGGCGGATGCGCTGAGCAGGCATCCGATGGCATGATATCTGATGATAGATCGGCATTTACGAGAATATCTGAAAAAGCTCGGTATCGAGATAGTTCGGCCAGGATCAGTGATACAGATGATGGCACTTGACATTCAGTCAGGTTTGATGGAGCAGATCAAGGAGGCACAGTCTACAGATGAGAGCCTTCGCAGACTTCGAGCCCAGGCTTTAGCTGGATTGCTGGATGACTTCACTGTAGCAGACGATGGATCCTTGAGACATGGCAGCCGGTTATGCGTGCCGAAGGGCGAGCTGATAGAGGCAGTCTTGCAGGAGACGCACCGATCGAGATATTCTATTCACCCTGGTGCCAACAAGATGTACCGTGACTTGCGGAAACATCTTTGGTGGCACGGGATAAAGAGGGATGTATCACGTTTCGTTTCGAGATGCCTAGTTTGCCAGCAGGTCAAGGCGGAGCGTCAGAGGCCAGCTGGTCTATTGCAGCCGTTACCCATTCCCGAGTGGAAGTGGGAACACATTACGATGGACTTCGTCTCAGGGCTTCCTCGTTCCCAAGGAGGGAAGGATGCCATTTGGGTCATCATGGATAGGCTGACGAAGTGTGCGCTCTTCATACCCTTCAAGGTGGGGCTCTCCACCGAGAAGTTAGCGGAGCTATACATGCAGCAGATAGTTCGCTTGCATGGAGTACCAGTGAGCATCGTGTCGGACTGAGACATCAGATTCATGTCCCACTTCTGGAGGAGCTTGCAAGAAGAGTTGGGAAGTCGGCTCAAGTTCAGTACAGCGCACCACCCACAGACAGATGGGCAGTCCGAGAGGACGATACAGACGCTAGAGGACATGCTGAGGACTTGTGTGCTGGACTTTGGCGGATCATGGGAGAGCCATCTGCACTTGGTAGAGTTTTTATACAACAACAGCTACCAAGCCAGCATCGGTATATCTCCTTTTGAGGCATTATATGGACGACGATGCCGTACACCGCTCTTTTGGGACGATGTTGGGGACATAGTATGCTTGGGCCAGAGATGATCATGGATGCAGCAGAGAAGGTCGGGATGATCAGAGACAGGCTCAGAGTCGCTCAGGATAGGCAGAAACACTAGGCCGATGCTAGTCGCAGATCGATGGAGTTCGCTGACGGAGATATGGTGCTAGTGAAGATATCACCTACTAGAGGAACGATCCGGTTCGGACGAGGAGGCAAGTTGAGCCCCAGATACATCGGGCCGTTCGAGATACTTGGCAGGATCGGAGAGATAGCTTACAGGGTTGCACTTCCACCCAACCTAGCAGGAGTTTACGATGTCTTTCATGTGTCTCAGCTGAGGAGATATGTTCCGGACCCCAGCCATGTGCTAGATCATTCAGAGTTGGAGATCGGACCGAGCCTTGCAGTTACTGAGCAGCCAGTGGAGATATTGGACAAGAGGGAGAAGAGGCTGAGGAACAAAGTCATACCCTTAGTACGAGTAGCTTGGAGCCGTCACTCTCCGGGTGAATCTACTTGGGAGAGGGAGTCGGACATAAGGGAGAGATATCCTTACTTGTTCGACCCAACAGCTGTGAGGAAACCACCCGTTCCCGCTTGATACCTTAGAGGTTAGTCTTAATAATAGCCTTAGTCATTCTTTGCATTGCTTGTTATTTAGAATGATTGTAGAGTTTTCTATCCTTGTGAATTTCGAGGACGAATTTTTCAAGGAGGGAAGACTTGTCAGCCCTATTTTTCAAATTTGGTTTAATTAGTGTTAATTAGATGTTAATGACCTATTTAGCTTTAAAATGAATTAATATAATTATTAGGAATTTTTCTAGAATTTTTAAATGTTTTTAAATGAGTTTTAATTACAAAAATATAAGTTTGTAATTTTACAAAAATTTTAATGAGTTTTGCAAATTTAGATTGTTTAAATGCTGCTTGCAATTTCCCAAATGTTCTATGCAAATTTAAATTGCATATAAACAGAGCGGGAGGGGATTTGCAAATTCATTTTTTGCATTAGACAGTGGAAAGGACCTAACTGTAATTACCTAAAACCTAGGGGCTTTACTGCAAATTATCATCACCCCCCCCCCACGACTTTCTCTCTCTCTCTCACCTGCCCCCAACGACCGACGACCGCCACCGCGACACCGACCTAGACCCTTTCTCACCGCCCTACCCTCTCTATAAATAACCCCAGACCCAACCCTAACCCTAGTCTATTCTCCGACCACCACAGCCCCATATTCACCCACTTTACCTCGCCAAACCCTAACTCTGGTGACCCCTAGCACTACCTCCACAGCCACCTTCACCGCCATCGACCACCACCGAATTATTCGTCGGAGCAAGGCGAGTGCAGCGCCACCCCACGCCGCGACCCCAACGCCCTTAGCCGCCGGAAGCCCCCTCACTTCAAACCCCGACGCCGGATACGAAGGTAACAGCCCTAAAATCGTGTCGTGCATGTCCTAAACTCACGCATGATGTTCGCCTGGACACGTGGAACCTAACAGTAGGGTTGGACACGCGTTAGCAGTGTCGTGCGTGTCGTGCTGGGCGCGGACACACGACACTGGGTCAGATCCCATTGCTCGTGTCCTTAACAGTCTGGACACGAAGTCGAACTGTTACGTAGGTTAATGGGTTAACGGGTTTAAAACGTGCTATCGGATTTAAAAACCCATTAACTTAAACCATAATAAATATAACCCTAACCCCTTCCCTAACAACTGACTCGGGCTGACCCCTTGGCCAACCCGAGCACGCTAACCCCCCCCCCCCCCCCCATTTGCTCCTGACCGAGTTCGAGCCCCCCCTTTTCCTTTTGTTTTGTTTTGTTTTGTTTTAGTTTTATTATTAAACTATTATTATATATATGTATATGTATATATATATATATATATATATATATATATATATATATTATATAGATATATATATATATTCCTATATATTATGTATATATAATTGTGTTTGTTGTATAATTATGTATATATTTTCAAATACAAATTTTAGTGCTAAATATTATTATGTAAAATTTCACAAGTTATTTTATTAGGTAATCTTATGACTTGCATATTTTACCACTTTAAAATAATTATTTATATTTAAATTCCTGTATTTTATTAATTATGACCAATTGATGTCCAAACCTAGCATGGATTTTTGGGCCCAATTGTGTCTAACATATTCAGAGTATGTACAAGTCATATTGGACTTGATTCATGGCTTTGGGTCCTGTATCTAGACTTCGGTTCAATTTCGAATACATGGACAAAATAGTAAATAATTAATTAATTATTTCTAGAAACGGTTGCTTGCCTTTTTGAATTTCTATATATAATTTAATTGCTGTGAAAATCTGAGAAAAATTGTATTTAAATACTATGTTAATTTAGCTAATTTACTATAATTCTTTCAGCATTTAATAAGTACTTTTGGTATTTTATAAAATAGGAAAACAGAACTCATTTTCAGGGTCTATATGTTTACTGATTTTTAATAATATCTATGAAGGTTTATAAATTCCATAAAATTAGTATAAATTTCTATAATTAACAAGGATCATTTTGGTACTTTACTTTATATAAAATTGAGCTTTTTGTCTATTTCAAAAATTGTTGGAACACAGTATACAGTTTGATTTATTTATTGAATATTTACGACTTGCAATATTTTATGTTGTTTTGAGTTATAGTCGTATTGAACCTCACCCTACACTAGTGTAAAGGCCCTAGAAAGTTAGTTTGGGTATTGTGTCACCCCACTGGTCTCCTATGCTAAAGTCATCATTTGGCTAGGTGTCCAGGCAGAAAGTCGTATCACACAACTAGCGTCTTAGTATTTACTTAGTATAAAAACTAAGTTTATGTGTTATTTCTACAGTGACGAGTCGCCAGGCATCTATAGCATTTCTATCACTGCTTTGCTTTGCTAAAGGCAAGTACCTCTACAAACTTTACATACTGTTACATCAATGAACTGTGATCCAACCATGTTAAATGCTGATCCTTGGGGTAGTAAATTAAATCTTCACATGTTGTATTATTTTCAGTCCCTACCATGCTTAGGACAGTTTTTATATCTCTCACATGTTTAGAATCTGGGTTATGGAAAAACTGATAGTTGAGTACGTGATCATGCCCCCTTTATAATACCGAGCAAAGTTTCATTTTACATGTTACTGTGCCGTAGGCCTTTATCTCAAAGCTGTATTTGTGCGTATGTACATCTATCGCCTTTACACTTGTACGGTAGTATATTTTATTATGTACCCCTGCACATTGTACACCTATTGACGATCACATACCTGCAATAGTTTTAAACATTACATATGCATCTGTCTCTATGACATATGTGTCCTTGCCATGATAGATTATGATGTGCCATGATTCCAGTTTATTACATTCCTGTTCATTTCATGTTTCGTAAATTTAGTTTGCTAGAATCAGTAATTGCTCCCGTCCTGACAGGATAACGTTGTTGGTATATTTACTGAGGAGGAGTTGCTTTGTGATTCATATTATGGAGTTACTGCCGAGGACCAGGCTTTATCTTACGAGGATGTACCTGCGGGGAAACTCGTCTAGTTGTCTATTTACTTTAGACTTTTGAGAGTAGTCATGTATTAGACTATGTATTTTGTGACTGGACCTGTATCCAGCTTTACATTTTGGACTTGTACTTGGATCTTATTGATATACGAGACGACTTTTGTATTTGGGACATTTATGACTCTTCATTACATATAGAACTGTTAGCACATTTAGTCTTATCTTGTTATCTTTAGAACAACTTACTATGTTTTATCTCAAGCGTAGGCTGGACATGACTCGGTCCGGCCCAACAATTTGGGTAGCGGATCGTGACAACCTACAACCGATATCTAAGACCCCATGACAAAGTCAAAGACATTATTGACACGACTTGAATATAATATCAACTAATTACAACCACAACTAGTACTAAATAAGTCTCCTAGTATGATATAGAGGTAAATAAATAGTATACTAGATTGACTGACACTCGACTGAACACCCTCTGGCACATACTCAAGCCTATACTACACACTCACACACCACTCTACTGTACTCACATAGACACACATAATTGTTACCTTATTATATATATATATATATATATATATATATATATATATATATAGATATATATATATTATATATATATATATATATATATATATATACCTTAATATTACACACTTACACACTCTCAAATACTACACAAACCTATAGCTAATGCATACACACATTAATATCTATATCCCCATATACATTTAGTATCCACACTAATCAATTACTCTCAACTCTACACACACATACACACACACACACACACACACACACACACATATGTGTAGCTGTATTTACCTTATAACTTAGTATCTTGAGATACCCAATCCTTACCTACACTTGGCAATTACAATAATTCTCTCTCTAATACTAGCTAATGATCTAACAATGTACTCCATCCCCGATCGGGTTTAAATTTTTATCCCCATCCCCGTCCCCGTTTAACAATGTGCTCCCGTCCCTGTCCCCGCAACCTACCCCATTAACACTTTTGAGAGTAGTTTTTTGTCCCCGTCCCTGTTAATAATTTTTTCTTTATAGTATAAACTATTTTTTCCAAAAATTTTTACAATACAATGTTGATAAAACATTGATTTAATAAAAATTATATCTAGTACCAGATAGATCATGAACTCATACAAATGTGTTGCACATATAAGTATAAGTAATCGGGGTCGAGGATTTACCGGGGCGGGGAGTACAATACCCATACCCGGTCCCGAATATAATAGGGGATTTTGTTTAATCCCCATTCCCATCCCCATCCCCGTTTCTATATCCCCAAATCCGTCCCCATCGGGAGAAAAAAGTCGGGTCCCCGTCGGGTTCGGAGGAAGTTCCCTACTCAAACACACACAATAGCTGTGTGTGTCCGTGTGTGTGTGTTTGTGTGTGTGTGTGTGTCCGTGTGTGTGTGTGTCCGTGGGAGGGAGGAGAAGGAGTTAGGTTAGGGTTTACCGAAGAGGAGGAGTAGCTCGGATTGGGGGAGGAGAAGCTCGAGGAGGAGGAGCTCGACGGGGGGGAGGGAGTCGCCGGGGGGGAGGGAGTCGCCGGGGGGAGGGAGTCGCCGGGGAGGGAAGGGAGTCGCTGAGAGCTCGAGGGAAAATTATGAAATTTTCGAGTGAGAGGGAAAAGGAAACAGTATTGTGCCCATAGTAAAAAGTTAGCGACGTCAACAGTCGACGTCGTTAAACGTCGCAACCATTTTAATATATGGCAACATATTTTAATAATATATCGCTGAACGTTGCTATTCCGCGACGTAATTTATCTACTGTCGCTGAACGTCGTTATTCAGCGACGTTTTGCGATGTCTATAGAAGGGAGTCGCTATATTACATATTAGCGACGGTATTTTATTTCGTCACTAAACAACGTCGCTAATATAGCATATTTTAGTAGTGCACGTAGCACTGACCTAAGAGTTAATCCGGGTCTATGTGCAGACTTTATTCGAATGCTACTAGTGGTAAAATCTCCGTTCCACCGGAATCTCCTTGCCACAAACGACGTAGAGAGAGTGACCCTCAACTTAGCTCTGCCCAGAGCAACGAAAGAAGAATGGAAAGCTTCGAAAAATATTTTTGAAGAAAGTTTTGTAAGGGATTATCTGTGTAGAAGAGAGGAAGAGATAACCTCAATATATAGGCCGATTTGCAACGTATGAAAATAATGGAGAATAATGACCGAAATAAAAAACCAATTAACCAGCCTATTAAATGACCCGAACGTTACACAAGAAATTACATGTACAACATGTGGTTCATTGAACCTGGACAGAATTCAGAATCCAAACGTTACAAAAATTTAATGAATAATAACGGTCAAAAAAATGATAAGAAGCAAAAGATTTTTAGGGTCTCAGTCCGAACCCGAATCGAATCGGCATTCGGTGCCCGCAGATGTGGGCACTTACCCACACCCGTTACGTGAACCGAACCGAACCGAGCCAGGCCGAACGGTGGCGGCGGAGCACGCGTGTGGCCCATGGGACTCCCACACAATACTGCGATGAAGCAAGAGAGGGAATAGTAATATATACACAAGTCATTCTCCTCACCCAACCGATGTGGGACTATTAGAGGGAATTGAGCTTTTGCTCTAGCGTGTAAACATACACAGCTAACAAAACATGGTATGGCTAATGTAGTCGTATACCATGACTTGCATATTACACATGGTAGGAATGACATAGCCATATCCATGTCCTATATATGGAAACTAGTTATAATTGTGGCGTACTTCATAAATAATAGTATATAAATATTTGATATATACAAATTATTATTACAGGATCCTTGATTATTTAAACCAATACCAGTGTGTGTGTGTGAGTGTGTGTGGTGTGTGTGTTGTGTGTGGGTGTGTGTGTGTGTGTATTTCAATATTTTTATAAATTTTTTTTAATAGATTTTGTTGTATAAACAGGAAAAAGGTTAAATGGAGACATATATACATATAATAATTTCTATATACAAATAGATTAATAATGTGTATAAAAAAATTTGATAAGAAAAGTATAAACTTTGAAATTATATTTTAAAATAATATTTTTTGGATTTTTATATGTATAAAGATTTCTTTATAAAAGCAAAGAAATAATATATATATATATATATATAATATATATATATATATATATATATATATATATATATATATATATATATATATATATATATATATATATATATATATATATATAGGCTTCGGTATTTTGTGTCTTGTATACGGATTGTGTCTGCGATTTTTGAGCCGTCGTTAATAAATTGAGGGGGTTCTCTGATATATATATATATATATATATATATATATATATATATATATATATATATATATATATATATATATATATATATATATTGCTATAAATTATGTTAAGAAATTTTTAGAAATTTTTTTAGAGACATTTTAGTATTTTTAGGATTTTTAAAGGAAAAAGAAATAAAAATAATAAAGAAAACATATAACACGGGTTACTGTAGTAACCGCGCAAGATGAGAACCAACCCGATCCCCATCTTTTTTATATGTATACAGATAGTAAAAACAAAACAAAAACAAATTGAAACCCTAAATTCTAAACCCTCGGCCGACCTTCCCATGACCGAGAGTCGCCAGGGCCGTTGTTGCCAAAGGTCGGCTGGCCGTGCGCTGCTGGGAACAGCCGCAGCAGCAACCGCATACGCAGCAGGCAACAACAACATCAACAACAGCAACAACTATAAGGACCCAACTTCGTGTTGCAATATCATTGTCGTCGATCGTCCATTTCAAGAACGGATTGTGTAGGTACGAAAACAACCTAACCACCTTCAAAATCCATTAGGTAGGTTTTTGTAATTTGTAATGTACGCGACGAAAATCGAGAAAAAATGTGATTTCTGGACATTGAAAACTTTTCCAGAATGCTGTTTTGGAAGCCGATTTTCGGTCCAGATATCAAAAAATTTAAAATTATAAAAGATCAAAGTTATAGCCAACATGAAAGGCTTCACAACGAATTTTTATTCGTAATTTTCTCTTCATTAATTTGTAAATAAAATCAGTTCCAAAAATTCGAAAAATCCGTTTTTAAAACTTGAAATTTCTCTGATACGGAGTCTGTCCCGACAAATCGGACGACTTGGCCGCGAATGGATTGAATAGAAAGGTGCGTACGGACTTAGTGTAAGTTTGGGCTTTGACGAATATCAAATTGGTTGCGTGTACACGATAAATTCGACCCGTATCCGTCGAAAATCACTTTATCAGTATTTTTGCAAAGTTCTTGATTACTTTGTGCATACTCCACAACTTGCGACGAAACTTGCGCAATTGGACTCATAGAATTTTTATGGTCATGTGAGCCAAGTTTGGTACGAATCTGAGACAATTGATCGGATCGCCGTTATGCAGGTCCCACGATCCGATTCAACGAGTGATTTTGTGCACGGCTCTTTAGAATTCAAATCTGGACATACCATTGAGTTCGTATCGTCAAACTGAACTTGTAAACGTATAATTTGATGACTTTAGAGACCATAGGTTTTGACACATTTTTCGATGCAAAGTGGTTCGAATGATGGACACCGTTTGACCTAAAGTTACCGTTTTGCTCCCGTGTCCAAAATTGGACTTATAGGTAGGCTATCCTAGCTTATTTGACTATTATGTACATGTTGGTGATATTTGTTTTATCATCTGACGACGTATGTTGTATTTCACTTTCTATATTATTATTCATTGTAACTAATTTATGTTATGTTTGTATTTTAGAATCCGTTCGTCGAAATTGAGATCAGTCAATACCAGCGATCTCACATCGCTGAAATTAGGGTGAGCGTCGGTATAATCGGTCGGTATTTGGTCGAACTTTTCGGTATTTTTTAAAATCGGTATTTAAAAAATCAATACCAATCGTACCATTTAGAATCGGTTTTTTCGGTTTCGGTTAAATCGGTATTCGGTCGATTTTTGTTCGGTATCGGTATTTTACCAATTAACATTTGATCAAACAACACACTTAATATTGTAGAACCTCTTAACCTATAATATATTTTTTATACTTTTTTTGAAGCATTAAATTTCAAAACTAATCCTCTACCAAACATTAAAAATTATTAAAAATATGTAATAAGTTACAAACACCTAAAAATAAGCTTAAAAGATCAAATGCGGTCACTAAGTTTAATCTTTCGTATAAGTTTAAGTAACCAAAATTCAATTCAAAATTCTATGAAAACAAAAAAAATATACCCTCAAAAGATCAAAAACTCAATTCTTAGCGTTCTTAACATAACTTCAACTCCACTAAAATTCATTCAAAGTTCTAAGAAACTGATTAAGATAAAAATAAAAATAAGTAGTATAAAATTAATCACGAATAACATTCTAAAATAAAGTGTGTGTGTGTGTGTGTGTGTGTGTGTGTGTGTGTGTATATATATATATATATATATATATATATATATATATAAATGATCGGTTTGGTTCGGTTCGGTATTTTCGGTATGGTACTAATCTCAAACCGTTACCATTACCATTGTACCATATTTTAGTCGGTTCAACAATTCGGTATCGGTACATAATTTCGGTTCGATTTTTCGGGATATTTTTAATCGGTATTCGGTCGATTTTTCGGTATCGGTCGGTATTTGCTCACCCCTAGCTGAAATTGACAAAGTGAATGTATGGATCATCAAGATAAGATTGTTAACCGTGTGGTTGATCATCTTCTCGATTTGCGTGTCGTAGATTTCGTGATGCGAATTACGAGATACAAACTTAATTTTTTAAAACCTAAACTTGTAGTTCATATTATTAGAAATAAATAATGATTATAGAGACTAGTGTAGCCTAATACTAGATGGTAAGATTAATATGTGGCTTATGTGACATAGGTAATATGCAACTTAGAACGCCCCGTCTGTAGGTAGGAGTTGTTAGCCATATTTGTATTTTAGTGAAAAATGAGAATCTAAGACCTTTCATATACAAAAAACTAACTACTAATGTATCTTCTCACTTAGTTAAAAGATTTAAAAATAAAAATAATTCTAAACATATAAAAAATCCTAAATATATTCATTATTCAAACTATATTTAAACTAAGTATATAGGATTATCTAACTAATCACATAACCAAAATTCTAAAAAATATATATAACAAATCATAATTAAAATATATTCAAATCATTAAAATATTTTAATATAATTTAAATTCTTATCTTATTTTTTAACAATATCATAGATTATTTTGGTAAGTGGAACACATGTGAACGTGACTACTTTGATAATAAAGTTACCTTAAGAGGGGTTTGAATTTTAAGTTTGTATCATACTAATATGACACATGCGTTATACGTATTTCATATTACTTGGGAAGAACAAAAAATAGTCTCTTAATTTATTTTACTATTTATATATGTAATTACCTAAATATTCATGTTAAATTTAATGGACAATTTTATTAGTCCGTGGAGGTGTAGTCCGTTGGGTACACCGGTGGACCCCGTGGGGATGGGCATGGTTCACATTCTCCTTTGGCATTGCTCGTCGTCCCGGAGAAAAGGACACCTAAATTTTTTTTAATTAGTATTCGTAATGATATATTTGGAAAAAATAAATCCACAATGAACTCTCCACTTTTTATATTCTGCTAGTACATATGCATGTTGCACGTAATACTTTTTAATTTTTCTTTTTCTATACGTAATACATAACTATCTATATTAAATTTAATGAATAGTTTTAATTAGTAAATATAGATGAATATGTTTTTGGAACAAAAGCTTTCACGGTGCAACACTTTTTCTCATTATATAGTAGTATAGATGGATAGTTTTAATTACTAAATATAGATGACGATATTTTTGGAATAATTTTTTTTTTCGATTAAGCCTTCTTTTCTTAATAGATAGTAGTGTAGATGGATAGTTTTAGTAGTATAGATTATATAGTAATAAAGATTTTAATAGACTTTTAGATTTGAGATATTTTAGCAAATGTCCATATTTTAAATATATAAACTAGCGTTTACCCTCACCAGATCCGGCTCCAAGGGGAGGCGGGCCAGGCAGCCGCCTAGGGTCGCCTCCCCCAAGGATACCTCCATTTTTTTTTTTGAATTTTTAGTTATTTTTTTAGACAACAACTTAGATTGAACCAGGGAAACAAAACTATAGGTCTGGAGAAGCCCATGGCTACCAATTGAATAAATTCTACTAAAAATAAAACTTTACATCTATTTCTAAGTCGTCTCTTTTTTGGATTATAAAAACAATTATACATAAGGATGATGGCCTCATTTTTTTGAATTGTTTAGGGCCTCAAAAATACTGGAGTCGGCCATGACCCCCACTATTTAAAAAACTAATAAATGTTCTATATTTTTGTAAATCAGCCAAAATTTTGATTAAATGGTGGCAATATATTTTAAAATTTTATTTGTTCTTTACAAAGGAATGAAAATATTTGTTAGTTAAAAAAAAAGGTTTGAAGTATATAATATTTTTTTATATTTTGCATGGAGGCATTTTCTAAATATATCCCTTTATATTATTTTCGTAAATCAATGGATGTTTCTCACAGTCCCCTTCATTTTCTTTTGCACTTCCCCTTCTAAAATCTAAACCCAATCTCCCCTCTCAAGCTAGGGTTTTTGCCTCCCAAAAATGGGCGGCGCCTCCAAAATTCTGACGCTCCTCTCCACCCCCTTCCCTCTCCGCCCCTCCCCTGCTGCCCTCCGCCTCGTCCGCCACCGCTCCCTCCTCCACGTCTCCACTCTCCGCCGCCTCTCCACCACCACCACCACCACCGCTTCTCTCTTCCGGCCGATCTTTCCTGCCACCAGAGCCCAATTCCACACCCAAACCAACTCCATCGAGCCATCAAACTACGTGGCCTCTTCCTCCTCCTCTCCCCGCCCTTGGCCGGAGTGGTCGATGCTCCTCGACCATCTCGGCTCCGCTGGATACTCGGACCAACCGGTTCACGACGGCGCTATCGACTTCGCGGTGGAGGAGCCGACGGAGGAGTTCTCGAGGGCGGCGGAGGCCTGTCTCGCGTTCGCGGGAGACCGGCCGGATTTGCTCAGGCGAGTCGTGAGGGTTTTCGTTTTTGGAGGTTTGACGATTTGATGTGGATTGGCTGATTTTGGAACTTTTGCTTTTGTTTGGATTGTGTTGTGTAGGCTGCTCAGTAGGAGGAATGTTGAGGTGATAGTGGAGAACGGGTCGCCTTTCCTGTTTAAGAATGGCAGGGACTCCGAAAGACGGATGAGGTCGTTCTTGAGTGGCGACGGGAGCAATGTAAGTCTGGTGGTTGCGAAAGTAGATTGCTTCATGATATGATATGTTTGTTCTTTTAGATTTGCAATTGAGTCGATGTTTACTTCAGACCGGAGATTAAGAATTATTATATGACTCAACAAATACACTAATTTAACCTTTTACTGTAACAATGATCCGGAAGAAATTGCTAGCTCACTGTCATTTATGTTTAAATCATATACATTTCGGGTTAACTCTTGCGTACAACGATCTATCTCTGAAGAGAGGAGCACACCTATGGTACACCTTTTTGTGACATACATAAATGTCAGTGAGCAAGCAAAAACACAAAAATTATGCATCCTCGGGTACATGTATAACTCCAGGAGCCTACATTTTTTTCTTTGTGTAGCATGGATCTGGAGCATCAAGAACCTTCAAACAATCAACCTATGTCTTACTAGGATCCCACCAAGAGCGGAATATGACAAACTGTTTTGCATCAGAGCATATTATGAGATAACATTAAAGGCTAGAGCAAAATATGACATAATATTTACGGAGCTGCTACGTTGCCCGCGGTTACAAACCACGGGCAAAATATCATTTTCGTAATATTTAGCACCCATAAAAAATTAAGCACCAAAATGATATTTTGGCAAAGTTTATATTTCAAATTGTTTGAGCAAGACCATAATATGTTATAATAATAGTTCTGGACAAAATATATCTGATCCAGAGAAATCCAGACCATAATTTACATTTAGAGCAATATGAGGCAAAAATAATTTAGATCCATACCAAATAATCACATTTAGAGTTCAAACTAAAAAACTAGATGTAGATCAATATTGTACTTCCTATATTCGGAAGAAAAAATTGCTAAATCAAACCACGACCAAAATTCCCCCCCAAAAAAAGAACTATTTGTGAACATATCTAAAAAAAAGGTAAGCCACAAAAGAGCGGGAGAGGGATACCAACAAGAAATGGTGGGAGGAAGACTCACAACGAACATGAGCAACGTCAAGAGCGAAAGAGGAACTAGAAACTGTAAGAAACTCGTAAGAAACTGTAAGAGCCATTTTCTTCCAAAATTTGACCAAAATGGAGAAAGTGTGAGACGAAAAGTAGGTGGGACAAAGACTACTGTGGCATAAGAGGAAAATCCAAAATATGAGAAGTTAAATAGAAAAACTCCGAATCTGACCCCCTCTTTTCAAGTAAAGGAGCTTTTTGTCTCATTTTCTCCGAACCAAATACGTCCTAAGAGTAAGATTGTAATTTCATATTGCTCACAGTTGCTAAAACACACAGAACTTTGGATCTTACTAGATGATGGCATATGTTTTTCATATTTAGCTTTAGATTTAAGTGGAATAGGAGTAATTGCACGGCCAGGTCGGTGCATGGAGTGAAATAAGGGCATGTTTGGTAAAATGCAAATGGTGGAAGAATTTGGATATGGACTTTCAAGGGGTGAAAAGTGTATAGAATCCATTTGTTTTCTTGTCCCCTTGTAATTCCAAAATGTAGGGTGAGCGTTCGGATTATTCGGTTTAAACCAAACCGAAATACTCAAAACTGAATAAATCGTAATTCTAGAAATCCAAATTAAAAACCGAACCGAAATTAGCCATAACCGAAATCCAATTGAACCTATATAATAGATTCGGTTTGTTCGTTTGGGCTATTTTTATTGTTTTATGCACCGGATCTGAAGTTGAGATTGTGGGTAAATTATATTTTAAAAATGCAATTTTTATACGTAAAATTATTGTATTTTAAAGCTGGACAAAGTTGGACCAATTGTTAAATTACCAAGGTTGAACTTCAAAACATGTACATATAATTTTAATTTTCAAAATATACACAAAACTATGCACATTTTAAATCATAAAATATGCATAGAATTGAGGGTTTTTACATAATTGTACAAGTCTTAATTCGGTTTTCAGTTTTGGACCGAAACCCAAAATCGAAACCAAATAAAGAATTTTAGTAATTTTAAAATCGAAACTGAACTAATTTTTTTAAAACCGAACCGAATGGCTTATTCGGTTCGTTTCTCGATCCAAAATCGAATCATGCTCAACCCTACCAAAATGTGTTTGGTTATGGTAAGAAAGTCGGAAGTGAGGGAATGCATTAATGTAATAGTTAATGTTAATTAATTTCTTAAACAAATTAACATAAGTACAAGGAGCTAATGTTCCCTTTGACAAATTAGCATAATGTGTTTAATTACTTTAGGGTTTGTTTGGTAATTCATACGTGGGGAAGAATTTGGATTTGGACTTTCAAGGGATGGAATGTGTATGGAATCCTCTTGTATTTCCAAAATGTGTGGTTATGGTAAGAAACTGTAAAAGTGGGAAGTGAGGGAATGCATTATGTTAATTTGTTAATGGCTTGTTTGGTTCGACTTATTTGGAAGTGTAGTGGTCAGTTCCCGCCTTTTGTATGGTTAACAAAGAAACTTCCATATTTAAAGATTCTATTTGATACTACAATAGTTTTTGTCATACTAGTTTTTGATGCGGAATGGATGCGAATTAAAAAATCAACAAATTAATTTGAATTAGAGTAGGTTCATTTAAATCTCTACTAATTACCAAATAATTTTTAGGTCGCCAAAATTAATGGTTATATTAGACAAGAGATTATAAGCTAGTATGCAAACCTTAGAATTTTACGAGAAAGTTACCACTAAATTCAGATAGTTTTATATTTAATAAATAGGTTGATAAGAACAAGTTCCATTTGTAGAAGCACTCAAGTTATTTGTCGATCAACAGCCTATTGATAGCGTATTAGATGTAGATGCAGTTATCTTAATTCTTTGGTGCAACAAGGAGAAGGAGACTAGAATCGGAGTGTCGAATGGTTACCGAGAGGAAGGGGCTGCTGATTTGGCTTTTGTGTACGATGCTACTGCTGTTGAGACTGCTGCGTTGGCTGCTGTTACTGCTACTGCTGCTTTGGACCTGCTGCAGGCTGCGTCGCTGTTGCTGTACTGCTGCTTCGCTGCTGGAAGAAAGGAGGGGAGGGGGGAGGCTGAGGGAGGCTTAGAAGGAGGATGAGGAGTTGACCATCACAACTATAGAGGGTAGAGTTCTTTTAAGAATTTTGTTCATTCCAAAGAAAACATTCTGCCCTTCTTTAAATATGCTACTCTTCCACAACAAACAAACTAACAACTTTAACTCAACAACTACACAACAACCTCCTAAGGAATGGATAAAAACAACAAACAAACAAATAAAAAACTAAATTTGATTTGATCCATTCAAATGATGTCCTCATCAATTCTTCCGGGATGAAAGAAATTCAACTCTGACGAATGACTCCCATAACTAATGTCATGGTATTATGGATCAAATGCTAAACCATAATGAGGCCGTGTTGCGTCGTCAACTACGTTGATAGGTATTCGTAATTGGGGGCCTGAGGTCGTGATCAATTCTTTCGGGGTGGAAAGAATTCGGCTCTAGCGAGTGACTCCAGTGGCTACTATCGTAGTACTCCAGTAAATTTGGATCAAGCTGCTGCAGCTCCTCCCGTGTAATCCACGAGTCATTCGATTTCGGACGACCTCTCCATCGAACCAAGTAACGTTGACAACCACCATCTCTAGTAGCTAGTAGAGATGATCCGATCATCTAATATTCTATCAATATGATATGTTGATTAGGACTATGGAAGTGAGGGTAGTGGTGGAAAACTCTGGAAGAGGCTCGAGGGTAGGCTAATTTGAATCCGCAAGTAGATTTTCTGGACTAATTGGGGGACCTTTGTAAGCCATCAGATCCTCAATATTAAATGTAGAACTGATTCTTCATGTGGTAAATCAATGACATATGCATTCGGTCCAATTTTCTGCAAAATTTTAAATGGTCCTGCACTACGAGCATGTAATTTCTAAAACGGATCCGGGAGGAAACCGCTTCGGTCTAATTCGGACCATAACATAATCACCAATTTGGAATTCAAGAAATTTTTTGTGTTTATTAGCAGAAGACTTATATTGAGCATTACTTAATTCAATTTTTTTGCTGATTTCTTTATGCTAATTATGAACATGCTCGGCAAATACAGATGCTGAATCAGAAATCCTAGAATGCTGAGACATGGGAATGAGATCTATGGGTCTCATTGGTTTGAAATCATGCACGACCTGAAATGGACTCATGCCTATGGAACTATTAACTGAACAGTTATATGTAAAGTTGTAAACTTGGCTCTAGGTAAAATGAGATCCATATTTATTATATTTTTTCCAACCAAGCAACGTAGAAGATTTTCTAAACTCCTAGTAACCACCTCAGTATGTCCATCAGTTTGGGGATGATAAGTCGTGGAAAAGGTCAATTTTGTTCCCATCAACTGTCATAGGATTTTCCAAAAGTAACTTTGAAACTTAATGTTAATGTCTGACACAATTATTTTTGGTAACCCATGCAATCTAACGACTTCATCAAAATAAATTCTAGCAATTTTGGAGACGTTTTAGAACATGGCAAAAAGTGGGCCATCTTTGAAAAACTGTATAGTACCATGAAGATGGAATCATGTTTCCTAAGGGTCTTCGGTAGACCTAGCACAAAATTTATTCTGACATCTATCCATGGACGGTTAGATACAGGAAGCGGAGTGTACAAGCCTGTATTTTGTTTTTGTTGCTTCGCTAGTTGACAAGTACGACACTGACCGACGAGTTTAGCAACATCTCTTTTGACACTAGGCCAGTAAAATTGATCCTCAACAGCTTCTATAGTTTTATTTCGCCCAAAGTGACCAGACAAACCACCTGCATGTAATTTTCACACCAAAAAATCTCTCAATGACATACATGGGATACATAGCTTGCTAAATCGAAATAAATAGCCATCTGTCAATAGTAAGCCATGTATCTCACGAGTCAACCCATCTCTCAAAAGTATATAAATATCACCAAAATTAGGACACGACTTGTACTCGTCCTTGACCTTATCAAAGCCAATAACTTCAGCACTCATGCTGGACAGTACAGCTATACGTCGGCTAAGCGCATCCGCGGCTTTGTTCTCAACTCCCGTCTTATGTTTTAACACATGTATAGCCTTGCAAGAACTCGATCCACCTACCGTGTCCAGTGTTCAATTTCTTCTGGGAGTTAAGATATCTCAAGGCCTTGTGATCATAATAGATAACGAATTCATGCGGTAGTAAATAATGTCGCCAATAGCGAAGGGAATGAATGACCGCATATAACTCCTTCTCATAGGTGGAGTAGCACTGCCTGGCGTCGTTCATTTTTTCGCTTAAGAAAGCTACTGGATGTCCCTCTTGGGCCAAGACCCCACCTACCTATGCCAGAAGCATCACATGCAACCTCAAACACTTTCAAAAAATCAGGAAGGCGCATAACAGGAGCCTCCGTCATCTTCTTTTTAATGTCTTTGAATGCTTTGGCGGCGGCAGTTGACCACTCAAAAGCTTCTTTCTTTAAACAATCGGTTATGGGGGCCATGACGGTGCTAAAACCCATATAAATCGACGATATAAACTCGCTAGCCCGTGAAAACTCCTAACATCTCTAATACTCCGGGGCTCGGGCACTCTATAATTGTCTTTATCTTCTGGGGATCGGCAAATATTCCCGCAAGAGATGACAAATCCTAGAAAAATAATCTCTTCAGTAAAGAATGCACACTTCTTAGGGTTCATATACATGCTCTCTTTGCGCAACGTGGCACACACTCGTCTCAAATGCTCTACATGTTGGTCCCTAGATTGGCTGTAGATAGGTATATCGTCAAAATACACAACCAAGAATCTATCCATAAATGGCCTAAGTACTTGCGTTATTACTCTCGTAAAGGTGCCAGGGGCATTGGATAGCCCAAAGGGCATGACCAACCACTCATAAAGACTATCTTTTGTCTTGAATGCGGTCTTTCGTTCATCCCCTGGACGAATACGAATATGATGGTAACCACTTTTGAGGTCAGTCTTTGAAAAGATAGTGGCTCGGAAAACGGTACTTCACCGTTATTTATTGATCACGTGGCTATCTACGCATATCCTCTAGGTACCATTTTTTTTTTGGAGTCAAAAGAACAGGTATTGCGCAAGGGCTCATGCTCTCCCTGATAAATCCTCTACCTAATAACTCATTGACTTGTCGTTTTAAACTTTGCATGCTTAGTCGGATTCATTCGATAATGCGGCAAGCAAGATTCTAAACGGCGGTAGGCGGGTGCGCGGCGGAGAGAGTCCGCCTACTTCCTAGGCCGCGTAGGCGGCGCCTAGGCGTTTGATAAATTTTGGACAATTTTTACTATTTTACCACAATTTTTGCATAATATGCATTTTTAAGGGTGGTCCATGCATAACTAAGTTGTAGACACGAAGATTTATGAAGTTTTAGTTTTGTAAAGTTAACCATAGGCCCATAATGCTTGCAAAACCTTTTGGCCAAAACATCTCGTTAGGTATTGCTCCGTCTAGACGTCCCCGCCTACGCAGCCTTACCTCCGCCTATGCTGCCAAACCTTCGTTGGCCGCCTACTCTGCCGCCTATCGCAAAGCGGTGCCGAGAGAGATCGTCTATCGCCTAGGCGGTCGTCTCAACCACCATTTAGAACACTGGCGACAGGTTAGGTAGGATTGCTCCCCAAAAAAAGGTCAATAACGTGTTGGATGTCACGTATCGGTGGCAAACAGTTTGGGAGATTCTCGGAGAAAACATCCTAAAACTCCTCAAGGACAAAGATTACTTCAATTGTGACTTGCTCTCGGGAGTCATCTTGGACTTTTCTAGCAACCAAAGCAACTACTGTAGTGCCTTTAGCAATCTCATCTTCTATTTCTTTAGGGCCTATAAGGGCAAGTCCTTTCTTCTTGTCAGAGGTTCTACTCTTCTCAATATTTGGATTAGGTTTTGGTTGCGTAGGGTTGAGCTTAATCTTTTGACCCTTATACATCAAGGTGTAAGAGTTAGAACGACCATAGAGAGAGACGTCTAAGTCGAATAGCCAATGTCTTCCTAAGATGATATGTCCCACATCCATCTTAATCACATCACACCATACCTTGTCCTAGCAAACTCTATAGGGACAAGACATCTCTCTTTAACGCTGATGGATGACTCATCTACCCATCTAACCTTATACGGGTTAGGGTGAGGTTCAGTCTTAAGACCATTCTTAGCTACCACGTTAGATGCAATAGCGTTAACACAACTCCCACTATCCAAAATCACCTTGCATGATTGATTATCAATTCTAATAAAGGTGTGGAAAATGGAAGTACGACTCCAATCGTCAGTGTCTCTCTTTTGTGACAAAACACATCGAACAACACTAAGTCTAGGGTCTTCACGCTTCCTATCAACGTTCCCAAAGGTCAAGGAACTCTTAATGAGACCCCGTATATCCATCGTCTTCCGGACAATCATTTTCGCACTCTCCTAGATATAGTTCATGTTCTACTACGTTGTCATCTTGGTATTCGTCGGGTTGATCATCTACAAGGAGGGTTTGAGTCGGACACTGATGTGCGTAATGACCATAACCATGACACCTATGACACTCAATACGAGGATTGACGTTGGGGGCATCTCCAAGTAAATCCTTTTCATTGGGGTTTCTTGACGAGGACGGTACACTAGGTTTTGGCTTGGGTTGGGACTGATTAAACCTAGGGTTCGACTCGTTGGATCTGTTAGAGGTAGTCCATAAATCATGCTGCCTATTGAAAGAGGGCCTTTGAAATCGGTCAAGATCCTCAACCAATTGATAAGCATGCTCTAATGACGTTACCTCACGCAGAAACAACTCATCTTGTAAGTCATCTCGAAGTCCAGACCTAAACCTAGAAAGGGTCATTCCAACCTCTTCCATCACTCCACATCAAATTAAATATTCGTTGAATTTGGAGATGTATTTCGTGATAGGACGATTATCTTGGGTCAGTTTCTACCATTGGTCCAAGAGCCTTTGTCGGTAGGAAGTTGGCAAGTATTTTTCTTTTAACTTCTCTTTTATCTCATCCCATGTAAGAATGGTTCTTACCTTCTTTGCACCAACAATCGCTCAATATTTTGCCAATGCAACTTAGCTTTTCCAGCCAGCTTCATTGCGACAAAACGAACTTTTCTAGCCTTGGACATATCATACCACCGAAAATAGTGGTCCATGTCTGTCATCCAGTCGATGAAAACTTTTGGGTCCAGTTGACCGTCAAAAGTAGGCGCTTCTATTTTTACATTTCTCTTTATTATCTCGTCTCGTAAATCTTGATGAGGTCTCGAGGGTGGCATATAGTCATGATATCTGACGGGGTCATTCTAATGATGATAAAAGCTTCTAGGTCTATCCGTATACAGATTATCGTGTTGTTGTCTATGGTCTTGATGTTCAACTGGATCATCCCTATGATGATCCAAACCCCTGTCTATCTCTATCCATCTCTCGATGGTCACTATGATGGGAACCCTCATCCAACAGGTCAGGAGTTCTATAACGTTCGCGTTTTAGTCTTTCAAGTCTAGTATCTTCATTAGACATTCTTAGCACATTGATATCTTTTTCTATGTTAGGCGATTTAGAATTTCTTGCAACATTTGATCTTGTTCAGGGGTCATATTAGGAGTGGGTTGGTATTGTCTACCGCTACGGGTACTTATGCAATGTGATATGGGTCATAACAAAATTCTATATGTTATCAATGCACAAATTGAAGGAATCTAATGCAAACGAAACCTAAACCATGCTCTGATACCAAAATTTATGCGGAATAGATGCGAATTAAAAAAATTAGCAAATTAATTTGAATTAAAGTAGGTTCATTTAAATCTCTACTAATTACCAAATAATTTCTAGTTCACCAAAATTAATGGTTATATTAGGCAAGAGATCATAGGCTAGTATGCAAAACTTAGAATTTTACGAGAAAAGTTACCACAAAATTCGGATAGTTCTATATTTAATAAATAGGTTGATAAGAATAAGTTCTATTTGTAGAAGCACTCAAGTTATTTGTGGATCACCAGCCTATTGATAACGTATTAGATGTAGATGCAGTTATCTTAATTACTTGGTGCAACAAGGAGAAGGAGACTAGAATTGGAGTGTCGAATGGTTACCGGGAGGAAGGGGCTGCTGATTTGGCTTCTGTGTACGCTGCTACTATTGTTGAGGCTGCTGCTATTGCTGCGTTGGCTGCTGCTTTGGCTGCTACTGCTGTTGCTTTGGACCTGCTGCAGGTTGCTGTCCCTGCATCGCTGCTGCTGTACTGCTGCTTCGCTGCTGGAAGGAAGGGGGAAGGAGGAAGGGGGGAGGCTGAGGGAGGCTTAGGAGGTGGAGTAGTTGACCATCATAGCCATAGAGGGTAGAGTTCTTGTAGTGCCCCGCTCCTAGCGGTTCACTATGTAAGGCTTGTGGCTTGGTTAACTCGGTCGGAACCGAGTTTTGGGGAAACTTACCGTTGGGCACCGAATCGATCACGGACAAGTGCATATGAACCTTTCCAACTAATGGATTGGTTTCTCTTGAAATGCGTCCAAGAGTTTTTCTCTGGATGTTTTGCTGCTGGCTTTGTTGCTTGGTTTTGATGGATGCTTTTCTGAATGATTTTCGATGATTTGATTCTTGCCAGTTTTCATCGATTTGCATAGCATTCATTCTTGAGAATTCTGAGAGAAGAGAACATAACGAGACGGAGTATTAACCAAACTTTTGGTGCCATTGCAGACTGACGCGTGACGGAAGGCTAAACGTGCAAGTGTTCCTCTCTCTCTGCGATTCTCTAAACTGGTGAGTGTGGATCTATGTGGTGGTTTTGTTCCTCTCGCTATTCCTTCATGCCAACTAAATAATTGTCTTGCAACATCCGTTGATCGATATCAAGTTGCTAATGCCACAAGTCAATACCACTAAGAAGCTAGAGATTGATCATTGAACATGGAAATGATGCTTGTCTAATGAACATTGAATTGCTGCTATGAAATGAACACTGAAATGAGATGAATTGATGCTCGAAATGATGGAATGTGAAATGTTGAGAATGAACATGTTGCCTAGTACTTAATATTCTATGCACACAATGTTTATCGAGTCGGACACACATTCGCATGACCATAGACGTACTTGTATACACGGATTTTCCTCGAACGGTACCCGCGGCGGTGGGATCGAGTCGGCCTAGCAGGGAATTAGTGCTTTGGTAGCACGGTATCGGAACCTTCATTCGGGCTCGCAACCTGGTGAGTGGTCAACCACATACCATACGAAGTCCTATATGACAACGTCGAAATGGTGCACAATCACCAGTGGTCATGTTGTAAGGATGTATGCTAATCAATGTCTTATGCAGGGGCGGTAAGTATATTATTATTATCCTGTATCTTATGCAGGAAAGCTGGATTCGGCCAATGGTATAGTAAACATGGTTCATAAAATTCCATGTTGCCTTAATTGTGATTTCCTCTAAATGTTGCAGGTTCCTAATAAGCTCATGATTTAAAATGCTTGTCATTAATAAAATGTTGGTTTAGCTGAGTGGGCTGTCACGCCCCAGAACCAGAATACTGGAGAGCGGGGGCGAACATAGCCAGCTACGTATAATGAAATGAAGTCCATCTCGCTATACGGTCACGGCCCTCTAGATATGAGGGTTTACTACAAGCCAACGGTCTCTTAAGGTCAAGCCTATTGTCTCAATCCCAAGCAAGTAATATAGTTACAAGATGTTTGACCACCAAATATACAATAAAAGGCGTCCCAAATATTACATATCAGTTGATCATGAAGCTAGTCGTACAAAATGTAAGGACTAGCAAGAGTTAAGTCATACATGATCAACCCTAGGATTTGTTAATCATGTTTACAGCCCGTAGGCAGACAGTGAGTAAATGTGCATCGAGCTAACAGGTGCTCGTCGGCTAAACGCCTCAAAAGAATAATTTACAATAGAGTGAGCGAAACAAAATAGAAAACCCACTCGTAGCCCGGGTTCCTTCTAGTCGCCACCATCGGGCTGGAGGTTCGGTAGATCCTCGGGAGCTGCTCCGAAATCTGGCCACACAAAACCAGCTGGGTCAAACCCCAGAAGAGCAAGTGCCACAAAGGAGGCCACGAAATAAGAACAAAACCAGCATATCAGAACATAAGAAAATGAAAGAAAAGTACAAGTGATAAAAGTACAACAGGACAATAAGCGACTAGGGACATAGAACCATTCCGGGAGCCAGATTACAACCCGTAAACCAAACAAGGACCGGGGTTGTAACCCTTCGCCTGAATAGCACTTGTCCCTATCCATTTATTGTTTAAGATAAATAAAACAATCATGTACAGGAGTACCAAGTATAGGGACTTAGACGAGACTTAGACCAGGCTGGACACCATCCATTCACAAGCGGCCAAGCAATTACTACGGCTTAATACTTTAACTAACTAAGGTTATCACAAGCCTAATTACTAACAAGATGCAATGAGAATTTCCCAGTCCCAAGCCCTACAGACTATCCAGTTATCCTTCCGCGGGTTGAGAGTATGGTTGGGTACATCGCCCAGGAGACGATATACCCTTAGGTGACTTAGAGGGTGCAACACATGACAGTGTGCTGGAAATGTGCTCTACTCGTCGGCAAGCTACAAGTCCAATTAAAGCGCCCAGATAACGAGATCGCCTGTGACTGGAAATTCTCCATGAACTATAGTTAGATCTAGTCATTAGCCTAATTCCATATTCAGTGCGATTCCCTGACCGTGGGAACCAGGGAGTCACGTCCTAGACATGATGCAAGACAAGACAGGTGGATTGCACAAGCAAGCAAGCAGGAACACCCACGGTGTCAGAGCAAGTTACAAGAGTCAAGTTTAGTCAGCTGTCGCAACAGCATCAAGTCAGGTTAAGTTACAAGTTACAAGTTACAAGGCTAGGGTGCGCCGCCACGGGCTACTTATCAAATTATCAAGTTACAGGGGCTTAATCATGAATCACAGGTTACAAGTCAAGTGTGTACCCCATCGGGTCACTATCAAGAAGATCCAAGTACTAAAGTCATACTTCACAGGATCAGGAAAACCACATTAGTCATAAGCAAAATCATCAAAAACCGTGCCAGGTCGTGTTGGGTCAAGATAGTCGTGCTGTGTGGGACAAGATCTCAAAATCCAATCCACGAAATAGAAGCCAAGTCCAAGAAAATAAAACCAAATCATTTGGGCAAATAGGTTGCGCAAAGGGTTAGGTTGCACAAGAGAATGGGCTGCGCAGGGGTGAATGGCGCAGGAGATGGATGGCGCAGGGGATGGATGGCGCAGGGTGCAGGTTGCGTTGGGTCAGATGGCGCAGGGGATGGATGGCGCAGGGTGCAGGTTGCACTGGGTCAGATGGCGCAGGGGATGGATGGCGCAGGGTGCAGGTTGCGCTGGGTCCAAGTGCGCAGGAGGGCAGATGGCGCAGGGTGCAGGTTGCGCTGGGTCAGATGGCGCAGGGGATGGATGGCGCAGGGTGCAGGTTGCGCTGGGTCCAAGTGCGCAGGAGGGCAGATGGCGCAGCGGCCAATAGCGCATGGGCCGATGGCGCATGGGCCGATGGCGCAGCGGCCAATGGCGCAGGGGCGCGCGCGCAATCGGGCAGCGGCCAGGGCTGCGCGGTCAGCGACCAGCGCTAAAGAGCGCGGCGCGGGGGAAGGGCAGCGCAAAGCAGCCAAGCGCACGGGGCGCAAGGCAGCGAAGCGCGCGGGTCAGCAGCACGTTAAAGAGCGCACGCTGGGGAGGGGTCTTCTTCTTTCTCAAGCTTGAGAGGAAGAACACCCATGGCTACAAATCTTTAAAACACCACAACTTGGCCAAATCACAACTTGGCCAAATCACAACCAAATCTAGAATTTCAAGTTCTATCTTGGTTGAAATTTGATTCTCTCCAACATAGGAACATCAAAACCCACAAAAATCCAACTTAAATAGATCAAAACCATGTAAATCCGAAAATAGTCAAAACTTAGATCTAGGAAAATGGAAGCTCCAAATCCAAAAATGTCAAGTTCTAATGTTGATCTCCATGTCCTAATCTAGCTAATGGACAAATAAAATATGGTGCTTATTTGTTGGCAAGGTGCACTTGCCTATGGTGTGGGTGTTGTGTAGAGGAAGGAAGAAGAAGATGGGGAAGTAAATGAAAGAGTAAAGAGGAGAGAGAAAAGGTTGGTAGGGTTTTAATGAGGGTGGTTGTGTTGTGTTGAGGGTGGAGCATAGGCTAAGGTGGTCCAATGCATGCTAAACCAAACCAAACCCATCCTACTCCACAAAATAAAACCAAGCCATGCCAAAACCCGTTTTACGAGAAAACCAAAAATCTGCAAGTCGCGCCAAAATACAATTACAGGCCAGAATCCAACTACGAGTATAATACGAAATACGGGAAACGGGGGTGACAACTCTACCCACCTTAAAAGAATTCCGTCCTCGGAATTTAATCAAGGAGCTAGAGATTGTCACGACAAGCTACACTAAGCAAGCAATCAAGCAATCATACATGCAAGCAAGGGATGGAAAGCATAAGGCATAAGGAAGACATTATACCTTACGAGTCAAACAAGTCGGGATATCGCGATCGGATGTCGTCCTCACGCTCCCACGTTGACTCACCTAGAGAGTGATGACCCCAAGCAACATGGACTAAACTAATAGTCTTGTTCTTGAGTATCTTCTCTCTCCGGTCCAATATAGACACGGGCCTCTCCTCATACGAAAGGTTGGTACCAACAACCAGTTCCGAATGATCTAGGATGTGGCTCGGGTCCGGGATATACCGTCGTAATTGGGACACATGGAATACATCATGCACCTCACTTAGCGACGGCGGAAGAGCAAGACGATATGATACATCTCCTACTCGCTCCAGGATATCGAACGACCCTATATACCTAGGACTAAGCTTTCCCCGCACGCCAAAACGAATGACGCCGCGGTTAGGCGAGATCCTAAGGAATACATGGTCGCCGATAGCAAACTCTAGGGGACGCCGATGAGCATCGGTCCAATGCCGCTGGCGATCTTGGATAACTCGAAGATGATCCCTGACTCTTCTGACTACTTCAACTGTCTGGGCAATCATTTCTGGACCGAGCATCTGCCTCTCTCCGACATCGTCCCATGCTAGCGGGGACCTGCACTTCCTACCATACAAAGCTTCGAACGGAGCCATCTGAATACTGGCCTGGAAACTATTGTTGTACGAGAACCCCACCAGGTGCAGGTGATCTTCCCACGAACCACCGAAATCAAGTGTACAAGATCTCAACATGTCTTCAAGGGTCTGGATTGTGCGCTCTGACTGGCCATCTGTCTGCGGATGATATGCTGAACTGAACTGGAGACGAGTCCCCAAACTCTCTTGCAGGCTACGCCAAAAGTGGGACGTGAACCTTGAATCTCGGTCCGAGGTGATGCTGACTGGCACACCGTGAAACCTGACAATCTGCCTGGGGTACATCTCTGCTAGCTGAGCTGTAGACTGCCCAACTCTGAATGGGAGAAAATGAGCCACCTTCGTGAGCCGGTCAACTATAACCCAAATGGCATCTCGACCAGCCGGGGATCTAGGCAATCCAGTCACGAAATCCATGGTCACATGCTCCCACTTCCATTCTGGAATCGGCAAGGGCTGAAGAAGTCCAGCGGGCCTCTGATGTTCAGCTTTAACCTGCTGGCAAACCAAACACCGAGAGACAAACCGGGCTATCTCCCTCTTTATGCCATTCCACCAGAAATGCTGACGAATATCTCGGTACATCTTCGTACCACCAGGATGAATAGAATACTGTGAACTGTGAGCTTCTACCATGACCTCTTGTCTAATATCTCCACTGGGTACACAAAGACGAGTGCCATGTCGAAGTGTACCATCTTCATGAATGCACAACTCTGGTCTTCTTCCTGCCTCACACTCTGCTCTGAGCCGCTGAGTCTTGGAATCTGCAGATTGCGCCATCCGGATTCTCTCAACTATGCTGGACTGAACCTGTAGACTGGCCATCAATGCCACGCTGGTAGGAAGAACCACTTCAATTCCCATCTTCTGAAAATCTGCCAATAACTCTGGTTGCGCCGTTAGGAGGTAAACTCCGGCTCTCTGGCTCAACGCATTTGCTACAACGTTGGCCTTCCCTGGGTGATATTGCAAATCCACATCGTAGTCTACCGATAGCTCAAGCCATCTTCTCTGCCCCATATTAAGGTCCTTCTGGGTGAAAACATACTTCAGGCTCTTGTGATCAGTAAATATCTCCACTCTATCTCCATACAAGTAGTGCCTCCACAACTTAAGTGCAAACACTACTGCTGCCAGCTCCAAGTCGTGGGTCGGGTAATTCTTCTCATGATCATGAAGTTGACGTGATGCATAAGATATTACCTTCCCATGCTGCATCAAGACACACCCCAATCCTCTGCCTGAAGCGTCGCAATAAACTGTGAATCCTCCGGTCCCATCAGGAAGTGTGAGAATGGGAGCCGTTATCAAACCTCGCTTCAACTTCTCAAATGATTCCTGACACTCCGCTGTCCAAGCGAACTGCACATCTTTGCGGGTCAACTGGGTCATCGGCGCTGAAATCCTTGCAAAATTTGAAACGAATCATCGGTAGTAGCCGGCCAATCTAAGGAAGCTGCGTACCTCTGCCACTGAGCTAGGCACTGGCCATGACTCGATAGCCACAATCTTCTGGGGATCCACTTCCACTCCACCTCGAGTAATGATGTGACCCAAGTACGATATGCGATCGAGCCAGAACTCGCATTTACTGAACTTGGCGTACAACTGATGCTCTCTAAGCGTCTGAAGGACGACTCTGAGATGCTGCTCATGCTCTGCTTCGCTCTTGCTGTAGACCAGGATATCATCTAGGAACACGATCACGAACTGATCCAAGTAAGGCATGAAAATGCGATTCATGAGGTCCATGAATACGGCTGGCGCATTGGTCGCTCCAAAGGGCATAACAAGGAACTCCCAATGTCCATACCTAGATCGGAAAGCTGTCTTCGGGATGTCCTGCTCTCTGACTCTGATCTGGTGGTATCCTGACCGCAAGTCTATCTTCGAGAATACTGAAGCCCCTTTGAGTTGATCAAACAAGTCATCTATCCTCGGGAGAGGGTATCTGTTCTTGATTGTCACTGAGTTCAAGGTACGATAATCTACACATAACCTGGACGTACCATCCTTCTTTTTCACAAGAAGCATCGGGCCCCCCCAAGGCGATCCACTTGTACGAATGAATCCCTTGGTCCTGAGTTCTTCAATCATCTTGTACAAAATCTCCAATTCTGAAGGCGCCATCCTGTAGACTCGCTCTGATACTGGTGCGGTCCCGGGGATCAAGTCTATAGTGAACTCGATCTCCCGCTCTGGCGGCATTCCTGGAAGTTCATCTGGGAAGACATCTGGAAACTCTTCAACTATTCTGGGCAACTGCTCTGCTGCTACTGCCATCCGCAACACTGGGGAAGATGGCTCCACTGCGCCTCTGGAAAATGAGAACTCTGGCTCGCCTGGAATGCTGAAAACAACCCTGCCAACATGGCAGTCTATCCTAGCATACTGGTTCCTCAACCAATCCATGCCTAAGACTACATTATAGTCTGCCATAGGAAATTCTATAAATCTAGCGGGGAACTCTCTACCGCTAACTACGATCTGACACGAGGAAAATACTCGATCTACTCCCACAAGACCATTACCAGTAAGTATATTGAGCCTTACTGATAATGACTCTGGCTCCAATCCTATCCGTGTCGCGAATCATGCAGACATGAATGAATGCGATGCACCAGAATCAAATAATACCGATGCTGGAAAGGAGTTGACGAGAATAGTACCTGCCACTACCTCACCTGGTGCAACTTCTTCTTCCATAGTCATCATCATGGCCTGACCTCTAGCTGCGGGTCCCCTCTGCTGGAAACCTCTCTGCCTGCTCTGCACTTGGGCTTGGGTATACTGCTGCTGGTTCTGCTGATGAAATGCCTGGGCCTGAGGCAACAATGGCCTCGGGTACTGCTGCTGCATAGGTGCTGGTCCCCTAACCGATGGACTGGTTAGGTTGGAAGAGGAAGAACTACCCCTATTCGGGCAGGCTCCTATCTTGTGATCTGCCGCTCCACAAGCCAGGCACAAATCCTGCGCTCTGCGACAATCTGCTACCACGTGTCCTGGCTTCCCACAATGAGAACATCCCATCGCGGAAGTCTGCTTCTGCTTCTGCTGCTGCGGGTACGTCGGGGTCGAATGCTGAACCGACGTTACTGAGGCCGCCCGCCTCGGAGTTCCAATAGTCAAACTCCTAGCTGCCGGGGCTGGAGCTGATGATTGGTGCATCTGACTGTGGGACCGCTTCCTACCTCCGGTCCTATCTACGATCCTCTGGGAGGTGCTCCACCTTGCTGATCGGCTGGTTCATGAACAATGCCGCTGAAGAAAACGACATAGGAAACAATAAGGAAGGACCAGGATAGATCAACGATACAAGCATGTGATCAGGTCAAGATTCCAGAGATTCAGAGGATATGAACGGAGATCAAAGGCGAGTACTGATTGAGACATCTATTCGGTAAACCCTCACATTTCTTGAATGTCAAGACCTGCATGGGCCACCACTTAAACCATGTCACGCCCCAGAACCAGAATACTGGAGAGCGGGGGCGAACATAGCCAGCTACGTATAATGAAATGAAGTCCATCTCGCTATACGGTCACGGCTGTCTAGATATGAGGGTTTACTACAAGCCAACGGTCTCTTAAGGTCAAGCCTATTGTCTCAATCCCAAGCAAGTAATATAGTTACAAGATGTTTGACCACCAAATATACAATAAAAGGCGTCCCAAATATTACATATCAGCTGATCATGAAGCTAGTCGTACAAAATGCAAGGACTAGCAAGAGTTAAGCCATACATGATCAACCATAGGATTTGTTAATCATGTTTACAGCCCGTAGGCAGACAGTGAGTAAATGTGCATCGAGCTAACAGGTGCTCGTCGGCTAAACGCCTCAAAAGAATAATTTAAAATAGAGTGAGCGAAACAAAATAGAAAACCCACTCGTAGCCCGGGTTCCTTCTAGTCGCCACCATCGGGCTGGAGGTTCGGTAGATCCTCGGGAGCTGCTCCGAAATCTGGCCACACAAAACCAGCTGGGTCAAACCCCAGAAGAGCAAGTGCCACAAAGGAGGCCACGAAATAAGAACAAAACCAGCATATCAGAACATAAGAAAATGAAAGAAAAGTACAAGTGATAAAAGTACAGCAGGACAATAAGCGACTAGGGACATGGAACCATTCCGGGAGCCAGATTACAACCCGTAAACCAAACAAGGACCGGGGTTGTAACCCTTCGCCTGAATAGCACTTGTCCCTATCCATTTATTGTTTAAGATAAATAAAACAATCATGTACAGGAGTACCAGGTATAGGGACTTAGACGAGACTTAGACCAGGCTGGACACCATCCATTCACAAGCGGCCAAGCAATTACTACGGCTTACTACTTTAACTAACTAAGGTTATCACAAGCCTAATTACTAACAAGATGCAATGAGAATTTCCCAGTCCCAAGCCCTACAGACTATCCAGTTATCCTTCCGCGGGTTGAGAGTATGGTTGGGTACATCGCCCAGGAGACGATATACCCTTAGGTGACTTAGAGGGTGCAACACATGACAGTGTGCTGGAAATGTGCTCTACTCGTCGGCAAGCTACAAGTCCAATTAAAGCGCCCAGATAACGAGATCGCCTGTGACTGGAAATTCTCATTGAACTATAGTTAGATCTAGTCATTAGCCTAATTCCATATTCAGTGCGAATTCCTGACCGTGGGAACCAGGGAGTCACGTCCTAGACATGATGCAAGACAAGACAGGTGGATTGCACAAGCAAGCAAGCAGGAACACCCACAGTGTCAGAGCAAGTTACAAGAGTCAAGTTTAGTCAGCTGTCGCAACAGCATCAAGTCAGGTTAAGTTACAAGTTACAAGTTACAAGGCTAGGGTGCGCCGCCACGGGCTACTTATCAAATTATCAAGTTACAGGGGCTTAATCATGAATCACAGGTTACAAGTCAAGTGTGTACCCCATCGGGTCACTATCAAGAAGATCCAAGTACTAAAGTCATACTTCACAGGATCAGGAAAACCACATTAGTCATAAGCAAAATCATCAAAAACCGTGCCAGGTCGTGTTGGGTCAAGATAGTCGTGCTGTGTGGGACAAGATCTCAAAATCCAATCCACGAAATAGAAGCCAAGTCCAAGAAAATAAAACCAAATCATTTGGGCAAATAGGTTGCGCAAAGGGTTAGGTTGCGCAAGAGAATGGGCTGCGCAGGGGTGAATGGCGCAGGAGATGGATGGCGCAGGGGATGGATGGCGCAGGGTGCAGGTTGCGCTGGGTCAGATGGCGCAGGGGATGGATGGCGCAGGGTGCAGGTTGCGCTGGGTCAGATGGCGCAGGGGATGGATGGCGCAGGGTGCAGGTTGCGCTGGGTCCAAGTACGCAGGAGGGCAGATGGCACAGGGTGCAGGTTGCGCTGGGTCAGATGGCGCAGGGGATGGATGGCGCAGGTTGCAGGTTGCGCTGGGTCCAAGTGCGCAGGAGGGCAGATGGCGCAGCGACCGACGGCGCAGCGGCCAATTGCGCATGGGCCGATGGCGCAGCGGCCAATGGCGCAGGGGCGCGCGCGCAATCGGGCAGCGTCCAAGGCTGCGCGGTCAGCGACCAGCGCTAAAGAGCGCGGCGCGGGGGAAGGGCAGCGCAAAGCAGCCAAGCGCACGGGGCGCAAGGCAGCGAAGCGCGCGGGTCAGCAGCACGCTAAAGAGCGCACGCTGGGGAGGGGTCTTCTTCTTCCTCAAGCTTGAGAGGAAGAACACCCATGGCTACAAATCTTTAAAACACCACAACTTGGCCAAATCACAACCAAATCTAGAATTTCAAGTTCTATCTTGGGTGAAATTTGATTCTCTCCAACGTAGGAACATCAAAACCCACAAAAATCCAACTTAAATAGATCAAAACCATGTAAATCCGAAAATAGTCAAAACTTAGATCTAGGAAAATGGAAGCTCCAAATCCAAAAATGTCAAGTTCTAGTGTTGATCTCCATGTCCTAATCTAGCTAATGGACAAATAAAATATGGTGCTTATTTGTTGGCAAGGTGCACTTGCCTATGGTGTGGGTGTTATGTAGAGGAAGGAAGAAGAAGATGGGGAAGTAAATGAAAGAGTAAAGAGGAGAGAGAAAAGGTTGGTAGGGTTTTAATGAGGGTGGTTGTGTTGTGTTGAGGGTGGAGCATAGGCTAAGGTGGTTCAATGAATGCTAAACCAAACCAAACCCATCCTACTCCACAAAATAAAACCAAGCCATGCCAAAACCCGTTTTACGAGAAAATCTGCAAGTCGAGCCAAAATACAATTACATGCCAGAATCCAACTACGAGTATAATACGAAATACGGGAAACGGGGGTGACATGGGCCAACGGGGCTCACCAGCGCATTGTTATAATGTGCTGACCCCTCCTCCACAGGTACTGGAGAAGGCTCAGGCGCACGACCGAACTACGGCTTTCTGAATTGCTACTACTTTCAAGTTGTTTTCCCTAAAGACGCACAAAGTATTGTAGAGTTTTTCAAAGATGGCTGCTTATATTTCAAAGTACTAAAGGGACATGATGTATGGAACGAGATGTTATTTCATAGCAGCCTATCAGTTGTACTTCTTTTCATGGATCAATGTAGCCGAAAAGGTATTTCAAATATTATCGAAAAAAGTGGTATTCTGACTACAATTATCATTAAAATGAGTATTACTTCTTCCTATATTGTGTCCTCAATGTTTCTGAAATGTGGCTGGGTTTCAAATGTTTCTAAATGATATAATAGTGCACGTTCTTGCCTTGTACAAGTGCAACATCAGATTTGTACGGCATTACGTCTTAGCGAGGACGACCGATTTGGCGCGAATCGAAGCGAGGACGAAAGATTCTCCGAATCGGGGCGTGACAAGTTGGTATCAGAGCCAGGTTTCAATTCTTCGGATTTTGAAAATCTTTTCAAAAAGGAAGTCTTGATGCAAATTTTCTCGGTTGATGGTGTCAATAGCGCTGGCATGAAATAATGTTCCATACAATAAGCCCATAAATATTTTATGAGTGCTAATGGAATTATTTCTTTGTTGTAGAATGACCAAAGGTGATAGCTCGAAGACGAATTCATCGTCTGACCCAATGGAGAATCTGATTAAACTAATGGAGGCTCAGAGGAAGCAGAGCGAAGCTCAACATCGCGTGCTTCAAGAGCAGCTTCAGTATCAGTTTCAGGAGCAGCTGGATGCTCAACAAAAGCAAGTGGATAATCTGTCTCAGATTGTCACCAAGCTGACGGCCGATTCCAATGTTTCTGCAAAGGCCGCAGCAATCGAGACCGTAGAAGTGCTGGCAGAGAAACCTGAAACGCCGACACGGAAGAGAGCGAACTTCAAGTTCTCCGAATTCAAAAGCTGCGATCCGTCCGAGTTTAATGGGAGAGCGGAACCAGATGAAGTGATGGGCTTCTTGAACACACTTAAGGGCTACTTTCGAATGTTGGATATACAGGACAGTAAGAGGGTGGAGTGTACCGTTGTACAACTTCGTCTCAAGGCCTAGGAATGGTGGACTTCGCAGAGATAGGCACTTTGCGGTAATAGTCCGGATATGAAGATATCTTGGGAGACCTTCAAGCAGGCTTTCATTGCGCAATTCATTCCACCAGCTGTCCGTCAACAGAAAGAGAAGGAGTTCGTAGAACTCCAACAGGGCAGTATGTCAGCTGACGATTATGAAACTGAATTTTTGAAGAGAGTTGCATTCGCTGGATACATGGTCCCGAATGATGACGCGAAGCGAGAAAGATTCGTACAAGGCTTAAATGAGGGCCTGCAGCGCGATGTGCTAAGTCGGAAATGTACGTCTTACAGGGAGGTGTACGAAATGGCTCTCGAGATGGAGAGATTTCATCTGCCCGCTAGTCGCAGAACAACACAAAACTACCAAGGCAGTAACCAGAAACGACCTTGGTCGGCGGGAAGAAATGACGCACCTAAGCGTCATAACACAGGGGACAACAGGGGACCTCAGCAGCAGTTGCCACGTTGCAATAAGTGCAACAGATGGGGGCACAAAACTGAAGACTGTCGTGCTGGGTGTTTCAAATGTGGAGGTATAGGTCACAGGGCAGTTGACTGTAGAGGCATAGGAGGGAATCGGTATCCTCCTCGTGGGCAAAATAATAATCAGAATATGGGTCAACATAACAACCAGGATCGTGGCCAAGCGTCACCAGCCTTACCAGCACCAACTGGGAATGCACCGAATCAACAACAAGGTGCGCAAGCAAGGGTTTATGCCTTGACTCAGGCAGAGGCCCAGACCGCAGAGAATGTAATAACATGTATGTTGCTGTACAAAGGCACACCTGCAAGAGTACTTTTTGATTCTGGTGCTACTCATTGCTTTATCTCGTCTGATTTTGCAATGGAAAATAAATTTTGTATTGACTCTACTAAAGACAGCTTTGTGTGTTAGCACTCCTTCGGGAGTAGATATGCCTGCAACTTTGATTTGCAGGGACGGCTACATTAAAATTGGAGGCAAGACTTTATCTCTGGACACCATTGTACTCGACATCAAAGAGTACGATATCATCTTGGGAATGGACTGGCTCAGCACCTGTCATGCAACAATCGACTGTGCGGATAAGAGAGTTGTGTTTCGCCTAACCGGAGAAACGGAATTTTCTTACTCGTGCGGCTCGACGTTCCAGGGACCAATGGTAATAGCGACAGTTACAGCAAGGCACATGCTGTACTCAGGGTGTGAAGGATACCTCGCTTCTGTTCAAGACACTCGAATGAAGAGTGTAGGCTCGAATCAGACCGAAATTGTGGCAGAGTTCCCCGATGTGTTTCCGGACGAGATACCTGGAATGTTGTCGGATAGAGAAATCGAATTCATAATTGATACATTTTTGGATACTTGCCTGATATCAAAGGCGCCGTACAGGATGGCTCCGACAGAATTAAAGGAACTAAAGGTACAGCTACAAGAATTGCTAGATCGGGGATACATTCGTCCAAGTGTATCTCCATGGGGAGCTCCAGTGCTGTTTGTAAAGAAGAAGGATGGGACGATGCGGCTGTGCATCGATTACAGAGAACTGAATAAGGCAACCATCCGTAACAAGTATCCCTTGCCAAGGATAGATGATCTGTTCGATCAGCTACAAGGGGCGACCGTGTTTTCAAAAATCGATCTTCGTTCAGGATACCATCAGTTGAAGATCAGACCTGAAGACGTCCCTAAGTCAGCATTTCGTACGAGATACGGACACTATGAGTTTTTGGTCATGCCATTCGGTTTGACTAATGCTCCAACAGCCTTTATGGATCTAATGAATAGAGTATTTCGACCGTTTTTAGACAAGTTCGTTGTTGTATTCATCGATGACATCTTGATCTACTCAAAGGACAGGGAGGCTCATGTCGGACACTTGAGAGAAGTACTTCAGACGCTGCGAGATAATCAGCTGTATGCAAAACTAAGCAAATGCGAATTTTGAATGAACAGTGTGTCGTTCCTAGGGCACGTTGTCTCGGCAGAAGGTGTTGCCGTTGACCCAAAGAAGATTGAGGCAGTTATAGACTGGAAACAACCTGCATCAGCTAGTGAGATACGGAGTTTTCTTGGTTTAGCCGGGTACTACCGTAGGCAAGGTTGTAAAAATCGCTAGTCGGCCGCTAGTCGGTTCGCGGGGATTAGGGATTAATCGGATTAATCAGAGGCTAGTCGGAGACTAGTCGGGATTAGTCGGTTTGGATTTATATATATATATATAGTTCACTGCTCACTCTCAAATGTTACTGTGCTCAGTATATGACATTGTTTCTTTTTGCTTGAATGCCAAAAAAAAGTGGCTGATTGAAGTGTTTCCTTTTTTTATTGGAAAGCTCACTGTTCACTCTTAAAATTAATCCTTTTTTTATTGGAAAGCTCACTGTTCAATGCTCACTGCTCATCGTTCTCTGTGCTCAGTCAACAAGCTTAAGAAAAAGCTTGGAAGATGTAAAGCAAGCTTAAATTGTTGTTTCTTTTTTATTCGAATGCTCATTGTGCTCACTTCTCGATGCTCCCTGCCGTAAAAAAAACAAAAACAAAGAAGCTTTGAAGATGCAAAGTAGTAGGAAAAAAGAAGAAAATTCAAAGCAGCAGGGAAAAAGAAGAAGAAAAAGCATACCTGTGGAAGAGGCATGGCGGCGGCGTCCGGCGGCTCGTGGACGGCGGCGGCGGAGGGATTGGTCAGGTAAGTGTTGTCTTCTTTCTCCTTCTATTCTTTCTTTCTCCTTATCTTCCTTCTCTTTCTATTTTTTTCCTGTCCAAGTCACTACTGCTGTGGCTTTAGGGTTTTTTCATAACCCGTTTTTTTAAAACTAGTCGGCCGACTCGAGCCGCCTAAGGCGGCGGCCGACTTGTTAGACCGCCTAGCACCCAAGTCTGGTCGGCGGGGTCCGACTACCACCTAGTCAGCGCCTAGCCGGCCGACTAGGCCGACTTTTACAACATTGACCGTAGGTTTGTAAAAGACTTTTTAAGAATTGCTTCGCCTTTGGCTCGCCTCACTCAGAAGGGAGTCGTATTTAAGTGGACCGACGACTGTGAGAGTAGTTTTCAGGAACTCAAGCAGCGGCTCGTCACGGCTCCAATTTTAGCACTGCCAGAAGGCTTCGAGGGATTTCAGATCTACAGTGACGCATCGGGACTTGGTTTGGGATGTGTTCTCATGCAACGTGGGAAGATTATCATATGCGTCGAGACAACTCAAACAACATGAGAAGAATTACCCAACTCATGACTTAGAACTGGCGGCGATTGTATTCGCGTGAAAATTGTGGCGACACTATCTCTATGGTGTGTCCTGCGAGATCTTCACGGATCACAAAAGCTTGAAGTACATATTCTCGCAGAAGGAATTGAATTTGAGGCAGCGGCGTTGGTTAGAATTGATCAAAGATTATGACTTGACAATTTCTTACACGCCTGGTAAAGGGAACGTAGTAGCTGATGCCTTGAGTCGAAAATTCGTTGGGGCACTAGCAGTAGCAAAGGAGGTACTACGAGATCTTGAAGAGATGGACATCGAATTCAGAATCCGTCCACGGAATGTACAGTTGGCTCAGTTGCAGCTTGAGCCGAGCCTCCAGGGAAGGATTAAGACTGCTCAGAAGGACGATCCGTTTCTGCAGAAGATACACGAGTTGATTCTAGCAGGAAAGGCATCGGACTTTACCGTTGAAGATGACACTATTCGTGTCAAGGGAAGATTGTGCGTCCCTAAGGATGAGGATATCAGAAAGAAAATACTGACCGAGGCTCATTTCGCGAAGTATTTCTTGCATCCGGGAAGCACGAAAATGTACAAGGATCTGCGTTCAACATTTTGGTGGCACGGTATAAAGAAAGATGTGGCTCTATTTGTGTCACAATGCTTGGCTTGTCAGCGTGTGAAGGCCGAACACCAACGGCCAGGCGGAGAACTACAAAATTTGGCTATTCCGCAGTGGAAGTGGGATAAAAGTCAGCTCATTTCATTCCAATAAAAGTTACATGGGACGTAGAACGGTTGGCTCAGATCTACATAAATGAAATTGTCCGATTACACGAGGCGCCAGCTTCTATAGTGTCAGATAGAGACGGGCGATTCTTGTCGCGATTTTGGATAAGTCTGCACTCAGCATTAGGCACAAAGTTGAATTTTGGTACGACATACCATCTGCAGACTGATGGTCAGACAAAGAGAGTAAATCAGATTCTTGAAGATATGTTGAGATTGTGCGTGCTCAATTCGAAGATAAATTGGGATGCACATCTCGCATTTGCAGAATTTACCTATAATAACAGTTATCAGGCAAGTATCCAGATGGCCCCATACGAAGCCTTGTATGGACAGAAATGTCGATCACCGATATGCTGGGATGAAGTCGACGAACGGCAAGTGCTCGGACCAGAACTTGTGGAACAGGCCGTCGAGAGAGTCCGCTTAATTCGAGAAAGGCTTAGAGTTGTTCAAAGCCGGCAGAAGAGTTATGCGGATGTACATCGACGACCTTTGGAATTTACGGCGGGCGATCATGTCTTCTTGAAAGTCACACCCATGCGAGGTGTGATGCGATTTGGGATGAAAGGAAAGCTGAGCCCGAGATTCGTTGGACCCTTCGAGATTTTGGAGAAGGTAGCCTCAGTGGCTTATCGACTTGCACTACCTCCAGCTCTGGCTGATGTGTACGATGTCTTCCATGTGTTCCAACTGCAGAAATACGTGCATGATCCAAATCACGTAGTGAACTTCGATCAGTTGCAGCTGAGCGCTGACCTATCCTACACTGAAGAGTCTGTCCAGATTTTGGACAGGAAAGAGAAAGTTTTGCGGAATCGGACAGTGTCTTTAGTCAACGCGCTATGGCGGAACCAAGCTATCGAGGAGTCCACGTGGGAACTAGAAGAGGAGATGCGGGTGAAATACCCCTCGCTGTTTGATAATCTTGAGGTAGGACTTTTGCTTTAAGTTTCGAGTACGAAATTTTTTCTTAGTGGTATATTATGTAGTGCCCCGCTCCTAGCGGTTCACTATGTAAGGTTTGTGGCTTGGTTAACTCGGTCGGAATCGAGTTTTGGGAAAATTTACCGTCGGCACCGAATCGATCACGGACAAGTGCATAAGAACCTTTCCAACTAATGGATTGGTTTCTCTTTAAATGCGTCCAAGAGTTTTTTTCTGGATGTTTTGCTGCTGGTTTTGTTGCTTGGTTTTGATGGATACTTTTTTGAATGATTTTCGATGATTTGATTCTTGTCTGTTTTCATCGATTTGCATAGCATTCATTCTTGAGAATTCTGAGAGAAGAGAACATAACGAGACGGAGTATTAACCAAGCTTTTGGTGCTAGCAGACTGACGCGTGACGGAAGGCTAAGCGTGCAAGTGTTCCTCTCTCTCTCTGCGATTCTCTAAACTGGTGAGTGTGGATCTCTGTGGTGGTTTTGTCCCTCTCGCTATTCCTTCATGCCAACTAAATAATTGTCTTGCAATATCCATTGATCGATATCAAGTTGCTAATGCCACAAGTCAATACTACTAAGAAGCTAGAGATTGATCATTGAACATAGAAATGATGCTTGTCTAATGAACATTGAATTGCTGCTATGAAATGAACACTGAAATGAGATGAATTGATGCTCGAAATGATGGAATGTGAAATGTTGAGAATGAACATGTTGCCTAGTACTTAATATTCTATGCACACAATGTTTATCGAGTCGGACACACATTCGCATGACCATAGACGTACTTGTATACACGGATTTTCCTCGAACGGTACCCGCGACGGTGGGATCGAGTCGGCCTAGCAGGGAATTAGTGCTTTGGTAGCACGGTATCGGAACCTTCATTCGGGCTCGCAACCTGGTGAGTGGTCAACCGCTTACCATACGAAGTCCTATATGGCAACGTCGAAATGGTGCACAATCACCTTTGGTCATGTTGTAAGGATGTATGCTAATCAATGTCTTATGCAGGGGCGGTAAGTATATTATTATTATCCTGTATCTTATGTAGGAAAGCTGGATTCGGCCAATGGTATAGTAAACATGGTTCATAAAATTCCATGTTGTCTTAATTGTGATTTCCTCTAAATGTTGCATGTTCCTAATAAGCTCATGATTTAAAATGCTTGTCATTAATAAAATGTTGGTTTAGCTGAGTGGGCCAACGGGGCTCAACAGCGCATTGTTATAATGTGCTGACCCCTCCTCCACAGGTACTAGAGAAGGTTCAGGCGCACGACCGAACTAAGACTTTCTGAATTGCTACTACTTTCAAGTTGTTTTTCCTAAAGACGCACAAAGTATTGCGGAATTTTTCAAATATGGCTGCTTATATTTCAAAGTACTAAAGGGACATGATGTATGGAACGAGAAGTTATTTCATGGCAGCCTATCAGTTGTACTTCTTTTCTTGAATCAATGTAGCCGAAAAGACATTTCAAATATTATCGAAAAAAGTTGTATTCTGATTACAATTATCAATAAAATAAGTATTACTTTTTCCTATATTGTGTCATCAATGTTTCTGAAATGTGGCTGGGTTTCAAATGTTTCTAAATGACATAATAGTGCACGTTCTTGCCTTGTACAAGTGCAACACCAGACTTGTACGACATCACGCTTTAGCGAGGACGAACGATTCGGCGCAAATCGAAGCGAGGACGAAAGATTCTCCGAATCGGGGCGTGACAGTTCTTTTAAGGAAAATTCTTTTCATTCCAAAGAAAACATTCTGCCCTTCTTTAAATATGCTACTCTTCCACAACAAACAAACTAACAACTTTAACTCAACAACTACACAACAACCTCCTAAGGAATGAGTAAAAACAACAAACAAACAAATAAAAAACTGAATTTGATTTGATTTGATCCATTCAAATGATGTCCTCATCAATTCTCCCGGGGTGAAAGAAATTCGACTCTGATGAATGACTCCCATAGCTACTGTCATGGTATTATGGATCAAATGCTAATCCATAATGAGACCGTGTTGCGTCGTCGACTACGTTGGTAGGTCTTCGTAATTGAGGGTCTGAGGTCGTGGTCAATTCTCCCGGGTGGAATGAATTCGTAATTGTTGTTGTTCGTGTTTGTTGCGGTCACCGAGCCCTTCCTTCCACCATATTTGCTGGTATCCCTCTCCCGCTTATGTTGATTTTTTAGATCTGCTTACAAATCGATGTTTTTTTGCGAATTTTTCGCTGTGGTTTGACCTGACTTTTTTTTAGATGGAAATTTCAATAGTAGTATGCATCTAATTTTTTAGGTATGTATGTGATTATTTGGTATTCATCTAAATTATTTTGCCTGAATTTGCTCTGTATCTAATTTTGGCATATTATAGTATGGATGTAAATATTTTCTACTTTTTTTTTTTCTCCAGGAACTATTATTCTGGCATATTATGGTCTTCATCAAAACAATTTGACATGTGGGTTTTGCCGAAATATCATTCTTGATGCTTAATTTTTGCTATGGTGCTAACGATTATACCATATTGCTTTGGTTCTAAATATTATGCCATAATTTACTTGATGTGAAATATTATGTCATATTCTGCTCTTGGCGGACTCCTGCTACACCGTATGTTGTGCATTTGACGGTTCGTGAATCTCTAGGTGGTTATTACACGAAAAAAAGTGTGCTCCTGGAGTTGCACGTGTACCCATGGTGCTTATTTTTACATTTTGCTAGCTCAATGTCATTTATGTATATCACAAAATTGGCAGGCTCTAGAATGTAGGCTATGCAGAAATTTATGTTCCTAATACATAAATTTCTGCATAGCCTACATTCGATTTCTACATTCCAGTTTATCGGGGTTCTTGGATCATGGAACATATGTATATGGTGAATAGGAATTCAGGTAACCATAACCCCTCATTATACTGTAACATAGTTGTAGTACTTCAATACTTGACCTCAGCGAGACGATACAAATGCTGTGAATCAAGCATGTCAAACACATGCATTTTCTTACCGACCTCCACATGACAGTGGTCAAGCATCTACAACGATATCTGAGGCATACTATGACTCTTGGCTTGATGATTTCCCGTGCACCTCGTGCTACACTTCAAGCTTGCCGACTGGGCTGGGGATCCAGATGATCTACGTTCTGGAAGTGGTTTCAGAAACTGGGTTTAAGTAATGAGGATAACATTTTTGGTGGCTTCTTATGTGTAATAGTACATGTAAGCGTTGGCTTTTTGTCTTTAGAGGTATACAAGGTCATGTTGGAGTGGCAAGAAAACAAGGTGTTGGAACTCCTACTTGCACTCATAAACCTCGGAGTATCACGCCACTTGGGCATAATATCTTTCAAGAATGTATCATTTATGGGAGGCAGTGCGTACTCAACGTTCGGAGAATTTTCTATGATCCACTATAACAAATCTTTTGAACAACAAATGACCAATTCCCATTCCAGATCAAATTTATTGCATGTTCTCTGGTATGGTCGTAGGTTGAACCACAACAAGCTCTAGATATCAGTTTTTGGATGATTTGAGATTTTTGTCAAGGGTCCTCGAAGTACGTGGTACATCTCCAAGACTTTTTGGCATTAAGACACCCTTTAGATCATCTAGTTTGTCAAGTTGAGCCTTTTGTTAAAGAATAGATCATCATATGATTCTTCAGATACTTCATGGCACAATGCTATATTGAGGAACACTAGGCGCCGTCATGGTGCTGGCGAAAGCATATCATACAACGTTGAGGAACCTATTCAAAAGAAAGCCTGAGGATTATTTCTGAAGGACACAGGTTGTCCACCCACAATTGTAAGCCTAACTGCTACCTCTGCGTCAGTTGGTAAAACTAAATAATATTCAACTAGTGCAGTCAGGAAAGAAGTGGAATTTATTGATGCTGGTTGGATTGTGTACAACTCAAATAGGTTGGATTGTGTACGCCGTATTTAAACTTTTATTTTGTCATCTAGATCACCTGCCATAAGAATTGAAATCGTTTCAATAATTCTAAATCATGCAGAGAAGGCGAAAAGGTTGTTACTCTTTTTATTTTTCTTTATTTATTTCTTTCTCCTCTCATCTGCGATTCTTTCATTTGTTGCTTTTGGCCATTGTTGCTTTTAAATTTTCCTGAAAAATAGACTTATGGGTCAAGCTCATTCCAATGTCTATGCCCAATCCACCTGTTGATTGAACTAACGTCTGCTTAGAAGAACCTGCATTTTTCTTCTAACACTAGTCTATTTCCTTCATATCATAAAAAATAGTATCTTAATTATATGGATTGCTGTGAATTATGTTTTATATGTTGCCAGCAACACTGATCTTGATGTAAATAATAGAAACTCTCGAGTGGCAGATAAGCAAGAAACTCCTTATTGACATGTCCCCTCTAAAATAATGTGAGAAAGTAATTATTATAGAATGTTTGTAAATTACAAGCGAGTTATCTTTGAGGAATTTGCATTCAACAATATATCCAAATTGAATTTGTCCTAGTGATTCCTTGCAGATCATTTTAGACATGATTCTCTTTCATGTAGGATGCATTATTCTTCATGTCTTGAACAATTTTGTGAGTCTTCACTGATCTGTAAAATGTTGCTTGTCTGCTGGTGTCTGTCAGGTGTTTGAATCTGAGAAGGCACAAACAGTTGATGTAATGCAGTACGTGTTAAGCTATGTGTATAGTTCTCTTAGTACTTCAGATAACAAGCTTAAAGGTGGAGAGCTTGTTGAAGCATCTATGAGGAGCTTGTTAGTGGAGTTGATAAATGTGAGTGGAACCCCTAGGGAGTCAAGACTTGTGGATTCAGTTCCGAGGCAGCCCTCTATAAGTCGTAACCAGTTTTCCAGGCCTCCTGAGCAAAATATTGAGATGAAAAGAGGGGACTGGATTTGCCCCAAGTAAGCGATTGTACATTATTCTTCTAACTCGAACTAATGTTTTTAATTCTATTTTACTTTATATTCAGGCAAAACTACTATTGTGAACTCTCCTATTACTGCTACCTACGTAATGTGCGCCTTTAACTTACCAACATGCACTGCTTTATTAAAGTGTATCTTCTCACTTGGCAACAAGTTTTTGTTTGGGTATTGCGATATTTTGTCAACATGAATAGTTTCGTGCAAAACGATACCTTAATTCATAATATTTCCTTATTAAGTTGATTCCATTAAGAAGATTTTACTACATAAAGAAATGAAGCTTGCATTATATTTTTTTATCCCAATTTACAATTTTAATATTGTTTAAAGTATGTAGGATTTTTTTTCTGTCAAAATTTTCGAGATGGAAATTCTTATTGGATATTTGCATTGTTTTGCAAAAAAGGCTACGGTTGATTGTTCTTTCCCAACATCTTAAATCAGCTATGTGTTCCTTCTCTGTAATTAAAGGTCAAAAGGATATAAGACAGGGTTTAGAAAGCTGATGACATTTCAATATTTCATAACTGTCAAGTTCATAATTGGAAGGTTACCGCTGGTTGTCGTAAAAATAGACCATCTAATATGGTTGATGATACCAACTCTATTTATGTTAATTTTATTTTTCATGAATTTATAAGTTTCTTTTTTAGTGCATACTTCATAATTTACATATGCGGTTATGCTATTTGTTTTGGATGCTTCAGTTTGTTGGCTCTCTCTAAGGGTGTGTTTGGTACGAGGGAAAAGTGGATGCTCATCTTAATTTACCATTATACCATATAAGAATTATATTATTTTAAAGTAGTTCAATAAAGTCAAGTGGTAATAAATATTGTTAGTTGAGGATATAATTGGTAAAGTCTATATTTTTATTTTCATTCTTTCTACTTTTCTTCCATACCAAACAAAGTAAAGTGTATTACTTCTATTTTTCTTCCATCCTACCAAACACAAAGGAAGCCATACCAAACAAAGTAAAGTGTATTACTTCTATTTTTCTTCCATCCTACCAAACACAAAGGAAGGGAATAGTCTTTCCTTTTCATATGGATGGAAAGTATCTCTCTTTGATTTTTCCTTCCTTCCACTTTTCCATCCTTCCTACCAAACAGAATTCGAAGGTAAAGCTGGGTAATATCTTTGCATTTGTATATTTTATTTTGATAAATTAGTTTAGTCTTACTTTTACCTCAGTATATTGAAGTCGAGATATGTTTCTTCAGGGATCTATAATATATCATGTGATGGTTGTCTGAAACACAAAAATCGTTTGCACTAGAGAATATTCTTTTCTGCCTTTTGCTCTTAAGATTCTTTCTTTGAGTTCATGTACTCTATACTGTTCATACATTAATCAAAGGGTAGGGATCATTTCATTTATCTTTGTCCTGCAGATGTAGTTTCATGAATTTCGCTAGGAACATGAGATGCCTTGAATGTGACGAGGCACGACCAAAGAGGAACTTGACTGGTGCAGAGTGGGAATGCCCTCAGTAAGCCTATCGATCCAGTTCTCCACTTTTTTGATATTTGAGTACCCAATATACATTCCCCGTTAACAGTGAGAGATCTTTTTTATGTCATCTTAGATGTGATTTCTTGAACTATGGGAGGAACACGTCGTGCTTAAGGTGTGACTGCAAGCGTCCTGGAGAAGCACCATCAAGCACTGGCCACAGTAGGAGTTCAAGCGTGGACCAGATCCTCAGAGGAAGCAACATTGACAAATCTGAACTTGAGCAAAGGCTGGCTGCCAATGACGAGAAGGCAGAAAGGTGGTTCAGCAAGGTCTCTCAGCTCGACAGTTCATCTGATATAAGTAGTGCGGTAGCTGATGAGGACTTCCCTGAAATCATGCCCTTGAGGAAAGGGGTCAACAGATTTGTTGTTAGCAACAGAAAAACTCCTCTTGAGAGGAGGTTGGCTAATTCTCAGGCAGGGATTGCTAGTGGGATTGGATCTGATAAACTCTCCGAATCTTCCATCAGCAAGAGTTTAGACAGAATTTTAGGTCGTACATCGACTCCAGCTGCTGGAGAGGGGAATACTGATGCCGTAAGCAGGTCTAATTCTTCAAACTATAGGCAAAACATTGCAAAGGGAGATCCTAACTATGTTCCTTTTGTCCCCTTACCTCCAGATATGTTTAATAAACCTAAGATTTTGAGCAATGAGGCTCAGCGTAAAGAAAATCCAGTCCCCACTGAAGCTGTAGGTCGGTTTAATGATTCCATGTCTATGAGTACGGAAAGCTCAACATACGGTAAACAGGTAGGTGAATCATCAGCTGCATCAGAGAGAGGGTTCAAAAAAGCAACAGAACTCAATAATGTCACAGGTTTGGCAAATGCTGTACCAGATGATGACTTCCCAGAGATCATGCCAATGCGTAAAGGAGAAAACCGGTTTGTTGTTAGCAAGAAGAAAGATCGCTCCTTGACATCACCGCAGTACAAGAGACGGCTAGCAATGGAGCAAGACAGCAGCTCCAACTTCGTCCCATTTGTTCCCTTTCCACCAGATTACTTTGCAAAAAAAGAGAACCAACCAGAAGGTGCTCCTGTTCTCAACAAGGAAGGTAGAGCAGAAACTTCTTCACCACTTGAGAAAGTTCACGGGGTGGCTGAAAAAGTAGAAGAGCACAGGGTTGGAGCTCCGAACTGGGGATCTACTAGTAACAGATCACTGCAACCTGGAAGTAAGACCTACAACGAGAACCATAACATCCATAACATGCAGTTGTCTGGAAAGAACACGAACGAGTTGAAGGGAGAGATTAATAAAGGAAATTTGGGCTGTGGAATTCCTCAGTGGAGTAGTGCAGCTAGTGGTTCTACTTTTACTGGTGTCTCTGCTCAACAAGCAGAAGATCCTCAAAATGCCAGAGAAAGCTTGAATAGGGGTTTTTCTGGGAAGAAGAGCTTGGAAGGGTCTGCTGTGAAAGAGCCTGATCCTTTGGACATGTCCGAGGAGGCAAAGGCTGAGAGATGGTTCCGAAGGGTTGCTCAGATCAAGGATATATCAGAGCTCAGCCAGATTCCTGATGAGGATTTCCCGTCGATAATGCCAATGAGGAAGGGTGTGAATAGGTTTGTTGTGAGCAAGAGGAAGACACCATTGGAAAGAAGGCTGACATCTCCTCAATACAGAAGAAATTTGCCCATTGTGAGTTCTGATCCTGAGAAAGATTCCAGCTGAGAACTCCCCACACTGTACCATTAGCTCATATATCCATGAGTTGTTCACTACTTTCGTTCATCAGAAGAATGCTCTTTAAAGGTTGTATCTATTGTCTAAATAATTATTGGAGAAGAATATGATAGATACAGATTTTGGCTTAATTATTCATTTCCTGCAGTAAGATGTAGTAGTAAAGAACATTCATATAGTTGCCATATATTCAATGATGACCCTGAACTTTTCCTCGTCTGAATTAACCAATTGGCCGTATCCTGAACTTTCTGAATTAACCAATTTGCCGTTATCTCACCAAACTTAAAAAGGAATTGTTGATTAGTCTTTTATTATTGCTTCCAGGGCTAGCAAAGGGTCATGAAAATGTAGCTGCTGCCTAAGTCAGTTCTGCATGTCATGTCGTGTGAAGTTTCCTTGCATTGTAACATACATCCAAATTTCTGACTTACGTTCCAAAGTCTGATGGTCCAGGGATCTTCTTCAGTAAACTAGGACTTCAAGCTAGAGGTGAGCATTATTAAGCTAGAGGTGAGCATTATTAGGTTTTGGACCGAAAACATGTCCTAGTAAGATATTTGGTTCCGGTTTTAAAAATTGCTAAAATTCCTTATTTGTCTTGGGTTTCGGTTTCGGTCCAAAATTGAAAACCCGAAAACCGAATAAAAATTGTGAAATTATGTAAATACCCTCAATTCTATGCATATTTTGTGATTAAAAATGTAAATACTTTGAAAACAATAATTCTATGTATGTGCTTTGAAGCTAGGGCTGTAAAATAGACATGACAGTTTGTTGTCTGTACGAGTCCGGCTCGATAAATGGTTCGACCGTGGACCGTACGATCTAATTAACGAACAAAATCTGAACATTTTTTTTTGTCGTTTAAAATTCGGACTCGGACATATCCGTGTCCGGTCCGAAATATTTATCATGCCCGAAAAATATATGGATATATGTCATTTTGTTACATAGTAATAAATACCTTCATTGGAATCAAGACAGTGTTACAATTGTGATATACACAAAGATAAATGCATTTGATAGAATCAAGATGATGTTGTGATAACCTCCTTTTGCTTAATGCAAAGTTTTCTAAAAAGGAGGGGGTTAAATAAATATTGTCATAACTCTCCACCATGAGAGAGCTTAGACAATATTAGAGAAAAAAAAACAATTATGATACATAGACCGAGGGGGGGGACCGCGGTTTAAACCGCGGTGCCAAGTGTCCCCCCCTCATTGGTCGGGTCCAGCGGGCTGACGTTAGCAGGGGGGTGCTGACGTCAGCGGCAGGGACCCGACCAATGAGGGGGGGACACGTGGCACCGCGGTTTAAACCGCGGTCCCCCCCTCGGTCTGGCCATCATTAATAAAAAAAAAACTCTTTTCAGACTTTTCCTAGCATAGAACCCCTCGACTTCTGTGCCACCCCCCCTCTCTCTCTCTCTCTCATAATGATACCCATTCCATAATTCTATTCAAATTTCAAACCATTCCAAACCAAATCGCACTACCAGTACCACCATCTCCTTCTCCTCCTCTCTCTCCTCCGTCCGTCCCTTATCCTCCTCCGCCTGTTGCCCCTCCCTCCCCTCCGTTGCACGCTGCTCCCGGATCCTGTCCGCCGCTCCTCCCTCCCCTCCGCCCCTTGTTCTCCTTTGTTCGTCGTACGCTGATCCCATATCCCGACTATACTCGCCACCCTCGTCGTCCCCGACTGCGAAGTCGCCCCTATCGACGTCCCCATCGGCCTCCTCGTCGGGTCTGGTCCGGTCAACAGGAATGAGCCTAACGGACCGGACGCGAACAAGTTCCAAAATTATCGAACGAGTATGAACACAAGATTTTTTTTGTCCGAATTTAATCGAGCGGACTCAGGTCCTCAGATTATATTTTTGGTCCGAACTTGAACACTAGGTTGTCCGGGTCCGTCCGGTCCATTTACACCCTATTTGAAGCCAAACTTTTGTAGTTTAATAACTTGTCCAACTTTGGATGCAATTTTGAAATCGACAATAGAAATAGTCCAAACGAACAAACTGAATAAACCGAATCGACTATTCATTTTCGGTTTTGGCTCATTTCGATTCAGTTTTGGATTTTTAGAATTTCGATTTTGACTATTTCGATTTGGTTGAAACCGAATAAACCTAATAATGCTCACCCCTACTTCAAAATTGTCCATTAAAACTATTGATTAAATGTTGTTGAACTGTATTAAGGCAGGTGACCTACATGGAAGGGTGATTTTTAGAACAAAAGTATGATATACAGGTGGCTCGGTGTATGCTCAAATGCTCATTAGCATTCTGGAAACTCCGATTTGAGCCACAAAATGAAATTAGATGAGAGAATATTTTTGAAAAAAATGTTGATCCATAGTGGAAATTATTTGGTTGATCCCTTGTGTTTTGCATCCTAGATATAGGTTATTTATAAAGGCATATCAAAAGTTGATCAGGACACACCAGGATTGGGGCTAGCCCAGGTTTGAGAAAAAATTACTCAGGACATCCCAATTTCTTACTCATTGGGATGTCCCAACCCCACACCCTCCCCCCAAACCCAAATTTTGAGCTTCATTTCACAATTTCACTCTCTCTTCCAAAACCCTAGCTTTCTTCTTCTTCTTCACCATTTTTCACTCCCCAAGCTGTACATCTTCTTCTTCATCTTAACCCATTCTCCAAGCTCTTCATTTCCAATTTCGATGGCACCCAAAAACTCTCTTCCAAAAACCCTAATTTCTCTCTCATATTCTTCTTGTAATGTTTATTCCCAAATCCAAGTATACATCATCATGATGAAAAACATACAATGTAATGTTTATATTCACGACCCGCACCCAGTATTTGGGCATGAGCCGTGGGTACGTCCAGCCTACGCCCGCAGAGTCAGCGGTAGTACGCTGTCTAGTCATTTCCACATTTATAAATACAACCACGCAGTTTATATTCATTTGCACGGTGTAAACCACATCAATAGATAAGGTCAAGACAAGATGAATTTTATATAATAACCACAGTTTGGAGAGAAGGATAATAAATGATCTGACAAAACTCCAAGATAGATCAAAATGTACTAAAGTGATAGTCTCCAAAGAAAATGAAATGTACTAAGAGAGCATCCACAAATCAACTCATGAACCTCAAAATAGGAATAATAACTAAAAGTCTCAAATTAAACAAATCTGTGAGAATACTAAATAAGGTCTACTAAAAGCCATCTATAGCAGGTAACTCCGCAAAAGCAGCCTCCAGTTCGTCCTGTGCGCCAAAATCGGGATCTACAGTATGCTCATAATATGTGGTACAGAAATCTTCTAACTCATCACCTAAAAATGTTAGTTTCTAAATCTACCATCTACCAATGCATGCTTGGTACCCTCACTTCTCTCATACTTACTGTATAGCTCCTATACTGGATACTATAGCTATAGTCCTTGCTGACCTATATATCTAGGTGGTCATATATGATCTGTAACTACCTATGTCTATCCATTAACTTAATTTAACAAGCAACTAACTAAAATAGGCTACTTATACACACTTCTTACAACCCTTTTATGCTTCCAGTTTCCTTATTTTCCTAGGATGTATAGATAGGTTTAGCCAGATGTCCATGTACTGGTCCTTGAGTAGGAGTGCAGAAATCTACTTACCCTGCTTCCCTTTATCTGCCAAGCCTTCTAGGATATGTTGTCAGCAAGTGACCATTTAATGCTTAAACAATGTTCATCTACCCAGAAATTATTGCCACCAGAAACAGATAGTAGTGTTAGGGAAGAAAACCCAACCACTACTACAGGTGCATGACTGACACATAGAAGCAAACCCCTATGTTCACATTAAAATTGGTACTACTCCCTTTTCTTTTATGCTCTGTTATCTGAACTATAGTACACTCTACCTGCTACTAATCCCTACTCCAGTTATGTACCCTTATTGGCTATAGGGCAGTGACTATGGATTGGTGACTGGTTATTAGCCAAGGAATATTTACTTGTACCCTTGCCTGCTGATTTCGGGTATACCAAAGATATACTCAAATCCAGTGTGTCAAAGGTTATACTCCTCACTTGAATCCTCCCTATATCTTAATGGCCTTTTCAAGATATATATTGGAGATCAACCAACATTACAGTAGTAGAGTAATACATATGGCCGGGTATCTAAGGTGCCAGATTACACTACAAGAAAACATAATTTCTGTGACATGTAACATTGTTACAGAAGTTATGAAACTCGTCACAACACATCTTCTGTGACGAGTACAGTGACGACTTACTTTCGTAGCCTATAACTCCGTAGCTAAAAGTATAAGTGACGACCAAAAGTCGTTATCACAGAAAGTTCTCTACTGTGACAAGAATATGTTGTCAGCGATAGTAAACTTTCCGTGACAGCAAATGCGTCACTAAAAATATTGTAAGTGACGGACGATATTGTCACAAATAGCATTTTATGGTAATTAAAAATAAATATATATTTTTTGACAAAAAAGTAAAAATTATTTTTGTGACGACGTTTGATATCACAAAACTATTTTAGTAACACTTTTATTGTTGTCACAATAAACGTTTATGTTTAGTGACAAGTACATGTCATCATTATAAACACTTGCAGTAACACTTTTATTGTTGTCACTATATACTTATATGTTTACTGAATATAAATGTTGTCACCATAGTGTACACTTTATATGTTTTGTGGCAAATCAATATTTTAACGAGTTTTTTTGTCATTGTCATTATACATTGAAATACAATAACACACAATACAATATCACACAATTCTTGTAGAAGAGGATATGCATGATTGTGCTCATCTTCCAATAACACCCCATCAACTTTCTAATGTAAAGCAGAACTAGCCTTCATAAATTTTAAAAGGCCTTTATATAGGAGACTAACTCTAAAGTAATTATAGACAACAACAACATGAAAAGTAATTATATCAATCCTCAAAAAGTAATTATATTGCTCCACAAAATTCAGTACATATAACATGAAGAGAAGTAATATTGAGTACATATAAAATAAAGAGTATCCAAACTAGCTGGTACGTAAAACCTAAAGTAATATATAAATATAAACTGATGATCAATTGAATATGCAGCTCCTATCTTAGTGATGATCAATCTTTAATGACCTGCATATTACGTAATATGTAGCTCCTATCTTAGTGATGATCAATCTTTAATGACCTGCATAAATTAATAAAGAGATTGTTTAGAATATTACGTAAGTGTGTGTGTGTGTGTATATATATATATATATATATATATATATATATATATATATACAAGAAAAAAAATTGTTAATAAAATTTAATCATTCATGTCGTGCATCATGTGGATAAAACTTGATCCACTTGACTTATTAAAAATGATATGTTAGGCACATATACTTATGTTTAAAGCCTTGACCTTCAGCTATTCACAACATTTACCTCTGAAGTGGACCTTTAATCAATTCACAAGATCAAACTTGTGGTGGTTTATATGAATCACGATCATTTACTTCTTCCTGCACGTTATCAACCAAGCAAGTAACAAACTGAATATTTGCTTCACAACGAGAAAAAATTGAATCATGAACATATTTGCTTCACAATGAGAAAAATTGAATATCAAATCAGCAGCCTAAGAAATTTAGGTCATCTTTTAGGGATGTAAGTATGTAACCAAATCGTGGCATGTTAGGTAGGAAAAAATTATGTCGTGGATACAGGTGTACTTGGTATCAACCAAGCAAGTAACAAAGCACTGTGCAACCACATATAGCAGGCGCAAATGCCACAAAAAGGATTTTTAGAGCCACATACAACAGGCAATGCCACTATAGCAGACTACATCTGAAAAAAATTAACTACAAAAATTGCTAAAAACTAGAGCGAGGCTGAAAAAGAAAATCAGGCAAGGAATTTGGCAGGCGCAGAAGCCACATATAGCAGACTAAATCTGAATAAAAGGAATCAACTACAAAAATTGCAAACTAGAGCGAGGCTAAAAAATCAACTACAAAATTGCTAACAATATTCTGAAAAATGTTGCTACAAACATTCCACATTTAAGACATGTAATCTGTTCTTAGGATATTGCTTAGCACAACTCTGAACATGATATATCTGTAGACATGTAATTTGCTTAACTGGCCTGCTTTGGAAAGTAATTTGGATTTATTTCCATATATCTGTAGACATGTTTCCAAGTTTTAGTTGGCTATCAAGTTGGTTTTAGAACTTGCTTGAAAGAAATCATGCAAAATCAAACATACATAGAGACAATCTAATATTTAGTGTATATCAAATCTCTCTATACTTTTATAACTGACTGAACATGTTTTTTCATTTTTTTTTTCAGTTTCAAGAAAGGAAAGATCCATTCATCATCATTCTATCAATTTTTTGCCTTCAACTTCGCTTGCACCTTAATTAGACCGGCAGTACTTACTACTAATTGACTAGCTGGGGTTTCAGAGTATTTGTTTCAACATTCTTGCTACAAACATTCATATGCAGATGGTTACACAATACCCCATAGTACTTATTCTTAGATAGAAATGTACTATAATGGTTCAGAAAGAAAACTCCAACATGCATACTGAAAAGTTTATAGTTAAGTCCAAATGATCAGTCATGACATTTTTTTCCAGGTTGGACAACATTGACAACCTTGCCCAATTCTTTAGGATTTTCTTGCTTCTCACCCCTCTTATGAAAAGGATAAGGAGAATGTGATGGCTCCTCTGTCGAGCTCTCTCACCAAGGTTGAAGAACCCATATCATAACATCATGCAGTAATAGCTTAGAATGTCTACTAAGAACGATTATGAAATATTGAATTTGTAGAACCTACCACAAGGTTAATCCGATAATTATAAATTTGTGCCACCAACTAAGGTATGCCTGGTTGGATACACATACAATCATATCTTGAATTTGTAGAACATACCACAAGGTTAATCCGATAATTTTGGAAACACTTTTGCATTTGAGGCAGTACAATATGGAATGACACCATCTCTTTCCTACAATTGGATGGTTTTTTTTACTTGGAGCGCACTAATTTTTTGGCCAAAAAACTCTGATCCAAGATGCACTAGAAGAATAGACAAGTTATATCCAATATGCACTTCATTCATATGGCTTGTCAATGTCACTGTGACTGCGTCATAAGCTCTCATTTGAAACAATATAGGCTGGAGTATCCTCTAGTTGAGTCCCATTAACTGTACACTGGCAAATTTTCACTACTAAAATCTGTCAAATCAGCGACGCCTCAATGCGTCACTAAATAAGGAAAATACGTCGCTAATTCCTATTAGCGACGTATTTAGCGACGTATGTACGTAGTCGCGATTAACCTAGTCGCTAAACAAGAAAACGTCGCAATACGTCGCTATTGCGACGAGCTTTAGCGACGCTGCTACGTCGCTAATTCAGCGACTGCCAGCGATGTAAAACGTCATCATTTACCGACGTATACTAGCGACGTTAAGCGACTTGACATGCATCGATACTAACCTGGCTTGAGATCCATATGGCGACGTTCTGCGACTTTTCTACGTCGCTACAGTACAGACGTTTAGTGACGATCAGCGACGGTTTTTCTCACAGTTAGCGACGTTGATAGCGACGTTATTGTCGTCGCTGAACGTCGGAAATCGTCGCTGAACATCGCTAATATTAAAAAAAATAAAAAATACAGCATTTGCAGCATTCCCTGCAGCATTTGCAGTATCCCCTGCAGCATTTGCAGCATCCCCCACACCATTTGTTACAGCAACAACGGTGTGTATCATGAACACAGTATCAAACAACACAGATACACACAATCACGAACACGTTTGAAACACAATCTCATCAATCAACACAGATATATGAAAATTTGTAACAACAATGTCAAACATAATGGTCCACAACTTAATTGCCAAGTATGGGAACGAATGGCTCAGAACACAACCTAAAATTTATTCTAGCATACATTAGTGTGAATCATCTATGTTCTGTACATATGGTGTAGTATATGTTCTTATCGTATGTAGTATCTGAAGAATGTAACAGAATCAAGATGAACTCACATAATGTAATACTAAGACATCATCTACTACTATATATATAAGATATAGTGATAGGTTGTCGTATCATCATTGCCGAGGGATGAGGGTCGGAGGACAGTCAACTTTATCTACGGCTACATAGTTTCTGCCTCGCCAGTCGAATGGCTGCAGGGACTATGTCCTGATCACGATGTCGTACCGTAGATTAATGCAAATGGAGCTGGAGCCAAAATACAGAAACCAAAATATGATATCCACCTCAAGTGTAGAGTCGGGGGATCAGAAGAACTTTTCCACCCTCTCCCTCTCTCACGCTATCAAGATCACAACTTTTCCATCTCAAGTTCTGATCAAGCATCTTCCTTCTCCTCTCCTCCACCATGGCTCTGAACCCATCTGCTCCTCCCTACTTCCCTTCTTCTTATTTGACTCTCTCAGCCACATATGATATCCAGCTCAAGTGTAGAGTCAGAGGAGAAGAAGTTGACAGGAAGAGGAGGGGGAAGCAGCACAGCCGGCGGCATGACCCGGAGGAAGTACATAGGTTTTCTTCAACATACGTAGGAGAACTATAAGGATATATCTTTTCACAACATATCACCTTGTCAAAGACCCTTAATGTGACATCCATGTTACCGCGGTGTCGGAAGACTAACATGTCATAATTTTCTAAGCCGTGTGTTTTGACATAATCCTCCAACCGGATTTCAGTTCTATGTAATAATGCAAGATTACTACATAGGAGGAAAGAGTTGGAAGGATTATGTCAAAACACACGGCTTAGAAAATTATGACATGTTAGTCTTCCGACACCGCGGTAACATGGTTGTCACATTAAGGATCTTTGACAAGATGACATATTGTTAAAAGATATATCCTTATAGTTCTCCTACGGATTTGAAGAAAACATCTGTACTTCCTTCGGGTCATGCCGCCGGCTGTGCTGCTTCTCCCTCTTCTTTCTGTCCACTTCTTCTCCCCTGACTCTACACTTGAGCTGGATATCATATGCGGCTGAGAGAGTCAAATAAGAAGAAGGAAAGTAGGGAGGAGCAGATGGGTTCAGAGCCATGGTGGAGGAGAGGAGAAGGAAGATGGTTGATCAGAACGGATGGCTCAAAACACAACCCAAAATTCATTCTAGCATACATTAGTGTGAATCATCTATGTTCTGTACATATGGTGTAGTATATGTTCTTATCGAATGTAGTATCTGAAGAATGTAACAGAATCAAGATGAACTCACATAATGTAATACTAAAACGTCATCTACTACTATATAAGATATAGTGATAGGTTGTCGTATCATCATTGCCGAGGAGGAGCCACTTCCCCCGGCTCTACATAATCAATGCCATCCAAGAAAGGCAAAACTGAATCAGCATTGTCTTCCGGATCGTCCTCATCAAGGCATAACGGGTTGCTCAGCGTGCCCAGCTTCTTCAACTTCTCGCTGGCTGCAGAGTCGAAATGGGAACTGGTCCTCTTTGCCGGCCCGGAGCTCTGACTCGCACTCGTCGCCTCGCTACCGATTTCCTCTCCTCCTCTGACGTGGGTCATAAGAAAAAAAATTTCGTACCTCTTCTTCACATAAACATCATTGCCGTCTTGTACTCGAGCCTCCTCGTTGGATAGCGTCACAGACGAGGAGGCTCGAGTACAAGGCGGCAATGATGTTTATGTGAAGAAGAGGTACGAAATTTCTTTTCTTATGACCCGCGTCAGAGGGGGAGAGGAAACCGGTAGCGAGGCGACGAGTGCGAGTCAGAGCTCCGGGCCGGCAAAGAGGACCCGTTCCCATTTCGACTCTGCAGCCAGCGAGAAGTTGAAAAAGCTGGGCACGCTGAGCAGCCCGTTATGCCTTGATGAGGACGATCCGGAAGACAATGCTGATTCAGTTTTGCCTTCCTCGGATGGCATTGATTCTGTAGAGCCGTGTATAAAGAGCAAGAGATCGGGAGTAGAGTGGACCCGGAGGGAAATGAGAGATGAAGGATGGCTCAGAGAAGGGGGCAGATGAAGGATGGCTCCGAACACAACCTAAAATTCATTCTAGAATACATTAGTGTGAATCATCTATGTTCTGTACATATGGTGTAGTATATGTTCTTATCGTATGTAGTATCTGAAGAATGTAACAGAATCAAGATGAACTCACATAATGTAATACTAAGACATCATCTACTACTATATATATAAGATATAGTGATAGGTTGTCGTATCATCATTGCCGAGGGATGAGGGTCGGAGGACAGTCAACTTTATCTATGGCTACATAGTTTCTGCCTCGCCAGTCGAATGGCTGCAGGGACCATGTCGTACCGTAGATTAATGCAAATGGAGCTGGAGCCAAAATACAGAAACCAAAATACAAAATACAGAATCAAATCCCTAGTTTCCCCGAAAATATAAAACACAGTTCTAATTAATATGTATTTTAAGTGTGAGAACGGATGGCTCAGAACACAACCCAACCGGAGAGGATACTCTGCAGATCCATCTGAGTAGGACGTATACTCTGAGAGATCACCTTTACAAGAATGATATCAGTAGTGGGATTGAGTGTGTACGTCCTACTCAGATGGGTCTCTCATCGTTACTATTTTTTCTGACAGCATGGTGGATGTGCTCCGTAAACAGATTCTTGCTCCGAGCCAAAACTTTGCCCTGGAGCTCAAGTGGACATCCTTCGTGTAGAGCTCGAGTGAGAGGTTCCTGAAAGCATGGTGGTCTCCTTTGTTAAAGAATCCGTGCTCGTCCCACAACCAATGTGTGATGAGCACGGATACTTTGACAAAGGAGACCACCATGCTGTCAGGAACCTCTCACTCGAGCTCTACACGAAAGATGTCCACTTGAGCTCCGGGGCAAAGTTTTGGCTCGGAGCAAGAATCTGTTGACGGAGCACATCCACCATGCTGTCAGAAAAAAATAGTAACAGTGAGAGACCCATCTGAGTAGGACGTACACACTCAATCCCACTACTGATATCATACTTGTAAAGGTGATCTCAGAGTATACGTCCTACTCAGATGGATCTCTCAGCGTATCCTCTCTGGTTAGTTGTCGTATCATCATTGCCTAGGGATGAGGGTCGTAGTACCAATACAATCCAGAGATTGGCATAGTACTAATTCATATATGTAGTCCAATACAAATAGTCTAATACAAAAACAACCCAATACAAATAGTCCAATACAAATAAGTACTAATAGCTAATGAGAACCACGCTGCCCACGCAAACGCTCAGTGATACGTTCACGCAACCACCTCGAAAAAACAAGATTTTTGGCACGAGGAGAGATGTCGTCCCTTGCAAGGACTGCATGAAGAGAACTCTCGATCTTACTAGCTACCGGTGCTGGATGAATAGAATTCACGGTCTCACTAGCAACCGGTGCCACTTCCTCCTTAACTGTAGGAGGAGACACCTCAGCATTCACTGTTTCCCTCAAACGACGTGCCGCTCCTTGGGTCATGGGTGCCATCTGGTAAGCAAGCTAATATAATTGTAACATAAGCAAGCTAACTAAAGGAACCATCATGTAATTTGAGTACATTTTCGAAAGCAGATAAAGTACAATAAATTCGATTTTTTGCCAAGTAGCAGAACGGATGGCTCAGAACACAACCCTAAAATTTATTCTAGCATACATTAGTGTGAATCATCTATGTTCTGTACATATGGTGTAGTATATGTTCTTATCGTATGTAGTATCTGAAGAATGTAACAGAATCAAGATGAACTCACATAATGTAATACTAAGACATCATCTACTACTATATATATAAGATATAGTGATAGGTTGTCGTATCATCATTGCCGAGGGATGAGGGTCGGAGGACAGTCAACTTTATCTACGGCTACATAGTTTCTGCCTCGCCAGTCGAATGGCTGCAGGGACTATGTCCTGATCACGATGTCGTACCGTAGATTTAGGATTTAAATATGGTATTCAGGTCAACTTAATTCAGTCAAAGGGTACTGAACAGAAAGTCTAATTATTCCATATTTCAGTAATGTCAGTGAGCTAAATCATACTCAACTGTCGAGAATACTTAGGAGAAAACTCATTCACAGGATTAGTATCCATCCTTCGTGACATAGCTGAAATTTTATAGGGCTCGATAATAATTATTAGTCAATTTATTCATCATTTCAAAACCCTGAAAATGCCCAAAAAAACTCCCAGTATCAGTAAATAGGGCTCGAACCCTAAATTAGAATTCGAATCCAAGCAAAACATCAAATTGACGGTTGATATGCCCAAAAAAATAAGATTTTTCAGTATATAGGTGTCACATTGTGAATCTCGTGTCCACACAGTGGGACTCGACGTGTCCAAACCAACAAAATAGGTGTCACACGAACTAGAAGCGAGTCCACGCTCTCGTGTCCCCCGCAGCGAGGCCACTGTCAGTCTCGTGTCCCCGCAGCGAGTCCACGCTCTCGTGGACACGAACTAGAAGCGAGAGAGAGAGCTAGAAGACGAGGAGAAACTGGGGAGGAGCTACCAGAGAAAGGAGGAGGAGGAGAAGGAGGAGCTACCTGAGGAAGGAGGAGGAGGAGAAGGAGGAGGCCGAAGGAGGGAGATCGCCGGAGGAGCGCCGCGGAGGAGGAGGCCGGAGGAGGGAAATCGCCGGAGGAGCGTCGCGGAGGAGGAGCACGTCCAAAATTAGGGGGGAAAAATTGTGAATGATCGAAAAGGAAACCCTCGCTGGCTATATGAAACGATTAGCGACGTCCTTATAGTACGTCGCTAAACGTCGCTGATATATAATAAACGGCGACGCAACTTAAATGCGTCGCTACACGTCGCTATATCAGCGATGGGTACCGACGAACTTGCGACGCACTACCCCATTTAACAAAATGTAGCCGCTGGACGTCGCTATTAGTCGCTGTTGGCGACAAACAGCGACGTCTTTTATTAACGTCGCTAAAACCCCAAAAATTAGCGACGAAATTTCACGGAGTCGCTAAATACGTCGCTGATATGACTTATTTTGGTAGTGTTTTATCTGATACAGAATTTATAATATTCAAATATTTTGTCAATATGATCCAAACAATATTATTTAACGTGTATAAACCAGAAGGGTCCTGCTTCTGAGCTTCTCCTTAGTTGATTTGCGGAAGAATCGGTGTCCTCTTGGTTATCTTGTAGGAATATTACCTCCAAGACTTTCTAAGTTGGAATATTACCAAAGCTTGTTCTGTTGTGATAGACCATTCATATTATGTGTCAACTTGAAGCAATGCAAATAAAGAAGGATATTGGTTAGAAAGCATGTAAAGGCTATTTTAAAAGTTGCCATGGGACACCGATCACTAATGAACTATGATAGACTTCTGCTAACACATTAGCCATGGCCTATGTTTATTTTTATGTTTATCTTCTATATTATTTTTCTACCCAAAGTTATTATGTTGTCTTCTAAGTTTGTAGAATACAGTTCTAAATGGAGGTAATAGGGCAAGCATTTATTACATCGCAATCGGTTCAAGTTGGCAAGATTGCAAGTAGTCGAGACTCTGGATGGGGGCAACTTTACATATTTGAGTTTTTTTGCGGGGGATTGCCTTATTGTTTACACTAACTTTATGCACAAATAGTTTATAGGATACTGAATGTTTGATGATTTGATACACCTATAAATCATCATAGTAATCACCAAAATCTTCTACTATAATAGGTTGACTATGGAGAATGAGATAGCTCCTCAAGAAAGTAATAACTTTTTTATGTCAGACTTCAAATTGATGTAAATAGTCTGATACCAATACTCATAGGAATAGTCCGATACCGATTTCGATACCGATACTGTGAACCTAACTTATCAACCTACATGCATGTGATGAATCATTTACAAACTTACACCACCATCCAAAATAAATCTGGTCGAGTACGAGTCTAGCATGAATCTCAACCTTTACCCTACATTGAAAATTCGTAGATGCATTTGACAATGTTAAAGTGAAAGACTGGAAATTATTAAAAACAAAGAAAACAGTTGGCCAGTCTCCATCAGGTTATGAAATGCTGGATTGAAATCCCTATATTTACACCATACATGAATTTTGCACATGTTAAAATCAGCGAATACGAACAAAGACAACATAGGAACCAGACAGGTAGACATGGTACATATTCTGTTCTATCAGTGATACCTGGCCTTAAGAAGCAACAAAATCATGAAAACTTCCAGACTGTTATATCCCCGATCCATAAAATCACCCTGATTGTTAATAAAGGAAGCATTATGATAGTAAGACTAAGTCATAACGCTGTTGCTCAAGAAGATAAAAGTTGCAAGTGTTCTAAAGAACAGAAAATTACCATGAAAATGTAATTGGTCTCAGGAACATGACCTCCAGTCTGGAAAAGCTTTATTAGATCATGAAACTGACCATGGATGTCACCACAGATAGTTACAGGACTATTAACAGGCTGGACATTTGACTCCTCGATAAGAATCTCCTTCACCTGTGGGTTTAAGATAGAGAATACGAATATAAATAATTTTAGTTTAAACATGGGGAAAAACCTTTACTAGAACATTACATAGAGAGAGTATACATATTATTGTCTAACAATGCACAAGAATATATTAGATACTGTGATTTATATAGTGGACAACTTATTTTACTTATACATGCAATCACTCCCAGCTAAGTCAACTAGGTTATAGCTCAGCAGCACAAACACTAATAATGCTACTATGGTGTCTGTCTCATATCTAACACGCATCAGACATGATAGTCACTACAAAATATACTAGGACACACAAAAATTAGTGCTTTTTCATGTCGAGGTCAATATTGTGTTGTATTTCTCTCTAGCTTCAGTGTCTCTTAGTTGATTCAACAGACTTGAAGCCAGAATACCAAAAACCAAGCTCTCGGCCAAGCATATAGCCTAATAAACTCTCCCAGTCTAGGAACTATTTCCTAATAAAGACCAAATGCTTTTTACTGTTGGAATTATTCAATAATTAGGGGCCACACATGGAAAATTAATTGTGTTTGGCTATCTAAATAATTAAGCCAAATTAAAGTGGTCTATTTGGAAATTGGCTTAAGGGTATAATTGTCATGGAAATAATGTGTAGATACCGGAGATAAATCTAATTTGATGAGGGGCCAAATTAGAAATATCAAACATATAAATATATGTATTCAATAGGGTTATGGTCCCCAACTCATACGGCCACCAAAAGAGGGTTTTCTCTATTCTTTTCTGTATTCCCATCAACAAAGAGAGGAACAAAGATTTCATCTTTGTTATTAAGGACCGTAGCGGGTTGGAATATCAAACCCCATAAAGAGACGTCTGCTTCAAGATCCATCAAGCAAATCAATGGATTCAGGTACGCTTCCGCATTTATTTTGTTCTTCATCTCATGAATCGACAGGGTACAATAAATTTCTAACAAGTGGTATCAGAGCCTTCCTGTTTGATTTATGAGGTTGAAGTTTCAGAATCAATTTTTTGTTGTTGTTCGGAAATCATAGATCCTTCATTCTAATTTTAATTTAGGGTTCCAATGGTTCATAAAATAATATTTTTGATACACGAATATTAGATCTACAGTTTCTCAATAACTGATTTCTTGATAGACGAATAAAATTTTGTTCCGGCCTGATCATGCTGGACATGTATCCAAACGATACATCCATAATTAATGGACTAGGATGGCACTTATGTTTGTGTTGTTTGATCAAAATTATTGGCAGTAATACACATGGTGGGTTATAATTTATGGTGTAATATAATTTATATATTTCCTTAGTGTTGTACTAGATGGCTAAATAAAGAGAACAACTATTGGGATCTTGTCTTCTACTTCTGAGTTGTTTCCGTACATAAACAACTGTTCCAATATGTTTGCACATCATAATTTATTTATTTTATTTTTTTGCATACATGGTTATCTATTGCTTACAAGTACATTGATTTGATGTCAATCCTTTGTTGATTTGATCGCCATATTAAGAAAATCTTGATATAATTCATAATTTATGTACAAAAATGATCTCTCAGTTCATGCTTAAATATTAGATATGGACGCATGTGATAATGACCGTATAAATTCTTCATTATATTAAATATGCATGAATATGCTTATTGCTAGACATGTGATAATATGGAATGTCGGTTAGATTCCAATTACTCATGCTGATAGATATTTGGTGTTACTCAATTTAGAGTGTTTTCCAATCTAAGTTGATCATTGGAGGACAAATTGGAATCAAATATAGACAATTTTATGTTTGGCATAAATTTAGTTTCCAATAAATTTATGTTCTAAGTCACATATTTGATGTAATCTATTGACGAACATATCTTCAGCAGATTATTTTAATATAATCTTATTATGGGTTATTTGAAGCAATCTATTGGTCCATATCTTCAGTAAAATATTACGTAAATTTTATTATGTTGACAATGCTCAGTTTAGTCAAATTAAGAATATTTGTTTGAATCATGTAAAGAGATTCACATGCTTATGATTATCTTATTTGAGTTGTAATATTTTAATTATGCATGTACATAAAGTTTTGGACATGATTCGGCTTTGTAAAATTTAGTCAATATTCAAAAAAAAATTTGGGTACCTTTTGTGACTAGCAATAGTCGTCTAATATTCTAAATAACGCATTGAAACAAGTTGTCGCCAAAGTGACCTCTCTTGCGTAGATAGTCTATGAGGGATGTTAGATGTTTGTGTGTAAATTCATGCGAGTATTAGCCGGCCCAAAGGAAGGTTAATACTTGGCCGAATTGCACACATACTTGTGGTGATAAATGTGTAACAATTATACGGTTTACATGTGAATAATAACCCGATCCAAAGATAGGCTTATTATTTGACATGACTTATTGTCAACGTTTGATCATTACACCAAGATTACCACTTGCAGTTAATATCAATGTCCAAAGACTTGATATTAATGATGTACTAGGTATCTTGAGATGGGGTTCACCATTATTTGAATTTGTTTGACTATATTTTACGCTTTGGTTATTTGTTAGAGCATGTTTGTTTTTTGTTACTTGTTCTCTTTACAGTTAATGTTGTTAAAATATCTGCTAATAAGATTTTAATTTTCATGTTTAATGGGATAAACTTTAAGGGCAAAAAGAAATGGATACAGTAGCTGCTAAGGGTCCAGATCAAAAGAAACAATAATATAAAACTAAGGGTTGTTCTTTTGTGATAAGACAAGACACATAAGGAAGAAAATGTACAAAGTACTACGCATGACGTATAAAGAAAAGTATATTTCTAAATTTGATCTGTTCTGAGGTTAATTTAGATTTAGTACCAAGAAACTCATGGTAGTTAGATTTGATAGGACTACCCACATTAATGTTCTAGGCAAGGTTGTCTGAGTTACCGAAAGTCAATTGATGGTAAAAGATACATCTATGTGGGTGACAGCAATTCGGTAGAAGTGAAAGCAATAGAACATTTTAGGTTATTTTTAGGAACCGATTATTATTTTGATTTGATAGACACTTTTATTGTACCGTCTTTTAGACAAAATTCAGTTTCAGTTTCCTTAATGGACAAATCTAGTTATCATTGTTCATTTGGAAACAATTAAGTTTAGTCTATCTTTAAATTTAAATATTATTGGTAACGGTTCCCTTAAGGTTTATGATAACCTATATTCAGTTGAAACTATGCATCTTATAATGAAACATTGCAAGTGAAGTCATGTGGAACTAAACGCAAATTAATAATTTTTTAGCCTCATTATGACATAAGCATTAGGTCACTTCTCTATAAATAGAGTTGAACGATTTGTGTCTGATGAGATTTGGATTCCATTGACTTTATAGACTTTAATGTTTATATTGAATGTGTAATGGAAAGACAGACCAAAGTTAAATTATAAGCAGCTATTTTATTGGTTATGCTACAGATCAAGGGGTTGATAATTATACAATCCACACTAAGAATTTTTTTTTTGAGACGAGAAGTGTAATATTTTTTGAGGATGTTGAGTTTGGGAGAGAAATAAAGTCCGGATCATTGTCTTTGAGAAGGAATCAATTACGATTCCTAATATCACTTTTGACGATGTGCAGGATTCTATACCTGTCATAATCAAGAAGTGAATTCGGAGTCTCAATAAGACAATGTCGAATCTCTATAAGTCGTTGTTGAGATACCTTAACAACGACAACGTAGCGGTACCCCATTTAAGATAAGGTAATTATTCCTAAGGAACAAACTCAACAACCTTAAGAACCGATAATATTAAGATGGTCCACCAGAGAAAGGAGAAATATAATTTTGGATAATATTGTCATATTTCTCTAGGAACGTGAAGAAGACTGTGGATACTGGAAGATGATCTAATCAACTTCCGTCAGGCCATGGAAAGTTCCAGTTCTCAAAGTTGATTGATACAAAAAAAGGAGTATAAGTTCATGCAAGACAATAAAGTTTAAGAACTTGTCCCATTACCAAAAGGTATGAAATCCATTGGTTGCAAATGGACATTTAAAACCAAGAAGGATTCGAATGGTCATGTGGAGAAGTATAAAGTATGTCTTGTAACTAGTGACTTTACTCAAAATTTTGGGATTGATTTTAAAGAGTTTTTCTCTTCGGTATCTTTAAAAAACTCCTTTAAAACAATCATAGCACATGTTGCACATTTTGATCTTGAGTTACATCAAATGGATGTCAAAACGGCATTTTTCAATGGTAACATTGACGAAACTATTTATATGGTACAGCCAGATAACTTTGTGTCGAAAGATCCAAATAATATGGTTTGTAAATTGACAAAATCCATTAATGGACTCAAGCAAGCTTCTCGCCAGTGGTACTATAAATTTCACCAAGTTGTTACCTCGTTTGGTTTTGAGGTTAACATTATTGAAGATTGTGTATATCACAAACTCAGTGGGAGTAAATATTTTTTTTTGGTTTTGTATGTTGATGACATACTGCTTGCCACAAATGATATAGGCATTGTATGACACAAAAAATTTCTATCAAATAACTTTGAGATGAAAGATCTTGGTGACGCCTCTTTTGTATTAGGAATTCAAATACACCGAGATCGTTCTCGAGGTATTCTTAGATTATCACAAAAGAGCTATATAGATAAAGTGCTTAAAAGATTTGGCATACAGGAATGCAAACCAGGTGACACCCCAGTCACTAAAGGAGACAAGTTCAGTCTCAATCAGTGCCCTAAAAATAGCCTTGAAATTAAGAAAATACAATAGATTTTTTCCTTCATGATCAGTTGTAGGGAGTCTAATGTATGCTCAAGTATGTACGCGTCAGGATATTGCGTACATATTTGGATGTTAGGCAGATATTTAAGCAAATATGGATGGATCATTGGGTAGCAGCTAAACTACTTAAGTAATTAATAGAGAACAAAAAATTATATGCTCTTTGTAGAAGATCAGATAATTCTGGAGATCATAAGGTATTTTGACTCCGATTTTGTTGAATGCCAATACAGTAGGAGATCCACATCAGGTTATGCTGACTAATGGAGATATATTTTGGATGAGTGTCAAACATGCACTCATAATTTCTTCCACCATGGCAACAAGGTTTATAACATGCTGTGGGGCATCTATTTAGAGAATATGATTGCGAAATTTTGTCACAAAGTTGCGCCTACACTACAGTATTGAAAGACCACATAAAATTATGGTGTGACAATAAATCAGTAGTACTGTTTTCTAATAACAATAAGAACTTGTATAAGTCAAAGGATGTTGACATAAAATTTCTAGTTGTGAAGGAAAGAATTCAGAATGGTAAAAGTGTCCATATAGAACATTTAGACAAACTCCATATTAGCGGATCCGCTCACAAAAGCATTATCACCCAGGGTCTTTCATGAGCATACTGCTCATATGGGTGTTAACTTAATTAAGAATATGACAATACAGTGGGAGTTTGTATTTTATGTATTTGGGTGCTATTTGGTTTTGGACACATTTATGTATTAAAGTATTTTGGATATTTATCTGGTCAGATATATGGAAAATTTAGTTCATTCTGTTTTTATTATGTTAAAGTATTTGATCTCACTAAAGTTAATGAGGACCAGTTGGAAATAGACATGTATTGATCACATTGCGTGTAATTTTTATGCTACGCATCCATGATTAATCTATGTCGTTTAGCTATATTGGTATATGTGACCATTAATGGTTTAGTTACGCTATATGTGACGAATGCCGCTTTGATCCTATGTTGATATGGTTAATGAACGAGATTGTCTGGATATACCCTAAGGATTAAGATAGCAATTTATGAGCTCACTAAGGTTAACACAATTATAAGATTATATATGTGGCCCAGTGAGAGATTATTAGAATTATTCAATAATTAGGGGCCACACATGTAAAATTAATTGTGTTTGGCTATCTAAATAATTGAGCCAAATTAAAGTGGTCTATTTGAAAATTGGCTTAAGGGTATAATTGTCATGGAAATAATGTATAGATATCGGAGATAAATCTAATTTGATGAGGGGCCAAATTAGAAATATCAAAACATATAAATATATGTATTCATTAGGGTTATGGTCCCCAACTCATACGACCACCAAAAGAGGGTTTTCTCTATTCTCTTCTATATCCCCATCAACAAAGAGAGGAACAAAGATTTCATCTTTGTTATTAAGGGCCGTAGCAGTTTGGAAGATCAAACCCCATAAAGAGACATCTGCTTCAAGATCCATCAAGCAAATCAATGGATTCAGGTACGCTTTCGCATTTATTTTGTAAACCAGATCATACCGTCACTAACAACGCCAAATGCCAAATCATTTTTCACACCCTCAAACAAACTCTGTTTAGGTCCAACCCTTGTTCTAGCAGTTCTTTTAAATACGAATCTATGCATCTCGTCTTTGTCGCACATGTGCAACCATCTCACATGATTTTCTCTCGTCTCACTTCAATTTACAACCAATTTCATCTTTGTACAAATGCATTCATTAATTATCATGTTTCCTTTGCATCGCCACCCATCAATCTCAATATTGCTAGGGATGTAAGCAAGTCAGATACGGGTCGGTGGTTTAACCCTCTGCCTCCGTCTAACCAAAACATTTGCCTCGGCATCCATCTCCCACCTCCGCTTCGGAGGGGAATATTATTTCCACCTCCAAAAGGAGGTTTGCATAACCATCTCCACATTCGTCTCCACCTCCAACTAAACACATGATAGTGAGAATGTTTAGTTCAGCTGACCAAGAAATGAAAAGGAGATTATTCACTTTTGCATTAGCAAAAAATGGATATATATATATATATATATATATATATATATATATATATATATATATATATATATATTGCAAAAATATATATATATATATATATATATATATATATATATATTATATATATATATATATATATATATATATATTGCAAATGACCTCTAGCCTAGTGGTTAAGAGAGATGCATGCGGCCCAAGTGGTCGGGAGTTCGAGCCCCAGTGGAGGCGAGTTCACCACAATTACCCATTGCTTCAAAATATATATATATATATATATATATATATATATATATATATATATATATATATATATAACCGTACCAACAACTATCCGAAGACAAGCCCATGTGGATTCCTATAGGGAGGTAACCAATTAACAGATTTACCAATTCCAAAATATATGTATATAGGAGGTGGATGCATCAACGGAAGATGCGTCAACGGAGTTGGAGTTGGAGTTGGAGTTGGAGTTGGAGTTGGAGTCAGATAAGTCTTTGCCTCCATATCTGCCTCCACTATGTCTGCCTCCATATCCGCCCCGAGTCGAGTTTAGCCAGACCCAACTCCATTTGCATCCTTAATTCCCATGTTAGGCTATACTCAGTTTTTGTTCATATTAACCCCATCAAAATAAGGAGTAAAATCGATAAAAGCATTATTCTCCTACATTTCATCATAGTACTCTTGTTTACCTTATATTGTAAGCCAAGACATCTATTTTTCTTGCATCCATTCATCAAGACAGGAGAAAATATTGCAATAATAATTAAATGTGAATTTTATGTTTATTAAATAGAGTACATATATAAGAAATTTGAAAGGAGGGCATTGAGGAATTAAAAATCAATGCATTGCAATGTATTGTTTGACTTTGCAGTCATTATATTATTCAATAACAACATGCTTGAAATTAGTTACATGCATTTATGTGAAGTAGTCTAACTAGTTATCCTTGAGACACATATGGGCTTGTATGTAATAATCAAATATTTCATTTTCAAGAATTTACACTTATATTCTTAATTGCACTGCATCTTCTTTCATAAATTTTCACAAGGTAGTTTTGTGGCAGGTTTGTGATCTTTGCATCAGTGATGGCAAGTTATTTGCATCCAAATTTTCTTCAAAGGATAAACCACTTCACGTTTTAGTAAGTTTTACTTGCAAAGGTTGTTTGTTTTAAATGTGGGTGATTTGCCTGCCTACCTTAGTTCATTGATGAGGTTTTAATGAAATGGGCAAAACTTAGTTTGAAGAACCTGCATAAATACAATAGGAAAGAAAAGCCAACTCAACCTCACTATCCTCTCTTTATCAGAGTCCCCAACATCAAACTAACAACATACAGATAGACCAGGTCTGGGATTAAAGAAAGCCCAAATCATCTCTAAGAATGAGCTGCAAGGGGATTCACAAAATGCGGCTGGTGCATCAGGGTCCTCATGCCGCCTCCAATGAAGCTACTGACTTTCCTCTCTAATTCCTTTCTCTATCTTTCGATATTATGGAACTCTATGATTTAATACCACGTCAAAAGCTTCTATCATAAATATGGGTTTTATCAGGTATCATCATGTAGGTACCTATATTAGTTTCATAGGACAGATTACTAGCAGTTTTTTTTTCTCAAAAGATAATGTTAAAGCAGGAGTTGAGTTCATGTTTACTTTGAATATTGGGTGTATTTCTATTTTTTGTTATTTTAAACATGTATTGTTTGCCTAAGATGTTCATAAGTTTAGATTTTTTATGAGTGCCATAATATGCATAACTTTTTCGTTCAAGTTAGGAGTCGTTTTCAAAAGGCTAGTGCTAAATTGGTCAATGTGAATCCTAAGGAATCATGAACCATGCCTACAGAGTACAAAGTACACAACTTTTTGAGCCTTTGCCACAATGACCATAATTTCTACCAAGAGAAAGAAAAAAATCTTAGATTTCTCTACCATAATTGCACAAATAGGTATTGCAGAAAAATTTAACCATAGAAGCAAATAAGGATAGGAGAAAAACCCTATATTTCATTGATTCAATTAAAAGAAAGATAGGGAGGTCCAACCAGAAGAGAAGACAACCGATATACGCCATCGACTGAAGAGGTCGTCGACTCTGGAGGGAGCGGACGACTATCTGGAGGGTGCGGCGACTCTGGAGGGGGCGGAGACTCGTGGAGAGGCCATCGATCGACTCTGGAGAGCCCATGGAGAGGTCGTTGACAGAGAGGGAGATTAGGAAGCAGTGGAGCGGTTGGAGAGAGAGAGGAAGGAAGATGTTTGTTCGTTTGGGGAAGGGGATTTGGGGATTTTGTACTCTACAGAGTCTCCAAATTTTTATTTAGAGGGAAATATTTTTGGTTTGCCTCCTAAACCAAAAACACAAAAATTGGGTACTAAATTTTTTTTATTTTAAAATTTTTAGCAATGCTATATTTCATTGCTATAGATATAAAAATATTAACAATTTAATTTATTACTAATCTTAGCACACGTAAGATATGGATAATTTAGCAACGACGTTGGCGTTGCCTATTTATTTTCTAGGCTTTGGCAACAAAAATTGGCAACGACTAAAATTTTCGTTACCAAAACTTTTGTTTAGCAACGACAAATGCGTTGTAGAAAGGATTTATTAGTAACGAAAAATATTGTGTCGCTGAAAAATTTGTTGCCTTATGGGAATTTTTTGTAGTGATATTTTGTTTATTTAACTTTTTTAAAATTACTTTAAGTTTTTGTTACAGGAAATAAATGTCTTCTTTGTGATTAATACTTTTGTGTGACATACAATTATTTGGTAACTAAACACTTTTAAGTTACATGAACAAAATTTAAATCTTGTGGCTAATACTTTTATGTGACAATAATATTTTCTTGTAACTATAAAAACACCTTAAGTGACAAGTATTTTCACTTGTCAGACATAACTTGTCTCTGACATAAGTCTAAAACTTAAATTTTATTTTAATGACAACATTAAGTGACGACCAATAAAAACATGGTCACTAAATGATTTAACTGTGTGACGGAAAACCACTGTTGTCACAGAATCAAACTATGAGTGACAACAAAATTTATTTGTCACAAAAATATCCCTTTCAGTGACAAGTTTTACACTTGTCACAAATTACTTGTCACGAAAAGCGAATTTCTTGTAGTGTTAAGGTTTTGTTTTTAAGAAGAAATGTGGGTTCAAGTGTCATCACCTATGGGTTCAATCTAATACAAGGGGAAGTCCATATTTCAGTACCAATTGAATACACAGGAAGATCTAAATAAAAGTATCTGTTGGACATAAGAAGTCTAGTTGTGGTTTGATACAAGGGAAACTAACATCTGATTTCTTAAGTCCTCTGATGTCAACATCCTAACCTGGACTGCTATTCCTACCTGCTGTAACATATTGCTCTATCCTTATGCTCCTCTTGCCTCTAGCAGACACTACTACTCTTAACATTGACATGAGCAAGTCCCCACTGATTTATCTATTACAAATCTATGGTTAGCCCTTGTTACAAAACTAATATCTTTCCTTAGTATTTGGTCGAGACCAAAAGTATCACTGATACAAGAGTCGGTTTTGATTTCCATATTTTGATGTGCATCCAGGTTCACTCTTTTACACCTCTCTATTGGATCCTAATCTGCAAATTAACTTCCTTGTCCTAAGAGTATCCTACAAGGATAGTACATGAGAATGATGATGGCATTATACAAAAGATAAGTATGATACCTTGAGGTCCAATTAGTGTGTGTCAGGTGATGTATGACACCTGAAGGCCATGAGTGGTCAATCTCTTCCTGAAATATCCTATGATTCGATACTAGGGTGTTCTACTTTCTGTAGCCATAGTTCCTAGGGTCCTAACATTAACCTTTAGTGTCCTTTAATCCTTGTATATGATTTTGAGATATGAACAAGGACGGGTTCTTTAAAAACCTATCTACTTGTGTCTATGTCTAGATGTCAGAAGATATATCTAACAACTAAAGGCTATGACAAGAACTCTATACACAGTACAACTAAGATAAGATATGAAGTGTACAACTCTCATGTGTCATATTGGCATATCCAGATACCTTCCTACTAGGCAAGGCCTACACCCATCGATCTCTGTTTTAATGGTCGTATCTTGACATTCACCTATATTGATTCTCCTAACCCTTATCACAAATACCTCTGTTGTGATGGAATCATGAATATAACTACTTGTTTAAGGAATCAAATGGTATGATAATTGAAAAGGAGAGGGTTACCTGTTCTTGAGTAATCAAAATTTTCTCTCTGGAATCCTCTCGATTGCAGGTTACTCGAACTGGAGGGTGGCACATGGATTAGGGTTTTCAGAGATACAAGGGGGGTCGGTTGTCTCTTGATTAAATACTCCAATTTAGGATATGGTCGAATCCTCCAGGGGTGGGGGAGATAACTCTGTGTTTAAATCAGATTCGAAATACCAGGATTTGAATAGGCTCCTGCTCCTATCTGTTCAATTTGAACAGAGGCTCGATAGAGGATGGTCGAGCAATTAAATTTGAATATGGGACATTTACACTTATCCCCTCTACGAACCTGAACTTGCATGATTTCCCAATTATTGAGTGACATTCAATACGAAAATCAGTTCAATTTTTCTAGGGTTTGATTAGAATAACATTCGTACAGATAATTATCATATAAAAATAGTAATTCTAATAAAAATTTTGGGTGATGGACTCACAAATCTATCCTCCTTAAACAAATTTTGTCCTCGAAATTTAAAGTTAAACGCGAAGGTGGAAAGATACCTTACTGCGCGAAAAGATAGGGGTAGCGTTCACGCATCTCGTCTTCCCTCTTCCACGTGGATTCACCCGGTGAATGGTGTCTCCAAGCAACATGCACCAACGGAATCGATTGGTTGCGTAACACTTTCTCTCGACGATCCAAGATCTCCACGGGCTGCTCCTGATAGCTAAGGCTCGGTACCACCTCAATCTCCGAGTGATCTAGCACATGACTGGGGTCCGCCATGTACTGTCTCAGTTGGGACACGTGGAATACGTTGTGCACTCCCTCCAATGCAGGTGGTAATGCCAAACGGTATGCCACTGCCCCAATCTTCTCAAGGATGTGAAACGGTTCGATGAATCTCGGACTGAGGTTCCCACCTCCTCCGAAACATATCATACCACGTGTCAGAGATATCTTCAAGAATACCATGTCGCCAACCTTAAATTCTAACGGTCTTCGGTAACTGTCAGCCCAGTGCTTCTGCCTGTCCTGAACCACGCGAAGTCGTTCTCTAATCTGCTTCACCTTCTCTGCAGCATCTACGACCATTTCGGGCCCCAACAGTGCTCTCTCACCCACGTCGTCCCAAGATAGCGGGATACAACATCTCCGTCCATATAGAGCCTCGAAAGGGGATATCTCAATACTAGCTTGGTAGCTGTTGTTGTAGGAGAATTCCACGAGGTGAAGGTGATCCTCCCATGAGCCACCGAAATCTAGTACACACGTCCGCAGCATATCCTCGAGCGTCTGAATGGTCCGCTCCGACTGTCCATTTATCTGTGGATGATAGGCTGTGCTAAACTTGAACGATGTGCCCAAGCTAGCCTGCAGACTCCTCCAAAAGTGGGACGTGAATCTACTATCACGGTCGTAGATGATACTCACTGGAACGCCATGCAACCTGACAATCTGCTTCACATACAACTCCACTAGCTTCTCTGTGGATAGTCCCACTTTGAATGGTATAAAGTGGGCTGATTTGGTCAACCTGTCAACGATGACCCAAATCGCATCCTTCCTTCCTGGCGAACGTGGAAGACCGGAACAAAATCCATGGTGATATGTTCCCACTTCCACTCGGGAATCGACAATGGCTGAAGTAAACCCCCTGGTCTCTGCCTCACTACTAAAATAAGGCAAATTAGCGACATCCAGATACGTCGCTAATTAAGGAAAATACGTCGCTAAACGTAATTAGCGACGGCTTTAGCGACAAAAAATGAAGGTCGCAAAAAAGCTAGTCGCAGATGACAAATTTGTCGTCCTCCGTGCTGTTTGCGACGTCACCCCAATGTCGCTGGGTCGTCGTAAAATTAGCGACGGAGGGCGACGAATTTGAATGTCTCCAAATTAGCGACGTAGTACGACTACGTAGCGACGTTATTTCTTTTTATGTGATGACATGGCATGCCTGCCACATCAGTAGTTTAGTGACGTATGGCGACCAAATTAGCGACGTCAACTCTCTGCCACGTCAGCTACTGAGCGACGGATTACAAAGGATAGCGACGTGACGGCGCTAATTAGCGACGTCTGGATACGTTGCTATACGTCGCAGAACGTCGCTATACATCACAGATATTATGAAAAAAATTTAAAAAAATATGTTTGGTATTTTTGTTATGCTGTGTGTCTGTGTTTACACAGACACACATCATCACAAAAAACCAAACATATTTTTTAAAAAATTGGACAGCACCTCCTTTGTATATCAGATCATCGCTTATAACCCAGCGTAGGTATATTTGTCATCCCCGTCGCAGATATCACAAACATACATGTCTAAGTAAATATCATACATGTACTCAATGAAAATACCAACAAAGTAAATATCACAAAGTAAATATCCAACAAACATACATGTCCACAATGGAGGGCAAATAAGAATAAAATCAGTGTACAGAACGGTCAATGGGCCATAGGGCCAATACATACAAAGATGATAAAAAAAATCTACTGGATCACTGAGGACCCCTGCCGCACATCTGAGATAGCATGTACTCATACTGATCCTGTGTGAACTGCACCGTAGGGGCAGTAGGAGGCAGTACAATGTCTAGAGTCGGTGCCGTCGATGGACCGGGAGGACGTATCTGCTCCAGCTCTCGTAGTTGCTCACCATGCGCAGCAAGGATACTCACCATCCTCTGAGTACTCTCCTCAATCAAAGTTTGTACCTGAGTGAGTGAGGCAGACATGGTCCTCTACGATCCCTCCAGCTCGACCTGTCTACACTCAGTGCGCTGCGTATACTCAGTGAGCGTGTGTAAGGCTGTAGCTTGCTGCAGACTCATCAGCTCCTGTATATTGTGCTTGACCGCATTAAATCGTCTGGTGATCATCGGATCGTCGCTCTGCGGTATGGTGATCAGAAATCTGCTGCTGCAACTCGCGACGCAGCTTGTCGATCTGACGACCAATATCCTGAGCTCGTGATGACGCCTGCGAAGCTGGAGACTACGCACTGACAGAGGGGGCCCGGGATGACTCTGAAGCCAAATAGGTTGCCGTAGGATCCCGTACCGTAGTACGTACCATTCTGAAGACCACCAATGGCGATCATCCAGAGGTCGTCCTGCGATGGAGCTGTAGGCGGCTGGGAGGAAGTACCAGCTCCTCTCTCCGCTGGCGCACTAGCAGCAGCAGCCGCCTCCTCTTGTAGCCGAAGAAACTCGGCCTAGAATAATGTTTGCTAACGTCTAAGTGTTTGCTAAAGTCTATATTGATATCTATTTTTCTGTTTTCTAAATTATAGTAAATTAATATAAAGAATAGAACGTACATATGCCTGCGTCGCCCTCTCGTCAATGAACTCCCCAGCCCTCCGATGGGTGACTAGGAAGACGGTCACCATGTTGGGGTCCTCACCCTTTTTACATGTTAAAATATATTATCTATTATTAGTATTAAACATTCTATCCAACTATATATAAAATGATGTTCGTCATAAAAAATATACCAGACGACGAAAATGTTCCGTCATCGGAATGGAGCCACCACACCACTTACTGGCGCTCGACCGCGCCACCTTGGCCTTGTCAGACCGCTCTTGGTACCTGGCCTCGCCGAATCTAGCCTTCATCGCAATCCACTGTTCTGGCGTGATCCAACCATAGATCGACTTTCCGGAGCGATCACGAGACTTCTGGTCGTGGATCGCATCATGGATGAGCTTGCCTGCAACGGCAGAAAATTAGGCCTCGATCTTCGCCGCCCGGTGTGGTGGATAGAAATAGGTCCTCTACAAGAAGTAAAATAGAAAAGTTATATAATATACACAAATGATTATTAAAATTTAAAAATAAACAATTTTTTTACTTTGAAGTGGGCCAACCAAAAGGCCTTCCTATCTGCGGGAGCATCTGAGTAGTTAATCCAAGGCCCACCATAGTTCTGTCTCAGAAATAACCCCAGCTGTCTCTGTACTGCAGGAGGCCGATATCTATACAATAATAAATTTTATGAATATATATGTACATATAATCATTTGAGAATATATATTAACTAATTAACTTACTTCGTAGGTCCGTCCGTCCAAATCTTCATACGCATCTCATCCGGAAGAGCGTATGGAGGGTCGCTCTCACCTCCTGCCTGGGCAGGATCAGTCTGATCGCCGTCCTCCATATGCTCGGCGTCGACTCTCCCCATGGTGCCGACGGCAAGAGGAATGCTGGACGCGGAAGGAATGCTGGATGCGGGATCAGGAATGTTGGACGACAAGGGAGGAGTCGCCAACCTGCTGGAACTGCCCTGTCCCGATAATGGACCGGGAACAGAACGGTACATTGGCGTACTCGGAGATGAGGATGAGGGTACGAAATCTGCATCCCCAGCCCGAGGCAGACGGGACTGCCTAATATAATATCCTCCGCGTCGTTCTCCTGGTCTAGTCATACCCGATAATAACAAATGACAATAAAACAAATATACATATTTATATGATAGACATCACAGATTTTTGAAAAATATCATAGTCACTAAAGTGTCACTAAAGTGTCACAGATTTATATGATAAAAGTGTCACTAAAGTATCAAATATGATGATAAAACAAACATACAGATTTAATCCTCTTCTGAAAATTCATCTAGTTCGTTTAGCTCATCTTCTTCTTCTTATTCTTCTTATTCCTCCTCTACATATTCACTTTTATCTGCATCTTTCTCTTCAGATAATTCTACTTCTTCTACACAATTAGATGTGTAATGAGGAACTTTCGTCGTGTCTACTTCTATAATATTTGTTACAAGAGGTAGTTCATCCTCCTAATAAGCTATATCGTCAACCTCAAAGGTATTTCTAGCTTTGGTCTTGCATACTGCCCACTAGTCCGACCTTGTTGTTCCTCGTTTAGGATAACTTGTGAAGTACACGAGCTGAGCCTGACTTGATAGGACAAATGGTTCATAGGCTTGATATCGACGTCGATAGTTTATATCCACAAGACCGTGCTTGTTTACTTTTCAACCTTGACCTTCAATCGGATCGAACCAATCACACCTCAATAACACAATCTTAGCAGGCTCTATTCCATAACTATATGTCAGTTCTACAATCTCCCGTAGGACGCCATAGAAATCGTTGCCCGCATCAACATCTTTGTAGTTCGAAGATCTGATACACAAACATCTGTTTTTGGTGGAATCGAGATCCACAAAGTTCTCTGATCGGGCAAGTTGTTGACTTGAACCTAAACCTATTAACACAGTAGCTTGGCCATATTTTGTAGCATAAATTGGTCCCTTGGCTAGCGTTCTAATAGACTCATTCTCAAGTCTTGCGTATGGACGATCGACCTAAATACCACGAAAAAATAAATTAAGCTCATTCTCAAGTGCATATACAGAAAGGTAATTAAAGAGTTCTCAAGTCTTATATATGCACTCAACCATGATGGAAAATAACGCCTCATTTCGTGTTCTTGTTCTTCTTCTGTTATGTGTGGCCTACCTGACCTCACATCATCATTAAATATGCTAAAAATAACATCGTTCAATTAATGTAATAGTATAATAATTAACACTATTAAAATAATGTAGACGTATTAATTACTTACCCCTCCAGCTTCTCTACTTTATTATCGTCGCAGTTGAGTAATACATACACCTGAGCAGCCCTTAGCTCATCATCGTTCAGATATCTCTTCTTCATTTTACTCGATGGCTTTCCTGGAGCATTGAATACCTTCAGTATTGTATCATTACATTCATGATCTCCGTCGTCGTTTCTGGAAGCTCTCGTTCTATTAGTTACAACATGAGGCTTGAAATACATCAAACAAAAGTTTATAATCTCCTCGAGAACATAGTCTTCACAAATAGAACCCTCAACCCATGCCTTATTTTTTACCTTTCTTTTTAGGTGATTCAAATGTCGCTCGAACGGGTACATCCATCGATATTCGACGGGTCCACTAATACGTGCCTCATAGGATAGATGAATCGACAAATGCTCCATAGAGTCGAAGAATCCAGGAGGAAACACCCTCTCTAGCTTGCATAGTGTTACCGCAATGTCCTTCTCTTACTTTTCTAGACGATCAACGAGCAATTTCTTAGAACAAAGATCCCTGAAGAATATGCTAAGTTCCGTCAATGGATCCCAAACTGCCTGCGGTAAGAATTTTCGAAATGCAATCGGAATTAACTTCTCCATGAATACGTGACAATCGTGGCTCTTCATACCCGTTAATTTGTTTTCCTTCGGATCGACACATCTTCTCAGATTTGACACATATCCGTCTGGAAATTTTAGGCCCTGGATCCACCGACAAAGTCTCACTTTATCCTCCTTGTCCAGTAAGAAAATTGACTTCGGCAGGAACTGTTTTCCATTCTCCTCTATCAAATGCAACGCAGGGTGTTTGCATATTTCTTCTAAGTCCAACCTGCCTTGGGATTGTCTTTCATTTTTCCCTTTACGTCCATCACAGTATTAATTATGTTATCAAACACATTCTTCTCAATATGCATGACATCAAGATTATGTCTGATCAGATTGGTACTCCAATTTGGCAGATCCCAGAATATGCTCCTCTTTGTCCAGTTATGATCTCTACCAAATCCATCGCACTTGTACCCAGTTGTAGGATCTTCGATAGCACTTGGAAAATCTCTAACCTCCTCCCATATCGTGGCTCCGCACCACATTGGCGGTGGATCACCCTTTTCTATAACGCCGGCACGGAATACATTCCTGTTCCTTCTGAACGGATGATCTTTTAGCAGAAATTGCCGATGATAATCAAAGAAGCACGGTTTTCCTCCGTATTTCAAGCGGAAAGCCTTAGTACAGTCCATGCAATAAGGACATGAGAGACGGCCATGAGTGCTCCATCCAGATAACATTCCATAGGCCGAAACGTCATTGATGGTCCATATAAGGGTTGCCTTCATCTGAAAATTCTGCTTCCTGGAAACATCGTACGTGTTAGCGCCTACTTCCCATAACTGATTCAACTCATCTATCAAAGGCTGTAAGTACACATCAATGTTCCTCTTGGGATTGTTTGGACCAGAAATTATAACGGTTAGAAACATGTACTGAGTCTTCATGTACATCCAAGACGGTAGGTTATACGGAGTGACAATCACAGGCCAACACGAATACTGGGATCCCGAAAGACCAAAAGGAGTAAAACCGTCAGAAGATAGCCCCAACCTGACATTACGCGGATCTGAAGCAAAATCATGATACACTCTATCAAAGTGCTTCCACGCTTCTCCATCGGATGGGTGATCCAACACTCCTTCAATCTGTTCTCGCATGTGCCAACTCATATTTTCGACCGTCTCTTTCACGATAAATAATCTTTGTAACCGAGGCGTTAAGGCAAGTAGTGCATTGAATCGGTCGGTCTTCTTGCACCGGTAGACCTTCCTATACTAGTTGTCTTATAGCGATCAGCACCACAAAATCTACACACATCTGCGTCCTTGTCGTCTTTGTAGTACAGCATGCACCCATTGCGACAAGAATTGATTTTCTCGTATCCCATCCAGAGCGATCTCACCATCCTCTTAGACCGATAGAAGTCTTTAGGTAACTTAGCACCCGCCGGCAAGATCTCTATAATCAACTCCAACACTCGGTTGTAGCATTCTTGCGACATGTTAAAATCTGACTTAATACTCAACAGTCTTGTAACCACCTCCAACGGTGAATGATCCTCACAACCAGGATACAAAAGAGTCCTTGCATTCTCCAGCAACTCCATGAACTTTGCAGCATCGACATTCGGTGCCTCCTCAGCTGCATCATGAACGAAACTAGGCCCCGCAGCATCAAAAACTATGTTCATGCACCCATCGTCGTTTGTATGATTATCTGAAATAAAATTAGGTCCAACATGCATATACGGCTCAACATAAGGCTCCGGCTCTGATGCTAAAGACACAAGTTCTCCGTGTGCGGTCCACTGATAGTAATTAGGCGTAAAATCCCTCGAGTACAAATGATATGTCACTTCCACTTCTGGATAATATTTCACGTTATGACATTTCACACAAGGACACTTAATTTTGGTGCCGTCTATGTACTGAGGGAACGCCTTAGCAAACTGCAGGAACTGCTCTACTCCCGTTATGTATTCATCCTGCACACCACACATATCATCAGGACGACGATTGTACATCCATGAATGATTCCGCAAGTAGTAATTCATATCCATTTGAAAATAATTCTGCAAAGATGGATACACATTATCCAATAGACACAAATTCATATATTATGTCTTATTATGGGACACACATTAGTAGCGAACAGTTACTAATAACCATGCTATATCGCACATATGTTCTTGTGCATCCAAAGTGTACACATACGCTATCGATTCTTACTGATGCCAATCTCATTCAGACACACTAGATTCGTTTCGATATCGCCAGGGTCGAGTTGAAAATTGTCTTAACATGAAATTTCAAGACTTGAATATAATGTCACCTACAACCGATATCTAAGACCCCATGACAAAGTCAAAGACCCCATGAATATAATGTCACCTACAACCGATGTCTCATTCAGACATACTAGATTCGTTTCGATATCGCCAGACCATATATATATATATATATATATATATATATATATATATATATATATATAATGTCACCTACAACCGATATCTAAGATCCCATGACAAAGTCAAAGACATTATTGACAAGACTTGAATATAATATCAACTAATTACAACCACAACTAGTACTAAATAAGTCTCCTAGTATGATATAGAGATAAATAAATAGTATACTAGATTGACTGACACTCGACTGAACACCCTCTGGACACATACTCAAGCCTATACTACACACTCACACACCACTCTACTATACTCACATAGACACACATAATTGTTACCTTATTTTATATATATATATATATATATATATATATATATATATATATATATATATATATATATATATATATATATATATATATATATATATATATTTTGTATATATATATATATATATATATATATATATATATATATATATATATATATATATATATATATATATATATATATATACCTTAATATTACACACACTTACACACTCTCAAACACTACACAAACCTATAGCTAATGCATACACACACTAATATCTATATCCCCATATACATTTAGTATCACACACTAATCAATTACTCTCAACTCTACACACACACACACACACACACACACACACACACACACACACACACACACATATATGTGTAGCTATATTTATCTTATAACTTAGTATCTTGAGATACCCAATCCTTACCTACACTTGGCAATTACAATAATTCTCTCTAATACTAGCTAATGATCTAACAATGTACTCCATCCCCGATCGGGTTTAAATTTTTATCCCCATTCCCATCCCCGTTTAACAATGTACTCCCCGTCCCCGCAACCTGCCCCATTAACACTTTTGGGAGTGGATTTTTTGTCCCCGTCCCTGTTAATAATTTTTTCTTTATAGTATAAACTATTTCATTCCAAATTTTTTTTACAAGACAATGTTGATAAAACATTAATTTAATAAAAATTATATCTAGTACCAGATAGATCATGAACTCATACAAATGTGTTGCACATATAAGTATAAGTAATCGGGGTCGGGATTTACCGGGGCGGGGAGTACAATACCCATATCCGGCCCCGAATATAATAGGGGATTTTGTTTAATCCCCATTCCCGTCCCCATCCCCATTTTTATATCCCCAAACCCGTCCCCATCGGGGAAAAAAAGTCGGGTCTCCGTCGGGTTCGGAGGAAGTTGCCATCCCTACTCAAACACACACAATAGCTGTGTGTGTGTCCGTGTGTGTGTGTGTGTGTGTGTGTGTGTGTGTCCGTAGGAGAGGAGGAGGAGGAGTTAGGTTAGGGTTTACCGGAGAGAAGGAGTAGCTCGGATTGGGGGAGGAGGAGCTCGAGGAGGAGGAGCTCGATGGGGGAGGGGGGGTAGGGGTCGCCGGGGGGGAGGGAGTCGTCGGGGGGGGAGGGAGTCGCCGGGGGAGAAGTCGTCGGGGGGAGGGGGGAGGGAGTCGCCGAGAGCTCGAGGGAAAATTATGAAATTTTCGAGTGAGGGAAAAAAAGGAAACAGTACTGTGCCCTAAGTAAAAAAGTTAGCGACGTCAACAGTCGACGTCGCTAAACGTCGCAACCATTTTAATATATGGCGACATATTTTAATAATATGTCACTGAACGTCGCTATTCCGCGACGTAATTTATCTATTGTCGCTGAACGTCGCTATTCAGCGACGTTTTGCGATGTCTATAGAAGGGAGTCGCTATATTACATATTTAGCGACCGTATTTTATTCCGTCGCTAAACAACGTCGCTAATATAGCATATTTTAGTAGTGCCTCTCGGCTTTGACCTGCTGACACACAAGGCATCTAGAGACAAAGTGTGCCACCTCACGCTGTAGTACCCCGCTCCTGTTGGGGCAAAGCACTATGTAATAGGCTCGTGGCAAGTCAGACATTGTCGGGAACATAGATGGATAGTCTGACTCAGCGACGAGTTTGTTATACGAAAACCATGGCATCAATAAAATCGATTTGGATGAATGATATGAGTACCGTTCAAACTAATAGATCGGCTACTGCTGAAATAAGTCCTAGATGCAGTAGACTGTGTCTTGGCGAATAAACTCTAAAGAGAGTGACGCAACCAGTCTGCTGTTGGTTTTTTTTGGCTTTTTGAATGAATTATTGTGTGGGTTTGATAAGTGTGCTTTCACGTCGATTTCTGAATACGTCTTTGGGAATTTCGAAGGAAGGATTGAAGGAAGGATTCTAATTCGATGCTCGTGCCATTGCAGGAGTTCGTGTAACTGACGCTTGACCGTCGCGAAGCGTTCTCCTACTTTCGGTGCAATCTCTCTAGGTGGGTGGTTCTTCGGCCCCTTCTTTTCTACTCTTTCCCGCCAACAAAATTCTTAAAGTTCAACGTTCAAATCGATGATGCTAACTGGTGTATGCTTTGCCACTAAGATCAAGAACTTGGGATAATATAGCAACTTAGAGAAGTTAACTCCGAATTTATAAGTTTCACACTAAGTAGAGAAAAGATAAAGTTCTAGGAAAGAGATAGAATTTATTTCATGCTCTGCAAAACATAAGAAAGAAACTTTGGTTGCGGTATATTACGCCTCGGAGAATTTGGTGCCTACGGGATGCTAAATCAGAACGTACGGCTTCGGAGAAAAGAACTCTTGTACGAGTAAAAATGATTATGTGGTTTAATGATGTCTACGCTATGCACTTTACTTCATACATATTAAACTGTTCATACATTCGCATGGTCATGGACGAATTGTGTATAAGTGAGCTTTCCTCGAGACGGTACCCGGGGCGCTGGGACCGAATCGGCCTAGGAGGAAATTATGGAATCGTGCTTCGGCACGAGGCATTGCGAGACCTCCAGTTAGGCTCGCAACCTAGACTGGTAGGGCGCATCGTAATGCTACGTAATCATCCTTCATGGTATCGATATCACCAATGACCACATATAAGATAGATTGCATGCTCACCTATTGTCTTGTGCAGGTGGTAAGTATTATGTATATTTTTGTGCAGGAAAGTAGCACGGCCGTGGTAAGATGAGTTAAAATTGGTTATGTTATTTACTGTTTAAAATGTGCCTTCAATATGAACTGCAAATCATATAGTTCTAAATAGAAAGATCACTTCGTATGCTAGAATCCTTAATAAACAGTGTCGGTTTATTCCATCCACTAGCAAGTGTGCTGACCCCCAACTCCCCAGGTGACGAGCGCGCTGCGAGAGCTCGAGACTAGGCTGAAGCTGAAGAATGGAAGGCGCCTCGAAGCTCTACTATTTTGAAGTATTTTGAAGCCCAATTCAGATCGAAGGCTTTTGTTCAAATGTATAAAGGGGCATGAATGTATGGAACGACAAGGATTATTTCAAGGCAGCTTGTCGAGAGTTCTCTTTTGTGTTTCAAAGATGTAGCCGCAATGGCATATGTAATTTAAAAATAACCTTGCACATATTTTGTAAGTTTTATGAATGAAAAGCTAAATTTCTTCCTATTCTATGTCTTCAACTCTCTGTACTGTTTAATTTTAACGCATCATCTCAAAGGAAATTTCAAGTGCACATTCTTGCCTTGTACAAGTCCAATAAAGACATGTACGACATTACGTCCTGACTCGTGGGATCGATTCATCTCGAGTCAAGGTGATGGTGACCGATTGGGCAAGTCGGGGAATGACAAGTTGGTATCAGAGCACGGTTCACACCTCAGACCTTTCAAAAATGCTTTCTTTTAGATGCTGTTGCAATTTTTTAAAAAAATTATGCTTTTCGACATATGCGGCATGAAATAATCGTTCCATACATATAAGTCCGTAGATATTTTGAGAATACTAACGAGTTTGCTTAATTTTGTAGGAATGCCGAAGAGAACGGGTGTCCCCGCTGTCAACGCCACGTTGATTCGCACGAATAGCACCGAAGACACTACGCCTAGCGAATCCGCCATGCAGAGATGCAGCAGCGACAACTGCAAAAATAGATCCATGCCCAAATCAGTGTCCAACAAAAGCAGATGGAGGCCCTGACCCGGATCGTGAGCACCATAGCGACCCAATAGAACTCGACGACCGCCATGTCAGTAGAAGAAGTGCAACCAGTAACGACGAAGCATATGTCTTCCTCCTTCCTACTCAAGGCGACCAAATTCAAGAAGATGAACCCGTCTGAATTTAACGGCCGAGCAGAGCCTGACGAAGTCATAGGGTGGCTAGTAAAGATTGAGGATCTGTTCAATCTCCTCAACATCAAGGGGTCCAAAAGAGTCGGATGTGCAGCCTTGCAGCTAAACTTGAGGGCCTACGACTGGTGGGAGGCGAAGAAACAAGAGCTCCACGAGGCCAACCCTAACGCCAAGATTTCGTGGAAGATGTTCAAACTAGCCTTCCTCGAGCAATACATTCCTTGTGCCGTTCGTCGATAGAAGGAAGAAGAATTCATGTCCTTGAAGCAAGGAAACAAGTCAGTTGAAGATTACGATGCGAAGTTCGCAAAGCTTGTGAAGTTTATCGGGGCCTTTCTACCGAACAAGAAGGCATGGTGCGAGCGCTTCCAATAAGGCCTGAATGATGATTTGCGTCGGGATGTCATGAAGCAAAGATGCCAGACTTACAGGGAATTATATAATGCCGCCCTTGATAGCGAGCGGATCTTTGGTCGAGCTTCACAAAGGACCGGGTCAGGCGTCCGTAATAACTTCAACAAGCGTCCCCACGAAGTGGGATGATCTGGTGTGCCAAAGCGCCAGAACATGTTCGAGTATCGGGGGCCTCATCCTGGCGTACGGTGCCATCGCTGCGACAAGATGGGATATCTGGCGGTTAATTGCCAAGGAGGATGCTTCAAGTATGGCCAGCTAGGTCACAAGACAGTAGATTGTCAAATGGGGAGGGTGAAACAATATCTACCAAGGAACGTCCAGAATCAGAACATGGTGCCTTCCGTCCATGGCGCAAACGCAGTGCCCGTGAACCCACAAAATTGCCAAGGGGCGCAAGGCCGAGTCTATGCACTGACTCGGGATGAAGCATTCGCGTCTGACACTATCGTGACAAGTATATTACTCTATAAAAATATACCTGCTAGAGTACTATTTGATTCGGATGCTACGCATAGTTTTATATTTGCCGACTTTGTAGAAGAGAATAAATTACCCATATAATTTTTAGATATGAATCTTAGCGTTAGCACTCCACCGGGAGTAGATATGCCTGCCACTAAAATTTGTAGGGATGGTTACATCTGTATCGGAAGGAAAAATCTATCTTTGGAAGTTATCGTCCTCGACATCAAGGAGTACGATATAATCCTCGGCATGGATTGGTTGGGTGCATGCCACACAACGATCGAGTGCACAGAGAAGAGAGTTGTGTTCCGCCATCCGGACGAAACTGAGTTCTCCTATTCGTTCGGAGCAGTGTCAAAGACAGTAATGATGATATCGACAATTTCGGCAAGGCGCATGTTGTATTCTGGTTACAGCGGGTACCTAGTATCAGTTCGAGACACGAGAACGAAGAATGCAAGCACGGCACAGACTGAAGTCGTGGCAGAATTTCCTAATGTGTTCTCAGATGAGTTGCCAGGGATGCCGCCGGATCGAGAGATAGAATTCAGCATCGACACCTTTTTGAACACCCGACCGATATCCAAAGCACCCTATCGAATGGTGCCGACGGAGCTGAAGGAACTGAAAGCACAACTACAAGAGTTTCTAGATCGCGAATATATTCGTCCTAGTGTCTCTTCGTGGGGTGATCCAGTGTTGTTTGTAAGAAAGAAGGATGGATCGATGCGGCTGTGCATTGACTATCAGGAACTTAACAAAGCCACGGTACGAAACAAGTACCCCTTGCCAAGGATAGACAATTTGTTTGGCCAGTTGCAAGGGCGACGGTATTTTCCAAGATTGATCTTCGCTCAGGCTACCATCAATTGAAGATCAAGTCCGAGGACGTGCCGAAGTCTGCCTTCCGAACTCGATATGGTCACTGCGAATTTCTAGTCATGCCCTTCGGCTTGACAAATGCTCCTGCCGCTTTCATGGATCTGATGAACCGGGTGTTCCGACCGTTCAGAGACAAATTTGTCGTCATATTTATCGATGATATTCTCATATATTCAAAAAGCAAGGACGAGCACGTGGAGTACTTAAAGATGGTACTACAGACTCTGCGTGAACACCAACTTTATGCCAAATTAAGTAAATATGAGTTCTGGATGAGCAATATGACGTTCCTTGGGCACGTTATTTCAGCTAAAGGCGTCACGGTGGACCCAAAAAAATTGAAGCGATAGTTGAATGGAAGCGGCCTACCTCGGCAGGCAACATCCGAAGTTTTATCGGCTTGGCAGGCTACTACCGAAGATTTATGAAAGATTTTGCCAAGATTGCGTCGCCTCTGACTCGCCTCACCCAGAAGGGAGTCGCATTCGAGTGGAACGACGCCTGTAAATATAGCTTTCAAGAGTTAAAGAAACAGCTCGTCTCAGCTTTAATTCTTGTACTTCCGGACGGACCAGAAGGGTTTCAAATATTTAGCCATGCATCGCGAACTGGTTTGGGATGCGTGCTTATGCAAAGGGATAAGGTGATTTTGTTTGCTTCGAGACAATTGAAGCAACACGAGAAGAATTACCCTACGCATGATCTTGAGTTAGTGGCGATTGTGTTCGCATTGAAGCTATGGCGACACTATCTTTATGGTGTAGCTTGCAGCATCTATACGGATCATAAAAGCCTCAAATACATATTTACCCAACGGGACTTGAACGTACGGCAGCGGCGTTGGCTCGAACTCATCAAATACTATGATCTGACTATCGAGTACACATCGGAAAAAGAAAACGTCGTAGCGGATGCTCTGAGTAGAATGTTTACAGGATGCCTGGCTATCAACCGTGACATGCAGTGAGACTTGGCAGAAATGGGTATCGAACTCCGAATTCGCTATCGTGGAGCACAATTGGCCCAACTGCACCTTGAGTCGAGCTTGCACAATAAGATAAAGACCACACAGGAGGACGATCCATTCCTGAAGAAGATGTGCGACCTGATTTCGACAGGAAAGGCGGCCGACTTTGTGGTGGACGAGGACAGAATAACGCGGATGAAAAAGAGAATATGCGTGCCGGACCATGCCGAACTTAGAAAAGAGATTCTGACAGAGGCCCACTATGCGAAGTACTCGTTGCATCCCGGGAGTACCAAAATGTACAAGGACTTGTGCACGACCTTCTGGTGGCATGGCATGAAGAAAGACGTAGCAACTTTTGTGTCACAGTGCATGGCCTGTCAACAGGTGAAGGTCGAGCATCAAATACCAGGTGGGGAGATACAGAACCTCGATATTCCAGTATGGAAGTGGAATGACATCTCTATGGATTTTATCATGGGCCTTCCGAAGACGTCGCGGGAAAATAATGCAATTTGGGTCATTGTCGATTGATTGACCAAATTCGCTCATTTCATCGCTATCAAAGCATCATGGAGTGTCAATTGGTTATCTCAGATCTATATCAATGAGATTGTCCGACTGCACAGGGTACCTGCCATAATTATTTCGGACAGAGATAGGCGATTCTTGTCACGTTTCTGGACGAGCCTGCAAGCGGCGATCGGCACTAAGCTGAACCTTAGCTCCGCGTACCACCTGCAAACCGATGGCCAGACTGAAAGGGTGAATCAGATCCGAGAAGATATGTTACGTCTGTGTGTAATAGATTTAAAGACTAGTTGGGACACGCAATTGCCGATCGCGGAGTTTGCGTACAACAACAGTTATCAATCGAGCATCCAGATGGCTCCCTACGAGGCACTTTACGGAAGGAAGTGCCGATCTCCGATTTGCTGGGACAAAGTCGGGGAGCGACAGGTGCTCCGACCAGAACTAGTCGAACAAGCCGTTGAGAAGGTTCGCATGATTCGAGATAGGCTCCGTATTGATCAGAGTCGACAGAATAGTTATGCAGATACTCGTCAATGACTGTTAGAGTTCTTGGTTGGGGACTATGTGTTCCTGAAGGTGACATCGATGCAGGGCGTCATGCGATTCGGGGTAAAGGGCAAACTGAGTCCAAGATTCGTAGGGCTCATGCCATTACAGGAGTTCGTGTTACCTCCCTACTAGGTAAAGGATTCTAATTCGATACTTATGCCATTGCAGGAGTTCGTGTAACTGACGCTTGACCGTCGCGAAGCGTTCTCCTACTCTCGGCATAATCTCTCTAGGTGGGTGGTTCTTCGGCCCCTTCTTTTCTACTCCTTCCCGCCAACAAAATTCATAAAGTTCAACGTTCAAATCGATGATGCTAACTGGGTGCATGCTTTGCCACTAAGATCAAAAAATTGGGATAATATAGCAACTTAGAGAAGTTAACTCCGAATTTATAAGTTTTACACTAAGTAGAGAAAAGATAAAGTTCAAGGAAAGAGAGAGAATTTATTTCATGCTCTGCAAAACACAACGAAGAAACTTTGGTTGTGGTATATTACGCCTCGGAGAATTTGGTGCCTACGAGATGCTAAATCAGAACGTACAGCTTCGGAGAAAAGAACTCTTGCACGAGTAGAAATGATTATGTGGTTTAATGATGTCTACGCTGTTCATACATTCGCATGGTCATGGACGACTTGTGCACAAGGTGAGCTTTCCTCGAGACGTTACCCGGGGCGCTGGGACCGAATCGGCCTAGGAGAAAATTATGGAATCGTGCTTCGGCGCGAGGCATTACGAGACCTCCAGTTAGGCTCGCAATATGTACTGGTAGGGCACGTCACAATGCTACTAATCGTCCTTCATGGTGTCGATATCACCAATGACCGCATATAAGATAGATTGCATGCTCACCTATTGTCTTGTGCAGGTGGTAAGTATTATGTATATTTTTGTGCAAGAAAGTAGCACGGTCGTGGTAAGATGAGTTGAAATTTGTTATGTTGTTTACTATTTAAAATGTGCCTTCGATATGAACTGCAAATCATATAGTTCTAAATAGAAAGATCACTTCGTATGCTAGAATCCTTAATAAGTTGTGTCGGTTTAGACGAGTGGGTTTGTCCCATCCACTAGCAAGTGTGCTAACCCCCAACTCCCCAGGTGACGAGCGCGCTGCGGGAGCTCAGGACTAGACTAAAGCTGAAGAATGGGAAGCGGCTCGAAGCTCTCCTATTTTGAAGTATTTTGAAGCCCAATTCAGATCAAAGGCTTTTGTTCAAATGTATAAAGGGGCATGAATGTATGAAACGACAAGGATTATTTCATGGCAGCTTGTCGAGAGTTCTCCTTTGTGTTTCAAAGATGTACCCGCAACGGCATATGTAATGTAAAAATGACCTTGCACATACTTTGCAAGTTTTATGAATGAAAAACTAAATTTCTTCCTATTCTATGTCTTCAACTCTCTGTACTGTTTAATTTCAACGCGTCATCTCAAAAAAAATTTTAAGTGCACATTTTTGCCTTGTACAAGTCCAATAAAGACATATACGGCATCACGTCCCGACTCGTGGGATCGATTCATCTCGAGTCAAGGCGATAATGACCAATTGGACGAGTCGGGGCGTGACACACGCTTCATACCATACCACCATACGTGGGCTCTCATATCCATGTACATCTTGTTGGCTCTTGGATTCAAGGAATACTGAGAACGGTGTGCCTCCTGCATAACCTTCTCTCGTAGCTCTCCACTAGGTACACATAATCTCGTCCCGTGCCTCAACGAGCCATCCTCTGCAATGGTGAAATCCTCCAGCAAATCGGCCTGTGCCTGTGCTATGATACTCCTCAGTTGCTCGTCCTGGGGCTGTACTTCTCGTATCCTGTCCATTAGTCCAGACTGAATCTGCATGCCCATCATATGCATCTCGACTCCTGGAATAACGACCTCAATGCCTAAACTCTCCAAGTCTGCTAACAGATCTCGGTCTCTCGTCAAGAATATAGCTACAGGATACCGACTCAAGGCATCCACAACTACGTTCGCCTTTTCCGGATGGTACTGTAATAAGATGTCAAAATCCTTCATCAATTCCAGCCATCTGCGTTGCCTCATATTCAACTCCTTCTGCGTAAAAACATACTTCAAGCTTTTGTAGTCAGTAAATATTTCCACACGCTCTCTGTACAAATAGTGTTTCCACAACTTCAGTACGAATATAACTGCCGCCAACTCTAGATCGTGGATGGGGTAATTCTTCTCATGTGGTCACAGCTGTCTGGACGCATATGCAATCACCTTCTTGTTCTGCTCTAGAACACACCCTAAGCCTTTCCCTGAAATATCGCTGTAGATAGAAAAACTGTCAAATCCTGATGGCAACGTCAATATCGGAGCTATCGTCAGCCTTTTCTTCAGCTCATCGAACGCAGCCTGGCAGTCTTCTGTCCATACAAACTCTATATCTTTTCGAGTGAGCCTAGTCATTGGCTCCGCAATCCGAGCAAAGTCCTACATAAACTTTCTGTAATACCCTGCCAATCCCAAGAAGCTCCGAATCTCAGCCACAAAAGTTAGAGTAGCCCACGACTCAAAGACAACAATCTTCTTCGGGTCAACGGATATACCTTCTCCTGTCACCACATGTTCGAGGAATTCTACCTTGTCTAAGAAAAACTCATATTTCGAAATCTTTCCGTAGAGTTTTTCCTTCCTGAGGGTCTCCAGCATGATCCTCAGATGCTCCTCGTGCTCTTCCGGCGACTTCGAATAAATGAGGATGTCGTCGATGAAAACCACCACGAACTTATCAACGTATTGATGGAATACCTTGTTCATCAAGTTCATGAAGACTGCCGGGGCATTTGTCAACCCAAACGGCATCACCATGAACTCGTACTGGCCGTACTTGGTCTGGAAGGCTGTCTTCGGAATATCCTTCTTCTTCACTTTTACTTGGTGGTATTCCGACCTCAAGTCAATCTTCGAAAATATTCGCGCACCGCTCAACTGATCGAAAAGATCATCAATTCTTGGTAGCGGGTACTTGTTCTTGATTGTCTTATTATTCAAGGTCCGGTAGTCGGTACACATACGTACCTTCCCGTCCTTCTTTGGCACGAACAGAACTGGTGCACCCCCAAGGTGACAAACATGATCTAATGAATCCTTTCCCCAGTAGCTCGTCAATCTGTTTCTTTAATTCTACAGCCTCCTTGTTATTGATCCTGTATACCCGCTGTGACTCTGGCTTCGAGCCTGGCACAAGATCAATAGAGAAGTTGACGTCTCTGTCTGGCGGCAGTCCCGACAGCTCCTCGGGAAATACGTCGAGAAACTCCACGATGATAGGATGAGGTAGCTCATTCTCTGCTACCATGGCTCCACAAATAGCGTCGCTAAGCTGCTCTACTGCTCCTCTAGCGAGCTCAAACACGATCTCTCCAGGTGGACTAAACACAACGCATCCGCGGTGACAATCAATGCTGGTATGATATTTACTCAACCAGTCCATGCCGAGCACTATATCAAAGCTCGGAAGTGACATTATGAGTAAACTAGCACGTATTTCCCGACCTCCTAAGGTAATACGACGTCCGATACAAACATCCTTGACTAGTAGGATGTGTAGCACCCAGTTTCTAAAATAAAGGTAATTTTAAATTTTTGTAATTATAATCATTTAATAATGATATTTAAACCATGTTATAATTTTTGGTGATTTTTAGTTAATTTAAAACTATTTAAAACCACGACTTGTGATTTTGATGATTGACTAGTGTAACCCTAGAGTTTGGCTAAGCCTAGAGACTAACCATGACCAAGGGAGCCTAGTCATGTGATTAGGATGACTAATTACAACTTTTTAGCCTAAGGGTATTTTGGTCATTTTTGACTTATTAATGAAAATGAATTTTGAGTAATTAAATTTGTGCTAATTGAATTGTTAGAGACTAACCTAGAAATTTAGCCTAATCTAGATTAGCCTTGATCTTAGAGTCTTGATTAGGGTAACCTAGTAATGACAAGGTTAGTAATATCTAGATATTATTCTAGTAGGATATTTTCCTTAGGATATTTGTGAAAAAGAAAGCCTAGAACCAATAGGAAGGCTTGGAATTGGGTGGACAACTCCTAGCCACTCATCTAGACCTAAAACCTAACCCTAATTCATCTAATGACAGCCATCAAGTGCCCCCTTCCTATAAAGGATCCTTAAGAAAGCCTTTTGTCTCTTTTACATTTACTTAGAATCCTAATAGTTCCTCCCCAAAATTCTTCCCCTAATATCCAAATTAAGTCCAATTTGATCCTAATCAATTGCATCATCATCCCCAACAGTAGAGGAGACTTGTGGAGGCTTGCTAGCAAGGTTGGAGGACGTTTGAACCGTAGCAAAATCAAGGAAGACGTCGAGTCGAGGCTCTTTACATTGAGTTTGAACTCTCAATAGGTAAAACCCTACAAACCCTAATAAATTCCTGATTTCTTTCCATAGATGCATTCATTTAGGGTTCCCTTAGGTGTAGCCCAAGTTTGGTAGGAATTCGTGTCCATTTCGTGTCCGTATCGGACACGTATCGGTGTATTTAAATGGTTGTTTGATGAAATGCTTGAATAGAATAAATTTTACTAATTTCGAAAACTAATTAAATAGTAGTATAGCCCTATAGGTAGGGATTAATAATCTCCAACTCTGAATACGAGGACACTTGTGTCAGTATCCAAAACAGGGTCGGACTCGCAGCACGACACTGTCACAGTGTGCCCTGCTGCTCGATACTGATTGCGGATATGACACGCAATGGCTTGACACAAAATTTCATGGACAGGTGGAGGAGATGACTGACACCATGCCCAAAAATTTTTGTGAGCCCTCGATCAGTGTGCACAAAGAAATCGCGTGTGCAATGAATAGAGCCTTGCGCACACAGTCGAAAAATCGACACTGATTGTAATGCCCCAGTCCTAAAATACGTAGGACCGAGTACGTGAACATGCCAGCTGCACATATACAAAGAATACTCTAATATATAGAATCCTCATATATGTACATAAGCTGTAAATAAAATAATCACAGGCCAGAATAACATATCTAATCTCATCACAGCTCAACACAGAAGATAATAAAGTCCAAATAAATAAAGCAAAGTATCAAAAGATAGCCGGGTGAACATACTCACTCCAAACAGCTATGATAAATAGTCTCACAAGATCGGAGTCCAACCTCCGCAAAAATAGAAATGAAAGAGATGTAAAATAATGTCCACTAATGTCTCAAATATAGAATAGACTAGAAATCAGTAGTGACTGCCTCGTCATCGATGTAAGATAGCTCCAACGCCGCTCCGTACTCCTGTAGAAAATTGTCTAAACCTGGAGAGATAACCAGGTCCTCAAGGGACATAGCAAGATACAAGAAAACACCATGCCATGTAAACTGTGATAATATAATAAGAGAAAAAGGTATGCATGCAATCGGGTTCCAGTCCATTCTACTGTGAATATGCAGTTGAGATACAATCCTTCGACGCATGAGCCCTGACTGTAAATAGGATCGGCATAGTTCCCATAAAGGGCACCAGGGGCCTACGTCCATAACGCTCTGGAAGCGTCAGAGGGCACCATGTACAAGGGGCTACGTCCATAACGCTCTGGGAAACGTCAGAGGGCGCCTGGAGCCTGCGTCTCCGGAGGAGCGCACAGGTAATCAGGAAAGTGCAAAGAAGCCCATACGTCAGGTATTGTTGTCCCCACCTAATGCCTAGTATCATCATCTCCATGACTGATATGAACCTCTAGTAACCGCCAAGTCTTCTAACATGTAATACTATTGGCAGTTACTCCTATCCGTCGCACGCTCCATACGTATCGGTGGCCAGCCGACTACGCGGGTACGTGTCCTATATGTGACTCACATCACGTGATACAATAAGTGTCAAGGCCGTATGAGATATACCAATACCTTAATATCAACGGGTGGTCACTAGACTAAGTCAATGCAAGAGAAATAAATAAGGCGAGAAAAACGACCGATAGAGTCACTTGCACCCAAGTGTGACTTGGACACACAGTTTTTAAATATCAAGAAATAAGAAATGCTGAAAATAACAACTGAAAATAAGAAATATAATAATCACAGAGTAAGGTGGCAAGGTATCTTGCCTGATGGTACAAAATGGCAAGTCCAACTAATCACAATGTCAGCCAAGAAACGTCACAATCTCCAAACAACTCCGGACGCTGAAACAAACATCAAAAATGCACTCGGTGTAAAAGATATATCTAGGAAACGCCTGTCCAAAAGTCTAATTCTAGAACAGGGGCAAAATCGTAATTTCGGATCAAAACGATATCCGCCGTTGGACCCGCTTTGCACCGAAATGCGTGCCGAAGTCTATGGTCTCTAAAGTCGTCAAACTACATGTCTACGGTTTCAGTTTGAGGAGAGGAACTCAACGGTATGTCCAGTTTTGGATTCCGATGAGCCGTGCACAAAATTGCCCGTTTAGTGGGTCGCGGGCTCGCCAAAAATGGGTTCCTATTCGACCTTCTCAGAATCGAACCAAACTTGGCATACAGGACCAGAATTTCGATCTGGACCTGTTGGCACAAGTTTCGTCTCGAATCGACGACTGTACACGAAGTTATGGACAAGTTTGCAAAATGCCGACACGGGGGTATCTCGACGGATACGTATTGATTTCGTCGCGCACACACAATGAAACCGAGTTCCGTCAGTTTCCACACATTCGCAACATCCATACGTGCCTTTCGATGCATATAGTGCACGACTACGTCGCCCGATTTGTCGTGGCGCACGTTGTATCGGAGAAAATTTTCTAAAATCTACTATTTTGAAACCAGTTTTTCACACAAGTTTAACATGGGTTTAATTCTTGCACAATAATTGAAACACCGATCTACCAGTTGCATTTTAGTCTCGGTTATGTTGTCTTCATCCGTGTTCAATTAGTTTTTGAAAAATCTCGACATACAGATCGGGATCTGGCTTATAAGTTGGGTTTTGGAACAGCCTTGTTGCTCTATTTTTCGAGCGGTACGGGCTCAACTTCGTGTCGAATTTTCGACCGATCTAAGAAATGGTGTCGGGATCCATCAAAGGAAAATATGAAGGGAGTTATACTGGCTTTCTATAGAACTTTACGAAACTCAAAACGATCTAGAGTCGTAGGAGAAATCGGGATGAGAAGTTGTTACCTGGGCAGTGCTTGATACAGAGTTTACTCTGTTTCGCTGTCGGTCCAGACGAGTGCGGCGTGGCTCCGGTGATCGCCGATGGCGACCAGGTTGTACAGTCATTGGGGGAGAGTCTTCGAGGTCGAGGGCTTCTGGTTGAGATAGAATTTTGGAGGGTTAGGGTTCGGCTTGAGGAGCGGTTTATATATACTGTCGCCGCTTACTTCTAATAGTCTTAGGAATAGATATGGAAGGGCTCGGGTTTGCTAACATAGCAGCACAGCTGCTAAGTCTGCATTTGTATTAGGTGGGTCTGGCCATGTTGTGGAGTGGGTTAGGGGTCGGCCCCCCCTGCAGCTTTAGCTGCTGCCGTTTGTGGGGGGTTCGGCCCACCACTGCAAGTTCTTTTTTTTTATACCGAATATATATTTTTTTATACCGAATATATATATATATATAATATATATATATATATATATATATATATATATATATATATATATATATATATATATATATATATATATATATATATATATATATATATATATATATATATATATATATACACACACACACACATACATATACATATGAATACATTCACAAAATTCCTATAAGTTGTAAATAAGTAACAAAATGTTTATAATAATAATAGACTATAATTAGTAATACTTAAAATACGTCAAGCACACAATCATCCATATTATATATATTTATAAATACACACATATATACTAGTTACCTCTTTAATTCTAATTAATATAGCAAAAATAATTTTTAAAAATCACTAAATTAGTTAGAAATAGTGGGGGTTTACACTGATACGATGTAAATTCTTTGGACACAAGACACTTGGACATGTTGCAGGCACTTGTGCATGTAGCCCTACTCTGGGCGAACACAAGGACACGACCACGAGGTATCTCGTGCTGTGTGTCGTGTCCTAGCCCGACTCACACACGTGTACGAGGCTGTCTGCACGTTTTGGTGTCTGTGTGTTCTCTCTGTTAGGACACGTTTGTGTCTAGTTGTTGGACACGAAGTTGACCTCCATGACACGTACTATGTGTACTCATGACTGCACATGATAATTAGTAGGATTCATGGGTTTTTTTAAAACGAATTTAGGGTCGAACCCTATTTACTGATACTCTAAAAACTATGACTAAGAATTGGTTTAAATTGTTAACCTGAATTTGTATGGGGACTAGTTGTTTTTGAATGTATAGATATTGTGTGTGTAGGTATATGTGAGAGGAGTTAGGGTTTGCAAATAGTATGTGAGGTTTGGGATTTAACATGTAAACTGGGATTTGATTTTTTGAACTGAAAACTGAAACCTGGGTTTAAGTTATTTCGAATTTGTTTCCAGGTTGTTTGGGTTTTGAAATGGGTTTTGATTTTACAAAGATTAACTGGGTTATGGAAAGATTCAACTGAAACCTGTGATCCTAGACTGAATTTATATGGGTTGAATGCCTATATGTGTGTTTGTGAATGCATATAAAAAACCGAGTTTTAGTTTGAAGATTCATTATGAGTTTGAATTTGTTAAATGAAAAAAACTGAGAAGTTGAGTGTTAGTTTTGTTTTAGAAAAACTGAGATTTGGGTTGTTCAAAAACTGAGATTAGTTATATCAAAAACTGAGGTTTGTTTATATAGAAAACTGAAATTTGGTTTGGGTTTAAGTTAAAACTGAATGTTGATATAAAACTGAGATACAGTTGGTCTCAATCCAACAATCATTCCCTTCCCTCACTCGAGCAAACACTCCTTAGCACATTGCCCTAGATATCATTGCCTGTACTAGGAATTGGTGAATGTTTGAACATAAATATGAGATACCTGGGTTTTACTTGGTTGTTGTTGTACACTATATGTACCCAGTCTACACACACACCCCTCTTACTCACTCACTCTCTTTCACTCACCTACTATGCTCTTATTATACACGCACTCACATTGGTATCCCCCTTTCCCTTCTCCTTATATGTATATATACATATAGCTATAATCTTTAGATATTTAAATATATAGTTTATGGATGAATGTAGCTCTATGGTATATGTGCATGCATGTATGTAATATGATATATAAGTATGCCTTTATAGTATGTATTAATACATGGATACATGTATGTAGAAATGCATGTATATAAGGATACATGGTATATATGAATGCAAGTATGTAGGTAAAAATGAATGTATGTAAAATAAGCATGTAAGTAATGTATATACATATAGATATAATAGCTAAATAGATTGTTGAATGTAAAGTCCTTAATTTTAAATATGATATTGATATATGATTTTGGCATTGGATTAGTGTTGACCTAGTTAGACTAGAGTTGACCTAGATTAGACTAGTTGAGCATGGTTGACCAAACCCTAACTAGTTTGACCAGAGTAGACCAAGTGTGACCTAGTTTGACCTAGACAGTTGACCCAAGTTGACCAAGAGTTGACTTGACCTAGTTGACTTAGAATCATGTAGTTTGCATTGTAGATTTCTATTATTTTAATTTGAGTACTTAAATAACCTGTTTTACTCTAAATAGGACTCTGTGACACCAGTTCGGACATCTATTCATATCAGTCATACAGGGTGACAGACGAGTACATTCTCTGATCATTTCATACTTGTTAGGATTTATATTCTTGCTCTAGATTACTTTACATGATGCTGTTACGTTATTATCACGGATTGGTACTATATAGATCTTGTCATGCGATGTTATCTTCCTCGGGGTGCATCAGATACAGTTGTCATGTGCTTTTTACGAACATCTTGTATTTCATGTACACCGCTTTCATGTATACTCTTATGCAATCTTGTACTCTCATGATCACGTGAGCAAACATGATAAAACCTCTTGTACAAGGTAACGTAACTTAACTAGATCCTTGTATATTGATTGGGGAGGGTGAGTAGGAAATGGTTATGTGATCAAATCCCATCTTGTACAATCTTGTGAACCCTTGTGAAATCTTGTACAATCTTGTGAAATCTTGTATATGTCCTAAACCGTTTATATAACCATCTCATGCTCTAAATCACAGGTTACTTACAGTTCTTACTTATCATGTATATAGATATTTTCAGTTATCAAATCTCTCTCGTTTTCATATATATTTCTTTACAGTCCATGTATCTTACTCTTTTACATGCTTTATATTTTCCCAACTTGATATGAACTGCGTGAGATGTATTGTGCTCGCTCCTGTCCTGACTGGACCTGTTGAAAATATTACAGATGATGATGGTGACTGCCCTACCTTCTATGGGACACATGAGGGTAACCTTCAGGAGCCCGAGGAGCATCTAACTCAGTAGAGGGTGCCTAGTCTAGTCTAGTATTTATAGTTTTCAGTTTGTATCGGATTGTTCCGATTGTTAGTTGAGACTTAGTTATATTTCAGGACTTGTATTTATTTGTGTTGAACATCTATTTTGTGTGGTGTGATAACTCTATCTATATTCAGTTTTTTCCTTCCATCTGATTCCATATTGTGCTCTATCTTCCCTAGACTTGTGATTAAGATATAGAGTTGAGATGTTATATTATACCTCAGTGCGGAGATGAAATGTTTATATCATATTGATGTTAGATGTTATAGACGAACTATACAGCGTTCTACCGCCGACACTGTGGCATAGGCTAGACGTACCCACGTTCTCGTGCCCTTCCTCAGGGTGCAGGTCGTGACAGGATGACTCCGTCGGTCGAGATTTTATAAGTGCAGTCTAACGTCTCAGATACAATACTATGTCTAAAAACAAAATCTGCAGATATGAAGCTATGAATGGTGCCAGAATCGAATAAAGAAATAGATGAAAAAGACTCACGGAGAACAGAACCTGCTATCATATCTGGAGACGCTAGTGTCTCTTCGGCCACCATGGCAAAAGATCTACCCTGCTGCTGATGCTGGATGAAGTGCTGCTGCTGTGTGGGCAGGGCCCTCTCTGCTGCTGGGGTATCGTGGGCCTCGTCGGTGCTCCTGGCGTAGGAGCTGTCCCCTGTGCTAAACAGGGCGGTACTAGTGTGCACTCCCTCAGCTGGTGCGCACTCGACACACAGAATAGACATACTTCGAGTTGCTTCCTCCACACCTCCTATGCATGTCCTGGCTTCTTGCAGTAGGTGTAAGGATCAACTGGTTGTCTCTGCTGGTTCTGCTGGAAAGTAGGGGCTCTAGATGGAGGCTGGTACTGCTGCTGCTGGAAACGAGGCTGAGGCTGCTGTGCTGCAGTCTTTCCTGGGGCATTGGATCGCTTTGCCGACCCTGACTGGCTGTTGCCTCCTCCGTATGCGTCTCTGTTCCTCTTCTGCTTGTGCTTCAGCTCCTTCTCTACAGCCTGCACAACCTTCAAGATTCTTTCATAAGTGGTGGCCTGGCTGGTGGCGATGGCTATGCGAATCTCATATGATAGCCCTTTTCTGAACTTCTTGGCTTTGGCTTCAGGGGTCAAGACATCTACGAAGCGGCTGAGGCGGGAAAACTCTACGGTGTACTCGTCGATGGAGAGGTTGCCCTGCTCTAGGCTCTCGAACTCGCTCTCCAACTCATCTCTGGCCGCGTCGGTGTAGAACATCGTCTTGAACAGTTCCTTAAACTCTTCCCAAGTCACATCTGGTGCGGTGAATCGGGGCTCGTCTCTATACCACGTACGGGCGATGTCGTAAAGCTGCATGCTAGCTGTCTCGACCTTCATGTCTTCAGGAATTCGAGCCATCCGGAGATTGCGATCCACATTCTCTAACCACTCGTCTGCGTAGAGAATCCCTTTCGTTCTCTTGAACTCCCTGGGCCTAAGGTCCACGAAATTTTTGGAAGTTCCGGGGCGCTGTGGGGGAGCATCCCTAGTCTGAAAAGCCTCCCTCAAGGTGTCGCAGAAGACGTTGGCCTGCTCCGTCTGGGAAGTGATGAGCCGTTGGAAGATCCCAAGGAACGTAGCGTTGTCCAGCGAATGTGTTGGAGGCAAAATGGGTACTGGATGCTGGACGGGTGCTGCTGGAAGAAACGGTGCTGGTGGCGGAGTAGGCGGAGGGAACTGGGGAGGTGGTAGAATGTCATCTCGGTGAAATCTTGAAGTCTGCGGCTGTGGCATCTCGCCCAGATAGGTGAACTGGCCTATGTGGGTCGGTGGGGTTCCGTTCACGGAAGACCCATCGACGGTTGATGGGGTGTTCATGGGAGCGGTGTTCCTGCCTTGAGAATCCATTTAATTGTAACAAAAGAAAATCATTAGTCGGTATGAAGATTCAAACAGGATGCAGATCAAAGGAGTAAGTGAAATCAAGTATGGAAGTCAATAACGATTTTAAACATGTGGAGATGGTCCTTATAATCTAATCCTATTCACAGGCCCGCAGTAGTACATATAATTTGAGTACTACCACGAGTTCGCAATCCTTGTAAAAACTGACCTGTATGGGCTACCATAAAAATGTGTCACGGCCCGCAGAGTCGACGGTAGTATGTTGTCTAGTCATCTCCACATTTATAAATACAACCACACAGTTTATATTCATTTACACGATGTAAGCCACATCAACAGATAAGGTCAAAATGTACTAAAGTGATATAGTCTCCAAAGAAAATGAAATGTACTAAGAGAACATCCACAAATCAACTCATGAACCTCAAAATAGAAATAATAACTAAAAGTCTCAAACTAACAAATCCGTGAGAATACTAAATAAGTATACAAAAAGCCATCTATAGCGGGTAACTCCGCAAAAGCAGCCTCCAGTTCATCATGTGCGCCAAAATCGGGATCTACAGTATGCTCATAATATGTGGTACAGAAATCTTCTAACTCATCACCTAAAAATGTTGGTTTCTAAATCTACCATCTACCAATGCATGCTTGGTACCCTCACTTCTCTCATACTGACTATATAGCTCCTATACTGGATGCTATAGCTATAGTCCTTGCTGACCTATATATCTAGGTGGTCATTGTCATGCCCCAGAACTAGAATACTGGAGAGCGGGGACGTACATAGCCAGCTATGTATATTGAAGTACAACCCACCTCGCTATACGGTCACGACTGTCTAGATACATGAGGGTTTAACTACAAGCCATCAGTCTCCTATGGTAATAAACAAGCCTATTGTCTCAATCTCAATCAAGTAATAACAATTATAAGATGTCAGAGCACCAAATATACAATAGTAAGGCGTCCCATATATTACATATTTGGATGATCATGAAGCTAGTCGTACAAAATGTCAAGACTAGCAAGAGTTCTTGGTCATACATGATCAACCCTAGGATTTGTCAATCATGTTACAGCCCATAGACAGACAGTAAATAAAGGTGCAACCGAGCTAACACGTGCTTGTCGGCTAAACCCTCAAAAGAATAATTTTACAAATAAGTGGGAGGACAAAAAAACCCACTCGTTGCCAGGATTACGCCCGGTGGTCACTATCAGGCTGAAAGGTAGGTAGATCCTCTGGTGCTGCTCCGATATCTGGCGATACAAAACCAGCTGGGTCAGGCCCCAGAAAGAGCAAGTGCCACAAAGGAAGCTTCACTTAGGGACTAAAACCAGCATAACACAAAAGAATATTAAAAATAACTAAATAAAGAACTAATAATAATAGAGATAACAACAGTAAACTGAGTATAAGAAAACCATTCAAGTAGCCTGGTCACAACCCTTAAACCAAACAATGATCGGTGTTGGGACCCTTTACCTAAATTGAAATTCGTCTCAATTACTTGTTGGTAAAGCAAAACAATATGAGCTTGACATAGGGTGAAATAAGACAATAAACGAAGAGAGGACACAGAACTGTTCCGGGATCCAGGTTACAACCCTTAAACCAAACAAGGATCGGGATTGTAATCCTTCGCCTGAACAGAACTGGACCCTTGATCTTTATTGTTGAGGCAAGCATAATTAATCATGTTATTGAAGTAAGGTAAAACATGACAAGCATGGCATGGGGAGCAATAAGACAATAAACGAAAAGAGGACACAGAACTGCTCCGGGAGCCAGGTTACAATCCTTAAACCAAACAAGGACCGGGGTTGTAACCCTTCGCCTGAACAGAACTGGACCCATAATCGTTATTGTAAAGGCAAGCATAATTAATCTTGTCATGCCACTATCTTGTATAGGAGCAAGATGAGGCTAAGTTGGGCTAGACTCCATCCAATCAATCACGACCAAGCAATGAGTACGGCTTGATACTTTAACTAACTAGGGTTATCACAGGCCTAGTTACTAGCAAGATGCAGTGAGATTATCCTAACAGCCACAAGCCCTACAGACCATCCAGGTTATCCAGGACGAATGTCCATTTATGAAGGATGCAACATATGACTGTGTGCTGGAAATGTGCCATACTCGTCGGTAGGCTACAAGTCCACTCGGTGCGCCCAGATAACGGGATTGCCTGTGGCTGGAAAATCTCTTCATGACTACTGAATTATTCTAGTTTATTAGCCTTAGCCAATTGCAGTAGGTATCCCTGACCGTGGTACTCAGGGATCCCATCCTAGACATGATGCAAGACAGTACTGGGTTATTTGTACAAACGCAATCGCCCACGGTGTCCAGGTCATTCATACTTGTTATGTCAGGTTAGCTGTCGTAACAGCATGTCGTAATATATCATGTCAGTTTACTGGTTAAGAGTGCGCCACGGTGGGCCACTATCGTGTTCCGGGAATCATATCAGGATTTTCATGATATAAGCATAAAATGTGACATTTCTATTTAATAATAATAATAATAATAAATAATAATAATAATAGAGAAAAGACAGTGGAAGGAGCCATGCGGCTAATTGGATTCATACAGCAGAGAGCATGTGCGCTTATGCGGCTGAGGACTGCGCGTCTATGCGGCTGAGGAGGGATGAACATATGCGGCTAGAAAAGGAGCAGTGCCATGCGGCTCAGAAAGGAAGGGGGTACATACGGCTAGAAGTAATATGGGCCTATATGGCTAGAAGAAAGGTGAGCATATGCGGCTAGATCAATAGTTCATGCGGCTAAGAGTAGCCACGGCATTATGCGGCTGGGTCCTGCCAAGGCCTATGCGGCTGAGAAGTTGCCAGGGCCTTATGCGACAACAGGAGAAACATCTCATGCGGCTGAGAAGAATCAGCCACATGTGGCTATGTTCAAGAAAAGTCTTACGCGGCTGTGCAAGGGATTGACTTCATGCGGCTGGAAGAAACAGAGTCATGCGGCTCAGCAAGTTATCAAGGCCTTATGCGGCTGTGGTAATTGAGTGCATGCGGCTCGAATTATCATGCGGCTGGAAGAGACCTAGTCCATGCGGCTGAGTAAGGGATGGGTCTTATGCGGCAAGAAGACTATTGAGTTCATGCGGCTGCATTATGCCGAGGCCTATGCGGCTAAGAGACTGAAGTACATGCGGCAGCGAAGCTCATACGACTCGGGGGTTTATGCGGCTAGGAAAGAGACTTGCCACATGAAGAAATTCATGTGGTCAGTACTGTCGTTCTTCTTCTCCAAATTTCTGAGAAGAAGAACCATTTCAGCCATGGCTCCCAGGCCCCAAAAATCTTCCATCCAGAGCCCAAATTTGAACTTCTATAGGTCAAAATGGGGCAGAATCGAATGCTCTACAACATGGAACAATCAAAACTTGGAAATAACAAGATTATACAGATCAAAACCCAGGAAATCCAAAAATACAATAACTTAGGTCTACACGAATTGAACCATGGAAATTAGGAATGTTAAACATTAAAGTGTGTTAGAATCTCGTGGAGAAGAAAATGGAACAATAAAATTTGGGTTCCTCCATGAAGCAAGCTACACTTGCCTAAGCTCTCTTCCTAGTAGGTGAAGAAGTAATGGTGGAGAAGAAAAAGAGTAATGAAGAGAGAGAAAGAGTTGGGCTAATAAATGGGGATGGTGGTGGTAGGTAAGGGTTCTCCCCTTTGTTCATGATGAACCAATAAACAATCCAAGTCGAACCAAGCCAACCCAAACAAGTCGAACCAAGCCAGGAGACATAAAATACGAGTCAGGATACGTATACGTATTCCAAATACGTAATACGAACCACGGTCATTACAATCATATATGAACTGTAACTACCTATGTCTATCCATTAACTTAATTTAACAAGCAGCTAACTAAAATAGCCTATTTATACACACTACTTACAACCCTTTTATGCTTCCAGTTTCCTTATTATCCAAGGATGTATAGATAGGTTTAGCCAGATGTCCATGTACTGGTCCTTGAGTAGGAGTGCAGAAATCTACTTACCCTGCTTCCCTTTATCTGCCAAGCCTTCTAGGATATGCTGTCAGTAAGTGACCATTTAATGCTTAAACAATGTTCATCTACCCAGAAATTATTGCTACCAGAAACAGATAGTAGTTGTTTGCCATAAAATATAAAAGAACAGAACAATTATCGGAGGACTGGACTTTTACTTCACAATACAAAATCGCTTGTACAAAGAAAGCCTAGGGACGAAAACCTAGGTACAGCAATCTAAGTACAATTGTTTATTTTAGATTCTGGGGGATGACAGTAGAGGCTCGGGAAAGCGACGGTAACTCTGCCTTACTCCTTGGACGATCGGGTACAGCCTTGGCTCTGTAGAAGAACTGCTTGGCGTTGATGAAGAAATGCTCTCTCTTCAGGCTCTCTCTCTGGCTTTCTGGCTCTCTCTGTATATGTCGCTTTGTATATCTCTCTCTGTGTATGTATGTCTGTCTCTGTCTGTGTGTGTGTGTCCGCAAGGGAATGGCACCTTGCTATTTATAAGAGTGGGAGGCCTCATTAGGATTTACAATGATTGTCCATTCTTGAAAGTCGGTGGCTAAGGATCACTGGATCTGGGCCGTTCATCGAGATTTGAGCAATAAATATGATTACATCAAATCTTTTGTGGGTAATTAATGCTGATTGACATAAATTCTCCTGATTTGTCATGCCAACCTCGGATTCCTCGACACGTGTCTTTAATTTGCTTATTTGTAAATGATCTGATTTGATCTCAATATTTTATTGGGATTTATTGAGGGATTTCGATCAATCTGATGCTATGTACCCTGCTATCATGCCACGTGTCGTAACAGCAAAAATCTGAACCGCAGGAAAGTTGCTCCTCATTGGGCCGCATAAGGCTAGCCACGTGTCAAGGCTGCCTGAGAGTGGCCCCCTGAACATCTGGACCGCATGGTAATGATTTGAGCCGCATGATGGATGCATTCTTCGTGAACCGCATGAAGATAGTCTTTGTGAGCCGCATGAAGATAGTCTTCGTGAGCCGCATGGGGCTAGTCTTCGTGAGCCGCATGAAGATAGTCTTAGTGAGCCGCATGAAGATAGTCTTCGTGAGCCGTATGGGGCTAGTCTTTATGAGCCGCATGGGGGAGCCTCCGCTTGGGCCGCATGGGGGAGCCTCCGCTTGGGCCGCATAGGATGGTCTCTACTTAAGCCGCATATGACTGTCTACGTGTCAAGGCCGTATGACAGTTTCTGAATTTCGGGGGATCATGTCAGAGATTTTCTTTGCTTTCCTAGAAGTCCGTCATTATGAGGGAGTCATAATGATATCTTTGTGTCAGAACTGTCACCTTGTCAGAGCTGTCAGCCGTCAAAGCATTTAATACAGTAAAGGACAATCGGAAGAGATGTTTGCAGGCCACGTGGCTTCTTTCTGAGCCGCATAGAACTTGTTTGAGCCGCATAGATCCTTGATCCGCCTGGATCCTTGAGCCGCATAAACTGTCTGAGCCGCATGGGGCTTTCTGGCCGTATGGATCTTTCTTTATTCTTTTCTTTACGTCTACAAGACCCCCTTCAAAGTTTTTAATTTGCAAAATTGAAATACTTTGAATAAGAAGCATGGCCATGTATAAATTCTTCTGGCCGCATATGATGTCCTGGCCGCATAGATGTCTCGGCCGCATGGATGTCTCGACCATATGGATGTCTCGACCGCATAGCTCCTTGCCACGTGTGCGCGTCATTAATTGTCTCAAATTCGTTCTAGTACCGCCTTTAGGGGAAATCCCAAGGGTCGGCTCATTCAATCTTTGGATTTTATGCCCTGAATCTTCTTTATGAGAGGGGACGAAATCCGAGGAGTCGGTTTCATCTTTTCCGAGGCGGTTATTAGTCTACGTGTTTCCTCTCTTGTCCTCCTATAAATAAGAGGAGTTTAAGAGAGAAAACTTTTTTAGTTTCTCCTTTACTTCGAACTTTCCCTACCCTATTGTCATCCTCTTCTTTAATCATCAATGGCTCCCAAGAAGACCGTTGCGGCGAAGGGCAAGAAGGCGGCGTCTTCGTCGTCTACGACGGCGAAGGTCAAAACAACTGCCTCTACTTCGACTGCGGCTGCTCCTCCGCCGGCCGTCGTGCCCGCAGCTCACCCTGACGTTCATCCCCCTATTGCTGGTAAGGACTTTGTGTGGGTTTAAAGAACCCTAACTGCTATGGCTACGTCGCATGCTCTATGCACGAGCCTCTATTTTCATGTGAGCCGCATGTTCGTCCTATGGCCGAGCCGCGAGCCGTATAAGAATAGCCACTGTGGCCGCATACGCGCATCGCCAACGAAGCCGCGTAAGCTACACTGAGCCGTATAGATTCGCACATGTTTGTCTGTCACGTGGTCCGCACGAACTTATCCGATCCCTGCGGACCCTATGTAAGCACTGCCGTATGACCCTTCATTAAATGGAGCCGCATGAATGTTCTTCTGAGCTTGAGCCGCATGAAGCTTCAGTAAGTTGGAGCCGCATAAGCGTTCTCCTGAGCCGCATAAGGCTTCAGTAAGTTGGAGCCGCATAAGTGTTCTCCTGAGCCGCATGAGGCTTTGTCAAATTGGAGCCGCATAAGCTCAAAAGCACCCATTAGTTCTTTTTTGTCCATCTTTTTAACTTATCTTTTTATGTCTTCTTCTTAGTAAATTTGCCGGTTAATGCTGCTGGAGAGCTCCTGGTAGGCAGTGCCCAAGCTGCTCTGGGCTATAGGTACGACCATATAGTCCAACATATGGCGGACCAGTTTCTGAGTGACGAACCTCCGGCGAGATCGAATGCCCTCAAGAATCAGCCTTTCTATTTTCTTAACGCTATGATGAACTCGGGGAAATTAGAAGGGGAATACTTGAAGCCCACATTCTTCTTTGGAGACGCCTTGACTGTGAAGAACAGTCAGATTCTGGAGGTGTCAGAGAACTGGAGTTTCATTTCTAACGGGATGGCGATCCGCATCCCCTAGATGGAGAGTCACTTTCCTTTATCTTGGTTCAATATGCTCCCACTGGACCGAAAGATGGAAGATTCTTTAACTCCTACCTGAAGTAGGATGTTTGTGGGAGACATCCATTATAACAACACCCTGAAGTCAGTATGTGCGGGCAAGGTGCACACCAGCCGTTCTGTAATGGGATTGGCCCCGGGTACTTTCTTGAATGTGTCGGGTCCCAATTTCATATTTTCTACCGCCGATACTTTTATGAACCAACTCGCTCGGAAGGCTCCTATCCCATTGGTCGGTTGATGCTCTCCAGCTGGATATATCCGATTTCCTCGTGGACCAATCTGTCTACGTGGATTTTGCAAAAGTATGAGGCCTTTCTGTGTGAGATTGGTCTTTACCATGCTATTCGGGACACCAGTCATGGCTTGCCTATAAACAAAAGATTGTTTATATCTCTGCTGGAGATGTATAATTGCCGTACGGGAGCCTTCTATACGCCCGTAGGGGAAATGGGGCTTGCGCTCCACGAAATGCATGCGATCTCCAAGCTTCCTTGGGGGGACGAAGCTTTTGAGATGTATAATCCCACGAATGAGGAGTTTGAAGAGTTGGAAAGACGGTATCCAGGCTTCGTGGCTCTTTATCAAGAGATATTGTGCCATTATAGCACCTGTCATCAAATAGCCAAAAAGGAGAACAGCTCGGAAGGGAATGCCCCTCATACCAAGGACTGGGTGCGCTATCTCTTCACGACGGATGCCTCAGGTCAAGTTACTGCCCGCCGTCCTCAATCCCGGGAGGCGGTGAAAGCCTTAGTGTCGTCAGCTAAGAGGGTGGCCACCTCTAGTGATAGATTCGGGAGTCAGACCGACTCTTTCGGTTATTTTTATCAGGACACCCAAGAGTTGTCGGAGAAGGCGCTCCTGGTGGGATTCTTGATGATATGGCTGCAAAACTGTGTAGTCTCGGGCGGAGCAGGTTCCATCGAGAGGATCAGTCGCAATTTTATCCTTCCGGCTATGAAGTTAGTTTTGCGAGTCCGGCTAGCTCTCCTTCTGGCCATGGTGTACAGCATACACCGTGGCCTTCGTACTTTCACATCCAAGGTCGTTGCCCGCGATGTGACAAAAGATTTTGAACGGACTGAGCTGCCCTATCATTATTTTATGGAGTGGTTGTTGATGCATTATCCGTCTTTGATGAGACCGGGCTCTGAAGATGGCGTAACTGATGAGATGCTTTTATCTTCCGCTATCGTAACGAGTCTTGGGAATTCGAGACCATGCGTGCTTGCCGGATGGTACTGGCGAGGGCAGACATGTACAACATTTTCGTATTTGTCCCTCGTTTTACTGATGAGAAAATAGCGGCTGTCCATCTTGACGGTATTGGGCCCCCTCAACTTCTGGACGGCCAGATGCTTCTGTGGCTGCAAAATATCCACCCCTCTCATCTGGTGTATCACAATCGTAACACTGTCTTTCTGGAGCCTTATCTGCCTAGCAGGTTCGTCCGGCAATTTGGATATAGTCAGCTTTTTCTAGACAGCTCCAGCTCTTGTCTGGGCTTTGAAGGTAGCCTTCTTGACGGCATCCGGGCCTGGCATTACTATGACACATTCCATACCCGTACCGTTTTCTCAGTTCTCGCTATCAAGGCGTCGGTAGAGATCTTGTATATGGCGGCTCTGTACCACGTCATGGTGAACAAGCCCCCTGTCGGTTTTAACCCGGGTACTAGTTTCATCGTTGGTACCGGTCTGGATGAGGGTTCCCGGGGGCCAAGACAAGGAAGAGGAAGAACAGAGTCGACGTGCCGGATTCGGACTCTGCTGCTGCAGATGACGAAGGCGACGAGCCTGATGGAGATGACTCTTCCTTTCCGGTGGCAGATGTAGGGACGGATCAGCCGCCTGTTTTGCCAGATGAGATGGTGGTAGATCAGCCATCCGTTGCACCTAGCCCTGCACGGAACCGTAGCAGGCAACTTTTTCCTGTTGGCGGCGTCCCTCGCTCTCGGAAACTGGCTGTGACCAGACACCGCGGGCTAACTATAAAGGAAAGAGACGAAGAAGTTGACCCCGTATCAGAGGTAAATAAGTTACTACCGGTCCTTCCTTTCTTCTAGCTTTAATTTTAATCATCTTTCCTCCCTCTTGTAGGCGTCAGAAGAAGAGGACTTTCGAGTTGCCGAGGTCGTGGCTCCGGATGACGGGGGCTCCGGTGAGCCTGCCCCTGAAGTTGCTGAATTCTGTCCAGATGATGCTGATCGAGTTGCCTCTCCCTCTGAGGTGGCTGGGTCAGAGGAGCTAGCCAAATTTAATTTGGAGATCGCGGGTGAGGAGACCCTGCCAGCTGCGAACGAGCTGCAGCCTCGATGCCCCTCTTCCGGTAAGATAAGCCGAATCTTAACTTGCGAGGAGGCCTATCTGCTCTATGATCACATCCTTCGGGTCACGTCGATTGATCATTGTCATGGACATGTAGGTCCTACCTCTCCAGTGCCGAGGATGGACTTTGTTGAGACAGACTCTGCCGAAGGGGCACTGGAGGAGAGGGGCGTACCTCTACCCCCTCCGGCTCGTCTTGATGGTCCTCCTACGGGATCGAGTTCGGCAAGTCCGGTGATGGGACAATCGGGACAGGGGACAATGGTCCTCGTGCCTTCCTCTGCTTGGGCGGCCCAGAGAGCCGACCTCTCCGCCTTGCCAAGCGTCCAGGCTCTTCGGGTGGCAGAGGAAGAGTTGGCTGCTATCCGTGCATCATTCTGCTCGGAAGTCGCCCCCCTGGTGGCAAGTTCTAGCACCACTCCTTCGATGCTGTCGGCCACGCTTCCTTTGACATCGTCCTCTACAGAGGTCCTGGACGAAGCATTACAGGACGTGGTCGACAACTTTCATCGTCACTTGAAAAGGGGGATAGAAGCTGCTGTGGACAGAGGGACCTCTTTCATCTTGGCCCGACAATGCGCCCATGGTCAAATTAATATCCTTAAGGCCCTTCCTGGCGGGACAGGGGTGGCTGCACTCCTGGAGGCAAAATTGCTGGAGACTGATCAGTTGGTAGCCCAGCTTCAGGGACTGCGGCAGGTTGATCTATCTGCCGCTATAGATCAGGAGCGTGGCTCCCTCACAACTGCTATAGAGAAGGCGAGGGCTGCTCAGGATAAAACCAGGCCGGCCATACTGGACGATCTCCGCACTCTGTCTGACCGATATGATCAATTGAGCCATGAGAGTGAAGATGTTACAGCTCGGGAAGCGATTGCCTCCCGCGGGATTACTGACATGCGGGAGCAGATCCTTGAGCTCCAGAGAAAGTTAACTTTCTTTGAGTCTGAGCTTGAGGCTGCCCGGATCGACAGAGGGCTAATTATCCAGGAGGCTGATAACGTCAATAAAGCTTCGGCTGACTTGGAAGTGGCTCTGAAGAGATTGGACGATGACTGGCGGACACTCATGGACCTGGATAATGCGGAGCGGTTATCCCAGGAGGCTGAGCGCAGGGCTAGACAGAGGCTTGAGCGGGGTACTGCATTAGTGAGAAACCGCCTCTTGGAGTTTTGTAACGCCGAACTATAGTCAGCCTTTTCTTCTTTCGTTTTTTTTCTTTTTTTTTCTTTTTTTTTTCTTTTTTTTTCTTTGAGAGGGACATGGTCCCCACCATATGTAATACTTTTTTTTGTCTATCAAATAAAGAGTACTTTCTAGTCTACCCTTCATTTGTATTGCTTGTTTGTGCCTGTGGTATTGTGGTGATGTGGGCCCCGTATGGGGGACTTGTTTGTGGACCTGTTACCCCTGGCATACCTTGGTTTTAGGTACGGGTAACAAGTTTGATTGGGGATACTTAGGACGGGTCCATGGTCATATTGTCGTGGACGTCCCAAGTATCGGGAGATAGAATGCCATGGAGCAGCTGGGCTCCCGGGGCATGATGAGGAATGATAGGCCTGTACTAAGAGACTTAGCAAAGGACATTTATGGGCCTATTATCCTTGGCGTACCCTGACTTAGGATACAGATAATAGGATGAAGGGAACCAACATACTTACTCAGAGGTAATGAGGACATGGCAAGTATAAGGGTTTTACCGTGGAGTCTTTCTACTCAGAGGTAATGAGGACAAGGCAGGAGTAGACTCGACGGAGGATATTTATGGTCAACAGAGGACATTTGTGGGCCTATTACCCTTGGCGTACCCTGGTTCAGGGTACGGATAATAAGACGAGAGAGGACCAACATACTTACTCAGAGGTAATGAGGACATGGTAAGTACGGAGGTTTTACCGTGGAGTCTTCCTGCTCAGAGGTAATGAGGACATGGCAAGAGCAGACTCAGCGGAGAATATTTGTGGACCTATTATCTTTGGCGTACTCTGGTTGTGGGTACAGATAATAAGTCGAAAGGAATCATCATACTTACTCAGAGGTAATGAGGACATGGCAAGCATGAAGGTTTCTTCGACGGAGCCTTCCCATTCAGAGGTAATGAGGACATGACAGGAGTGGGCTCAATGAAGGAGGGTACATAGAATGACTCAGAGGTAATGAGGACATGGAAGTTCTATGTAAAGGGGTGATTTATTTTTGGCGGAAGTGAAACGACTCAGAGGTAATGAGGACATGGCCGTTTTGGAAATTTGTGGATCGGTTACCCTTTTTGTGCACTGGGAGTGCGGGTAGTGGATCATGAGAGAGGATCTCTTCCAGGAAGAAAGTTCATAGGTATGGTCATACATGACTTACTATCTGAAAGAGTGACCGGAATGTGAGTTCAGAGGCACCTGCGGGTACATGACTCGATAATCTGGAATGTTGTGGATATGAGTTCAGCGGCACCAGCGGGTACATGACTCGATAATCTGGAATATTATGGATGTGAGTTCAGCGGCACCAGTGGGTGCATGACTCAATGATTTGGAATGTTGTGGATATGAGTTCAGCGGCACCATCGGGTACATGACTCGATAATCTAGAATATTGTGGATGTGAGTTCAGCGGCACCAGCGGGTGCATGACTCAATAATCTAGAATGTTGTGGGTGTGAGTTCAGCGGCACCAGCGGGTACATGACTCGTTAATCTGGAATATGTTGTTTAGACATAATATTTCTTCAGGAACTTGCCGTTGACGGGCAACATGAGCAAGTCTCCATTTTGCTTTGCGAGGCGGTAAGCACCGTTGGAGAATACAGCCTCGATGATAAATGGACCTTTCCATTTTGGCTGGAGCTTGCCGACAGTCTTGTGAGTCATGACCATCGGCCTCTGGACTGCCAGAACGAGATCACCCACTTGGAATGTTCTGATTTTAACCTTCTTGTTGAAGGCTCCAAAGATGCGTGCTTGGTATAGCTCGATCCGTTGCTAAGCCAGGAGGCGCTTTTCATCTAAGGCCTCTAACTTTTGTAGTCGGCGACGATAGTTATCATCCGTCGTCAATTGATAAGTGAGGGCGACACGGAGCGAGGGTATTTGAGTCTCCAATGGAAGAACTGCCTCACTCTCGTATACCAGGGAGAATGGTGTGTTTCCTATGGCTATTCAGATTGTGGTACGGTACGCCCATAAGCATTCACCAAGCTTCTCGTTCCAGTCGCGTTTATTGGACGACACGAACTTCTTGAGTAACTTGATGATGGTTTTGTTGAATGCTTCTACCAACCCATTCGCTACTGGATTGTATGGCGTCGAAGCAATATTCTGGATGCGGTGCTTGTCGCAGAACCGATAGACGGTATGGCTTGCAAACTGCGGACCATTATCGTGGATGATCCTTCGGGGCAGTCCAAAGCGATAGATGACGTGATGCTTAAGGAAGCTGATCACGTTTGAGGTCCTTATTTCTGCAAGCGGGACAGCTTCCGCCTATTTGGAGAAGTAATATGTGATCGCGAGTATGAAGCGATGTCCTCGGGAGGAAGGTGGAGTGATTGGACCAATGATATCCATCCCCCATGCTTCGAATGGCCAAGACGCCACTGTCGGATGTAGAAACTCGGATGGCTGGTGAATGAAGTTCGCATGGACTTGGCAGGCTTTGCACTTTCTCGCATAGTCTATCGCATCTGCTACCATTGTGGGCCAGTAGTAGCCCATTCGGCGAAGACGGTCTTGTAATTTAGGGCCAGGCTGATGGGTCCCGCAGACACCGTCATGAGCTTCTCGTACGGCTTCTTTGGCTTCTGCGTTTGACAGACACCGAAGCAATAATCTATCATAGGATCGGCGATACAGCATTTTTGTCTCTGTATCGTAGAAGAATCTGAGAGAACACCGTCTGATGGAGGTGGCTTTTTTTGGGTTCTCAGGCAGGATATCGTAGACGACGAAGTCAATGAATGGTTGTCTCCAATCTGGGACTTCGTCGATCGTCTGAGCGAAATAACTCGCCACGAATTGAACGTTGTTCTTGGGGCAGACCAGTTCGTGGCCTATCACATCTACCGATTGATGAGTATGATTTGGCACTGCTAGGGAAGCGGCCAGACCTGCTAAGACATCGGCTTCAATATTTCGGAGTCTGGGAACATGCTCGATGAAGAACCCCTCGAATGACGAGATGATGTCGATCGCTATTTGGTGATAGGGGAAACCCCGGATCTGATTGACGATTAACTGAGAATCGTCGTATGCTTCAAGATATTCTACCCCCAATTCTCTTGCAAGTTGGAGGCCAATGACCAGAGCGTTGTACTCGGCCACATTGTTAAAGCAGGGTTCTGTGAGAGAGTAAGCGCGATTGATCACCAATCCGGAAGGAGAAACCAGCACCACCCCGACTCCGACGACGATGTTGCCCTTGGGTCTAGTTCTTGAAGCACCGTCGAAGAACATTCGCCATATATCATCGTGGGAGGTTGTATGCGAGTCGGCGACCTCATCTGGGATTTCTTCATATATTCTGGACGACTCCGAGTCCGGGTGGGCTGCCAAAAAGTCTGCCAGGGCTTGACCTTTGACAGTCTTTTGTGGGACGAAGATCATATGATAGGGGGACAGCAATATTGCCCATGTGGCGAGGCAAGAGCTGAGTGCCCCTGGTTTAGTCATGAGGACCCTGAGAGGGTTGACTCGTGAGATCACATGTATGGTTTGTCCAGTGACATAGTGCCGCGTCTTCTGAATGGCGAACACCAGGGCGAGGCATTCCTTCTCCACAGCGGTGTATCGGTGCTCCGGCCCAATCATCATTTGACTGAGGTAATATATGGCTTATTCATGGCCTACATTGTTGTTTTGTGCCAGCAGAGCCCCGAAGGAATGTTCTATTGCTCGTACGTAGAGCAGGAATGGTTTTCCAGCAACCGGGGCCACCAGGAATGGAGGGTTCGATAAATATTCTTTGATGCTGTCGAAGGCACGCTGACATTCTTCGTCCCATACGAATGAGACACCTTTCTTCATGAGATGGATGAATGGTCGACATCGCCCGGAGAGGTTAGAAATGAACCTCCTGATATAAGCTAGCCTCCCTTGAAGGCCTCTGAGTTCGCGAAGATTTTTTGGGGGACCCATCTCCATAATTGCCTTTATCTTCTCAGGGTCTACATGGATACCCTGGGCGGTAATGATGAAGCCCAAGAACTTGCCGCTGGATACGCCCAGAAAGGACTTTGTGGGATTCATTTTCAAATTGTGTGCTCGCATTAGGTCGAATACCGTCTTCAGATCCTGCAGATGGTCTCCCTTATAGCGACTCTTGACGGCGATGTCATCAACATAGCACTCCACCGTCTTGCGTAAGTAGTCTCTGAAGATGATACTCATAGCTCTTTGATATGTGGCGCCGGCATTCTTCAAACCGAAAGGCATGACTATGTAACAGTATGTGCCAATCGGTGTCCGAAATGATGTATGCTTTTCGTCGTCAGGAGATATCTTGATTTGGTTGTACCCCGAGAAGCCATCCATGAATGACATACGTTCGAAGTCGCATGTGTTGTCGATCATGATGTCCGTGATAGGGAGGAGGAATTCATCTTTGGGGCATGCCTCGTTCAGATTGCGGAAGTCGATGCAGATTCGAATCTTCCCATTCTTCTTGAGGACGGGTACTACGTTGGCGACCCAGTCCGGATGTTGCTCTTCACGTATGAAGCCGCTGGCTATCAGTTTGTTGACTTCGGCTTCGATCGCATCTATGATGCCCGGGCAGAAGCGTCGTTGTTGTTGCTTGACTGGCTTTGCATCTGGCCGAATGTTGAGCTTGTGAAGGGCAAGCTCGGGGTTTAGTCCTGGCATGTCTTCATAGCTCCAGGTGAACACATCGATATATTCTTTGACAAGCTCCAGTAGCGATTCTCGCTCTTCGTCTGTCAGGCTTTTACTGACGAAGATTGGTTTTGGAGAAGATTCGCTGTCGAGATCCACCTGTATAACTTCATCTTCAGTAGGAGGTTCTCTCTGTTCGAACCTCTTTTCCCATTGTGCATCTAACTTTTGGGCCCACGGCTCTAGCTCGAGAATTTTCGGAATGTCTTCATCTTCTTCATACGCGTCGGCGAATGCCATGTTGACTGACATAACTTGTCTGAATACGTCTCCAATGCTGGTATCCGAGTCAGAAGTTGGTGACCTAGTTGAATGTGAATGCCAGTCACATTCTTCATCTGAACTCTCAGGACTCGTCGTGGGTGTAACATACCCTAATCCACATCGAGTCTTGCTATAGTAGTCCCGGGGTTTGCCAGCCGGGATCGGTGGCTTCAAAGGTAATCGTCGTCCAGTACCGTAGTTCAAGCCTAGCGTCGTCTCCAGATCATACCCCTATTTTTGCATGAGATATTTGGATTGGGGGCTGTAAAGATACAGAGGCAGTCTCCCGGTATCTGATTCAAGGTCGACTTCTTCTATGGTGAAGGGCTGCGGATCGTCCTTTCGGCCGAAGATGATCGGATGGTCCCCTCCCTCGATTATGCGGTAAGCGCCTTCCACTGGAGTAAGCTGGTTCACGAAGTACACATTTGTCACCTGTGTGTGTAGGTGAGTGCCTATACCGTGTTCCATAGCATACATTGTACAAAGCTTGTTAAGCTCGAGGTAGTTCAAAAATAGCCCTTTATTGATGAAGTAAGGTATCTTTTCTAGTGGGATTACATCATCTGTGGAGGAAACATCAGTGTGGGCAGCCACATACTTGGCTAGCTCCGGTTCCTCTTCGGCTACCCCTTGTATAAACGAAAACTGAGAGGATGACCTGGGCAGCTTGATCGTCAGTGGTTCAGCTGGTGGAGCAGAGCGTGGAGTTGTTGGCAGACTAGCGACCCCCAGTCTGGTGCTCGATGCTGGGCAGGGAGTGGTTGGTTCGCTAGAAGTCCCAGACCTTGTATCGGGGTGACGACTCTTCTTGGGAAGGCGTATTGTCATTGGCTTGTCGGAGGGATTGAGCTTCTCCGTTTGCGGCTGGCCGACTCTCGGTAGCCTGATTGTCAGTAGCTCCGTTGTGGGTCTCGGCACTTGGCCAGACCTTGGCAGCCGAATTATTATTTGCTCTTCTTGTGCCGAGAGGCTGATTGCGTCCTTACGCAGAGTGGCTGTAAGGGGTGCGGACTTGCCAGGTTTACGAGCTTGGAGGTGGATCGTCAGAGGTTCTTCTGATCCTGTGGCCGTCTCGGTACGAGCTTGCCCATCTCCTTCACCAAGGTGCCTCTTCAACTTTTCGTACAGGCAGGAGTCTGAGTAGTAGGATTCGACCCCTTTGAAGGGATCGATGTCGACAAATTCTGTCCTCACGAAGCCGTGTTTGTCGACATACTTGAAGCATTGGTGCAGCGTGGAAGGCACGATCATATAATCGTGTATCCAAGGGTGCCCCAAGAGGATGTTGTAAGAAGTGTCTGCATCTATGACGTAACAGGTGACTTCCGACTGGAGATCGCCAATTTGGCACTTCAGACGAATCTTTCCAATGGGGTAGCTCCTGTCCGAATTAAAACCGCTGATGGCGGTGCTTGTAGGCGTCAGGCGATGCATAGGGATGCGAAGATGATGTAACAGACCCTTCAGAATAATGCTTATGGAAGAGCCAGGATCAATGTGCATCCGATCCACCTTTACGTCGTTGATGTATCCAGTGTAGTATAGCGGGCGATCGTGTAGGTTGGTTTTGATGAGCATGTCCTGCGGAGTGAAGATAATGTTGGGCATCGCTCCCGTGCAAGCGCTGTCTTGGGGATCTGCAGGCGGGTTCTCTCCCGTGAGGTTGACCTGAGCCAGGTACGCGTTGGCATTTTAGAGTGCATCACTCAAAGCCGCACGAACATCTTTTGAGAGTCTCAGAAGCTCGTATAATGATAACTTGGCCGGTGTGTTAGCCAGTTGCGCCAAGATGTCGAAGTTGTAGGGCTTCTTCAGCCCCTGCGGTGCCTCTTTTCAGAGGGATTTGTCAAAGCGAGTCTCCTTCGGCCTAGGCATATCGGTCGTCGGAGGCTGAGAAGGTCCCGGAGCGTCAGTTGTAGCGGGCTGATGATCTTCAGCTGAGTTATCAGCCAAGGGTTAGGATTGTGCCCCAGACCGAGTGACGACGGCTGTAGCTTCTTCGATATCTGCCGAGACTGTGCGGCAGGATCTGACCTTTCTACTCTTCTTCTTGCAAATGGAAGATGGTGTGGGCCGAGTCACTTCTGATACCAAGTCTGGATGGACCCACATGACCTCCCCTCGTGATGTGGTGAAGGGCACTAGACCAGCGGCCTGATCTCGGGGAGGTGGAAGATTAGCAATTTCTATTGTCGCCAGAGGGATGGGGACCATACCGTCTTGGGTTTCCGTCGGAGGGAAGCTGCCGAATTGTACCGACACCATATTGGCTGCCACGGTTACCTCTTCGAAATCGATGGCCAGATCGTTCGAATCGATGAGATTTTGGATGTACTGTTTTAACTGGTAGCAGTCGTGTGTAGCATGGTGGACGTAGCGGTGGTAATGGCAGTACTTTGGGTTCTCCATCTCTGCCGGCCGAGGTTCTCGTCTTGGTGGAGGAAGCTGAATTCTGTCTCCTTGTATGAGCATGTCCAAGACGGGCTTGACGTGTCCGTATTCGAAGGAGTAGGTGATTTACGGCCATTGTTTGTCTGCCGGTTTTGACTCAGGTTTCTGGGCTGTGTCGGCCACTATAGCCTGCTTGCCCTTGTTGTTCCGATTGTTGGTGGAGCTACCCCCATTGTTGGTGTTGGCGTTGGGACGCATGCCCTTGTTTTCTTCCTCTGAGATGTGTAATCCCAGTTGGCGAGCCTTCTTCAGTCATTCTTCGGCGCTTGTGGCACTGATGATGAACGTCTTCCAGTCCTTGAATTGACTTTCGTCCATCCAGAGGCTGATTGTTGGAAGCAGTCTCTTTTGGCAAATTTCGATCAGGGAGGAATCCGGATTTCCAGACGGCAGCTTCATTGCGGTTTGGCGAAACCGCTCAATGTAGTTCCTTGTCAGTTCTTTCTCCCCTTGGACGACGTCCATGAGGGTGGACATTGTGATATCCTGCCCTACTTCGTAGAATCTCTCCAAGAACATGCGCTTGAAGCTGGCAAAGGAGCGGATGCAGTTGTCTGGCAGGTTACGATACCAGTCGAAGGCGACTCCTTCCAATGCCCCAATGAATAATCGTGTAAAGATGGCATCGTCATGGGGCAGATGGTCGATGGTGACCTCGAAGTAAGTGATGTACCGACTTGCGGAGGTCTTGCCATCATAAGGATTGATATTGAACGGCTTATATCTTGGTGGGAAGGGGACATCCCTCCATGTAGCAGGGTACGATTGCCGTATTCTGAGGTCTTGAGAGTTTTCTCGAGCGTGAAACATGGCTCGGAGCTCCTGGACCTCTCTTCTCGCTTTTCGGGCCTCATCCACAGCGGTGGTGGCCGTTACTTCAGGAGGATTGTAGCCCGGATTCGGTGCCGCTGAATTCGAGTCTGCATTAACCGCGGGACCCGCGCTTGTTTGGCCAGGCGTCCCTCCTTACAGAGTTGGAAGGGCCACTTTGATCTCGTCCACAGACTTGACCAAGGCAAGCAATATGGCCTCCAGAGTGTCGATGCGTTGGCGATCACTGGAACCACCTTGGCTGCTGTCCGTCATGAACACCGTCTTTACATGAGGAGAGATGGACAGAACGGTGGAGGAAGCGCCCTCCGAATCATACTCCTGTAGTGAGAAGTCATCGGGGTATGTGGGAATATTCTCCTCTGGTTTGGACTCAGAAGGAACAGTACCCCCAGTCTCCGAGTTCGCCTCGTCTTGGGAGTTGTGGACGTCCTCGGGGACGTCGGGGTTTGCTGCATCTGATGGGAGAGTTGTTTCCCCCGACTCGTCTTCTTGGAACATCGGATTGTCGTGGAGGTTCGGAGGAGTGCTACCCCTAGTCCCAGCAACCCCCAGTGGTGTGGACGACGAATCTTCCACTTTAGCAGATTTCGTCTTAGAACGAGTACCTTGGAAAACTCTGGTGGTGGGCACCCGCTTAGACGACAGTCTCTTAGTCATAGCGGTTGAAATCTTTGGGCTGGGAACATTTGTCTTCTTCCCTCTCCCATCGACGGGGACTTTCTGAGCAGAGTTGCAGGAGACGACAGGAAATGCCTCATCCTCCGAACATGGTTGTTGCAATCTTTGGAAGACGGACTGCCGGTCTTCTCGTATTGTCGTATTATTGCAATAGCAGTTGACGATGACTTGGGTGCAGTGCCGTCCGTGGGAGGACTCTTTGCACCCCAATGCACCTTCTCTTTTCTTGCGTTTGTGGAGGATGGCTTCACGCAAGTCAGATGGGTCTGGATCGACCATATTCGCTCCCTGGATTTTAGGAGACTTTTGCGAACCTCTCTGTCCGGTTGCCGCCGGGGGCTAGACTCGAGTGGTTCTGTACAACTTCCCATCTGAGGCCCGTATAACGGTATGTGGGACGCTCGGATGGTCAGAGGTCGAATCAGCAGGCTGAGCTTGCCATGCTCGCGCTGCCTAGACTTCTTCACTCTAGTGCGTAAGGGCACATAGTAGGAAGAGTATAAGTGATGCCGGAGAGAGTCAGACATATCTTCTTGGGAGCACAAGAGATCAGGACCAGAGGAGAGGCGGTCGAAGACAGAGCCACATAGAATAGGCGTCATGCGGCTGGAATCAATGATCTCCATGCGGCTGGCAGGCGTAGCCGCATAGGCTTTCTTCATGCGGCTGGGAGCCTCGGCCGCATGAGTTTTCTTCATGCGGTTGGATGATTTGGTCGCATAGACCTTCTTCATGTGGTTGGCTGACTCAGCCGCATGAGCATCCCGCATGGGGTTGGCAGACTTGGCCATATGAGCGTTCGGCTTCTTCTTGGGGCGCATAGAATTACTCTTTGTCCCTGCAAGTCCAGCATCGTAGTGCTTTCCTTTGCCAGACTTGGGGACAGCAGAGTCCTCTACGGCTTGAAGTGGAGCCGTATGAGAGTCGCCTTTGCCGTCTTGGGTAGCAGAGAGTACTTCGTCCAGAGCTTGGGGAGGAGCAAATAATTTTGGCCTCCACTCGCAGCGAGCCTTCTTTGTGCGGGTTCGCTTCTGGACCGGGCCAGCACTTTCCTCAGAGAGCATTTCTTCAAACGCCTGTTGGTCGAAGCGGACGACCATCTTCTGTTGCGTGAAGCCAAGTTTGGCTGCATACGATTGCGTCACCAACTCCTCAGCCGTGGAGAAGTTTGTCCCCAGCAGAGTCGTCATCGTGTTTGCCATGAAATATAAAAGAACAGAACAATTATCGGAGGACTGGACTTTTACTTCACAATACAAACTCGCTTGTACAAAGAAAGCCTAGGGACGAAAACCTAGGTACAGCAATCTAAGTACAATTGTTTATTTTAGATTCTGGGGGTGACGGTAGAGGCTCGGGAAAGCGACGACAGTTCTGCCTTACTTCCTGGACGATCGGGTGCAGCCTTGGCTCTGTAGAAGAACTGCTTGGCGTTGATGAAGAAATGCTCTCTCTTCAGGCTCTCTCTCTGGCTCTCTCTGTATATATCGCTTTGTATATCTCTCTCTGTGTATGTATGTCTGTCTCTGTCTGTGTGTGTGAGTCCGTAAGGGAATAGCACATTGCTATTTATAAGAGTGGAGGGCCTCATTAGGGTTTATAATGATTGTCCATTCTTGAAAGTCGGCGGCTAAGGATCACTGGATCTGGGCCGTTCATCGAGATTTGAGCAATAAATGTGATTGCATCAAATCTTTTATGGGTAATTAATGTTGATTGACATAAATCCTCCTGATTTGTCATGCCAACCTCGGATTCCTCGACACGTGTCTTTAATTTGCTTATTTGCAAATGATCTGATTTGATCCCAATATTTTATTGGGATTTGTTGAGGGGTTTCGATCAATATGATGCCACGTGCCCTGCTATCAGGCCACGTGTCGTAACAGCAGAAATCTGAACCGCAGGAAAGTTGCTCCTCATTGGGCCGCATAAGGCTAGCTACGTGTCAAGGCTGCCTGAGAGTGGCCCACTGAACATCAGGACCGTATGGTAATGATTTGAGCCGCATGATGGGCCGCATGGGGGAGCCTCCGCTTGGGCCGCATGGGGGAGCCTCCATTTGTGCCGCATAGGATGGTCTCTACTTAAGCCGCATACGACTGTCCACGTGTCAAGGCCGCATGACAGTTTCTGAATCTCGGGAGATCGTGTCAGAGATTTTCTTCGCTTCTCTAGGAGTCCGTCATTATGAGGGACTCATAATGATATCTTTGTGTCAGAACTATCACCTTGTCAGAGCTGTCAGCCGTCAAAGCATTTAATGCAGTAAAGAACAATCGGAAGAGCTGTTTGCAGGCCACGTGGCTTCTCCCTGAGCCGCATAGAACTTGTTTGAGCCGCATAGATCCTTGATCCGTATGGATCCTTGAGCCGCATGAACTGTCTGGGCCGCATGGGACTTTCTGGCCGCATGGATCTTTCTTTATTCTTTTCCATGCTTCTACAGTAGTGTTAGGGAAGAAAACCCAACTACTCCTACAGGTGCATGACTGACACATAGAAGCAAACCCCTATGTTCACATTAAAATTGGTACTACTCCCTTTTCTTTTATGCTATGTTATCTGAACTATAGTATACTCTACCTGCTACTAATCCCTACTTCAGGTATGTACCCTTATTGGCTATAGGGCAGTGACTATGGATTGGTGACTGGTTATTGGCCAAGGAATATTTACTCGTACCCTTGCCTGCTAATTTCGAGTATACCAAAGATATACTCTCTCAAATCCAGTGTGTCAAAGGTTATACTCCTTACTTGAATCCTTCCTATATCTTAATGGCCTTTTCAAGATATATATATTGGAGATCAACCAACATTACAGTAGTAGAGTAATGCATATGGCCGGGTGTCTAAGGTGCCAAATTAAGGTTTCGTTTTTAAGAAAAAAAAAGTGTCATTACCTATGGGTATCAATCTAATACAAGGGGAAATCCATATTTCAGTACCAATTGAATACACAGGAAGATCTAACATAAAAGTATCTATTGGACATAAGAAGTCTAGTTGTGGTTTGATACAAAGGAAACTAGCATATGATTTATTAAGTCCTCTGATGTCAACATCCTAACCTGGACTGCTATTCCTACCTGCTGTAACATATTGCTCTATCCTTATGCTCCTCTTCCCTCTAGCAGACACTACTGCTCTTAACATTGACATGAGCAAGTCCCCACTGATTTATCTGTTACAAATCTATGGTTAGCCCTTATTACAAAACTAATATGTTTCCTTAGTATTTGGTCGAGACCAAAAGTATCAATACTGATACAAGAGTCGGTTTTGATTTCCATATTTTGATGTGCATCCAGGTTCACTCTTTTACACCTCTCTATTGGATCCTAATCTGCAAATTAACTTCCTTGTCCTAAGAGTATCCTACAAGGATAGTACATGAGAATGATGATGACATTATACAAAAGATAAGTATGATACCTTGAGGTCCAATTAGTGTATGTGTCAGGTGATGTATGACACCTGAAGGCCATGAGTGGTCAATCTCTTTATGAGATATCCTATGATTCGATACTAGGGTGTTCTACTTTCTGTAGCCATAGTTCCTAGGGTCACAACATTAACCTTTAGTGTCCTTTAATCCTTGTATATGATTTTGAGATATGAACAAGGACGGGTTCTTTAAAAACCTATCTACTTGTGTCTCTGTCTAGATGTCAGAAGATATATCTAACAACTAAAGGCTATGACATGAACTCTATGCACAGTGCAACTAAGGTAAGATATAAAGTGTACAACTCTCTTGTGTCCTATTGGCATATCTAGATACCTCTCTACTAGGCAAGGCCTACACCCATCGATCTCTGTTTTAATGGTCGTATCTTGACATTCACCTATATTGATTCTCCTAACCCTTATCACAAATACCTCTGTTGTGATGGAATCATGAATAGAACTACTTGTTTAAGGAATCATATGGTATGATAATTGAAAAGGAGAGGGGTACCTGTTCTTGAGTAATCTAGATTCAAGGGGTCGGCTGTCTCTTGATTAAATACTCCAATTTAGGATATGGTCGAATCCTCCAGGGGTGGGGGAGATAACTCTGTGTTTAAATCAGATACGAAATACCAGGATTTGAATAGGCTACGGATTTGAAGAAGCTCCTGCTCCTATCTGTTCAATTTGAATAGAGGCTCGATAAAGGATATTGGTCGAGCAATTAAATTTGAATATGGGACATTTACACTTATTCCCTCTACGAACCTGAACTTGCATGATTTCCCAATTATTGAGTGACATTCAATATGAAAACCAGTTCAATTTTTCTAGGGTTTGATTAGAAAAAAATTCATACAGATAATTATCATATAAAAATAGTAATACTAATAAAAATTTTGGGTGAGGGACTCACATTTATTTCAATTATTTGTCACCAATTTCATGATCGAAGTAAGCCCGAACAACATTCCGCCAAGTCGACTTTAAGACTGCCATAGTTTCTGGTAGTCCTAAATACTGATAAGACTGTCAGAATTTGTGACAGTCCTGATGTACATCAAGTGCATTCCAGGACTGCCACAATTTCTGACAGTCCTTGCCAAAAATTGTGGCAGTCCTGATGTACAACAAATGCATTTCAGGACTGCTACAATTTCTGACAGTATTAGAAGTATTGAGGTCTGCCAGAAATTGTGGTAGTTCTGAAATAGATTAATTTTGAGTGTTTTTAAATAGATAGATTTAAATAGATCTAAAATTTTGAATTAAAAATTTTCTGGTTTTAAATAGATTGAAATGAACAAAATTGAGAGACTTATCTCTAAAATAGATTTATACCTAAAATGGATTTATAGACCGTATATGTGAAGGTTTATTTTAAAATGACCAAAATTAAGAGTCTTACCTATAAGATAGATTTAAAATTTTGAGTTTTTTAAATAGATTTAAAATTTTGAATGAAAATTTTCTAAATTTAAAAAGATTGAAATAAACAAAATTGAGAGACTTATCTTTAAAATAAAACGGCCAAAATTAGATTATTTGTTAATTAAAAATTGAGAGATTTTTCTATAAGCTAGATTTAAAATTGATAGATTTATCTATAAAGATTTATTAATGAAGAAAATTGAGAGACTTATCTCTAAAATATATTTATACCTAAAATAAAATTTTGGACGGTCAGGACTGCCAAAATTTCTGGCAGTCCTATCCACTACCAGGACTACCAGAAATTTGGACAGTCCTAAAATGGACTTGTTGTCCAGTCGGTCTATTTTAGGGATGCCCAAATTTTTGACAGTCCTAAATTTATTTGGACTGCCAGAAATTGTGTCAGTCCTAAAGTCGACTTCGTCAATCTTAGGTTTGCCAAAATAGGGTTTTGTCGGCCGGGAAGTTAACCGAGATTGTTTCACAAAGAATGTCGTGTTCACCCACCAAAGAATTTGTACATTATTTGTTCACCCACCAATATTAAAATTTGTACATTATTTGTGAGGAGCAAATTGGGAATGAGAAGGAAACTAGGATTTTGATGGAGATGGTGAGGATGAAAATGGTGGAGAAGAAGAAGAAGATGAGAAGAAAGCCCAACCCACATTCTTGTTATTGTTCTTGTTATTGTTTCTTCTTATTCTTCTTCTTCTTGGATTGTGAAGGAAGAAGTGAAGAGGAAAAATAAAAGAATTGATTTTTATACCTATAAATGGAATAATCCTGAGTAATTTTTCCAATGGTGTCACCCCCACTATCCTGGATAGGGCTAATATGATCATTTACATTATTATATTATTTTATTATTATTTATATTAATATTTTTAGTGTTTTTACATTATTAGTTAAATAGGCATTTTGTTGATATATATATATATATATATATATATATATATATATATATATATATATATATATATATATATATATATATATATATATATATATATATATATATATATGTTCAATAGAGTTTTATTTATAAAAACTTTTAATATATTTAATAAATATAGAATATAAAATATTTTGTTTTATTTATAAATAGTTCAGATTTTATTTGTATATATATCGTTGGGTATTTATTTATTTAAAGGGTATATATACTTTTTTTTTATATACATTTATTTATATATTTAAGGGGTATATATATATATATATATATATATATATATATATATATATATATATATATATATATATAAAGGAAATATATAAAGGAAATAAAATAGTTGGCAAAAAAAAAGGAAATATATAAAGGAAATAATATATATATATATATATATATATATATATATATATATATATATATATATATATATATATATATATATATATAAAGAAAATAAAATAGTTGGCAAATACTTTTTCTTTTATATATAAATGTATGTATGTATGTTTGAATGTGTGTGTATGTGAATATATATTTTTATATACATATTGTTATATAATAAAGAAAGGAAGAAAGGAAGAAAGAAAGGAAGTATATTTTTATATTTTTATATACATATTGTTAAAAAAAAATACATATGATTATATAATAAAGAAAGGAAGAAAGAAAGAAAAGAAAAAAATAAACCACCCACATGCTGTGCTCAACCGAGCACAGCAGCCCTTAGCAAAGGGTCGAGCCCTATATGTAATTTTCCTTTTAAACCCATCAGCCAATTATGTACGAACCCGAGCCCTCTTTTCCCTTATACACACGCGTATATATTCGAGAGAGAGAGAGGGATTTTTCTCGAAAATCCTAACCCTAAGCCGTCACACCAACCCAACGTGCACCCCGACCTCGCCGTCAGCCATCTGGGTGCCGCCACACCGCCGGAGCAGGCCGGACACGTGCGCAGTGACGACAGGACGCAAAGGCGGCAACAGCGGGAACTGTTGCAACAGCCCGACTTCGTCGTGAGTTTTCTTGACGCACGCTCGATCGATTTTCGATCCGTTTCTTCCGGTATGATCCTAACCTATACACCTTTAATCTTCTTCAAATAGTTCGTGCCGATTCGCATCATGTGCGACGAAAATAAGTTCCAAAATTGAGAAAAAACTCGATTTTCTGGGTTTAGAAACTGTCCCGAAACTCTAAGTTTGCAGTCGATTTGCGACCAGTGTGTTGCTAGTTTTCAAAATCGATCAGAAGAGACTTGTAGACAACATATAGGAGATCGCAAACCTTTTGGTAGATTTGATTTTCATGCATTATACAGAGAGTTATTTGTTTGTGAAGTTTAAGAAAAAAACTAGTTTTCAAAACTGAATTTTAGGAAAATTGTCCCGATACGACATTCGTCCCGTCAATCCGGGCGACGTGGTCACGAACTAAAAGTATCGAAAGGTGCGTATTGACTTCATGGACGTGTGGGCATTGACGGAATTCAAATTGGTCGTGTGTGCGCGACGAATTTGATGCATATCCGTCAAAATTTACTGTATCGACCTTTTTATAAATTTGTCAATTACTTTATGCATGCTCGTCATATCAAGACAAAACTTACGCCTACAGGACCGTATCATTTTTCTGGTTCTGTATGCCAAGTTTGGTCTGAATCTGAGAAGGTCGACCGGAACGGTATTTTGGCGGGCCCGCGACCCGATCCAACGGGCGAATTTGTGCACGGCCCACCGAAATCTAACTTTGGACATACGGTTGGGTTCATCTCGTCAAATCAAACCTATAGACATATAGTTTAATGACTTTAGAGACCGTCGATTCTGGCACGCTTTTCGATAAAAAATGGGTCAAACGGCGGACACCGTTTTGATCCGAAATTACCGTTTTGCTCCTGTGTCCAGAATTGGACTTATGGGTAGGCATTTCTAGCTAATTTGACTATTCTGAGAACGCTGGTAATGTTTGTTTCAGTATTAGGAGACTGTTGTGCGAGTTGACCGTTCGTGGCTCATTGAGTGGTTTGTAGTTCGATTTTCTCAGCTCAGGACAGCAGGCAAGTACATTCTCTGATAGTTTTTATTGATTTGATATCTACTATATCCGATTCAGTTATAGTGATATACTTGATTCTCGACACGAGGATACACGGACTAGTATACGTGAATCTCGTCATGAGATATCATTCCTGGTTTACCTGGTATATGAGTACATTGTTCGATATTGTTTCCTATACTTGTATAGACACCGATTTGGGAGTGGGCTGGCCCCCTGCTCTTCGAATCCCATGTTATGATGTGTCATGTCTGAAATTATTATACTACTCGAGGATGGAGAGTTATTAGAGGTTATGTGATCATTACCCCTACTTGTTTATTACTTGTGCATAGCTCCACCTTCACCACACGTAGGGTGTAGCTTGACCTTATACTATAGCTTTCCATTTTGGCCGGCCTGATCCCTATACTATTATACTACCTGTGCATAGCCGGTCAAATGGAACAGCCTGATCTTGACCCAAGCCGATCACATATCGCTCTAATATCACATGACACTTCCTTTTATGTTTACATCATACCTCAGATTACTTTCCACTGTTTATATCCCAATTTTATTTATATCTCACACATGACATGATATCCAGTTCTCTTGTACTGTTTACTTTCAGTCTTGATATTTTATCTTGTATTTTATTATAATTGTTCCTTATAGTATTTTTCAGTTCACATAGAACTGTTGTTAGCATTTGTACTTGCTCATATCCTGACAGGATAACCTCCGTTGCTTTTCAGAGGATTTAAATGCAGACTGCCCAACCTACTACTGGTTTGGCATAGATGGAGTCTACGACCAGGACCTGTCTGTGGACCCGGTGCTCATAGAGGACACACAGCCTGTAGTGACTTAGTTTAGCTAGATTTTGTCTGGATTATATTTCAGCTTGATACTTTGAGACTTGCAGTATTTATTTAGGATCTTGTGTTATGTCTTTAAATTCTGAACTTGGTGATTGTGACTCAACACTATTTCAGACCTTTTTTTATCTTGTTTCTTTATCATATTCGTGCCTATCTTCCTTAGATTTATGTGATTGAGTTGTGTTTATATTCCTCCGTGCGGAGATGACAGGTTATATTACTGTGTCTTAGATTATATATATTCTAGATGGCCTTTACCGCGTTCTACCGCCGATACTGCAGCATAGGCTGGACGTACCCACGTGCTCATGCCCCTAAATAGGGTACGGATTGTGACACATTTTTATGGTGGCCCATGCAGGTCTGCATCGCAACTAGTACGATTTTGTAATGGTACTCGACTTAGAGTGCTAATTACAAGCCTGCCGTTAGGATATATGTTCTAGGTTATGATAGGAGTTACTCAATCACATATTAGGAAAATTTTGATCTTTTGATTATCAAGACAACTCTCCTTGCATTTTGAAATAAATTGTCCTTTCTTGACGATATCTTATCATGCGCCATATTGATCTCTTTGCTTAGGACTTTTGAGAGATTCTTGTGACGACCCTTGGGAATCTTGTTTTGAATGTCAATTTGAAATCAATTTCTCTTATTTTTTTCATCCTTGCTTCTTGTTATTGAATTTGATATTGATGGATCATCGTTGATTTTGATTGTCATATCGAGATGAATTTTATGGCCCGAGTTAAGATATCTTTTGATAACATATGTTGACGGAATAACAGAAAAGGTAAAACGTCTACTTAGTTATGGAACCTGGAGTTTATTGCAGCTATATTAGCCGGCGTGGCAAAAATGTAAGGACCTGACTTCGGATGTACATATCTTGGTTATGAGATTTGGGATTTCTCGCAGCCATACTAGTCGGCGTGGCAAAGATTCCAGACGACATGATTATAGAAGTGTATACCCAGTTATGGAATCTACCGTTTATTGCAGCCTTGCTTACTGGCATGGCGATGATTATGAGTATCATGATTTTGGACAGACGCGTATGATTATCAGATTATATCTTAAGAAGGGTCCTAACATGTCATCTCTATCATTTCACTTCTGTTATTATAGATTCTGTTCCATCCTCAATTAGCTTAGAAGTAGGGATACCTTCGGTTCTTTATTCCAGGTGTCTCATTTCATTATAGGTTCTTCGTAGTGTGATGGTTTGGTGACTTGCAATTGGTCTGTGTCCTTGAGTATTAGTGTTAATAGTTTAGAGTATGGTTAGGAAGTATTGTATATAATTGTTGATAATTAAATATAGATGAGAAACCTAAGGGTGATTAATAAGTGTTAAGGTAGGAGTTGCCCCAGGTGCCAAAATAAGAGGAGTACCCTAGTAGCAATAGCCAGAGTATTTCAAGTGTTATAGATGTTTAGGCACCAATATTTTAAGTGACTCGTTATATGAGGGACATGAGTAACCTAGTATAGGAGTACCATTCAAGTATCATACAGAGGAGTTAGTGCCTTGTGTAGACATTGTCAAGACTTGGCTAGACACCCTAGAGAGAGTGTTCTAAATAGATGAGTGTATCAATAAAGTGCATGATTAAGCAATGTTAGGTGGTAGAGGAACTGAGGCAGACAATAGAAGATAGTATCTTGTAAGGTGTGGTATATTATTTTGGATAGTATGTGTCAGTGAGTTGAGTATGCCCATGGCCTGGAACCATAGTGTACTGGTAGTATTATAAGAGGTAGACCACTGGAAGAACCAGAGTTTGAGACGCCGGAGGAGCACGAGGAGCAGTTGTATGGGAAGCTGTCGAAATGTGAGTTCTTCCTGGGGCAGGTAGAGTTCTTGGGTCATATTGTGACCGAGCATGGGATCTCAGTGGACCCGAAGAAGATTTCAGCAGTGGAGCCTTGGTCTATACCGAGCTCAGTCGCCGAGATTCGGAACTTTCAGGTTCTAGCAGGCTACTACAGGAAGTTCGTTCAGGATTTCTCTCAGATTGCAGAGCCGATGACTAGACTCACCAGAAAAGACGTGGAGTTCGTTTGGACGGAGGAGTGTCAGACTGCTTTTGATGAGCTGAAGAAGAGGTTGACTACAGCTTCTATATTGACGTTGCCATCTGGGACTGGTGGTTTCACGATCTACAGTGACACTTCTGGGAAGGGCTTGGGTTGCGTTCTTCAGCAGCACGGGAAGGTGATTGCCTATGCATCCAGGCAGTTATGTCCTCATGAGAAGAACTACCCTACCCATGATCTGGAGTTGGCAGCTGTTATCTTTGCTTTGAAGCTGTGGAAGCACTACCTATACGGAGAGCGAGTTGAGATCTTCACGGATCATAAGAGCTTGAAGTACGTGTTCACCCAGAAGGAATTGAACATGATTCAGAGGTGCTAGCTTGAGCTGATGAAGGACTTCGATATCTCTTTACAGTACTATCCAGGAAAGGCCAGCGTAGTTGTAGATGACTTGAGCAGGTATACAGCCGCTATGTATTTGACGGCAGATCGTCATCTATTGGCCGATCTAGATATTTTGGGTATTGAGGTGATCGTTCCGGGCATAGAGGTTCAGATGTGGGGTTTACAGATTCAGTATGCGTTGATGGACAGAGTCAAATCAGTACAGTTTGATGATGTGGCCCTGAGGAACATCAGGAAGTAGGTGCAGACAGGATTGCTAGACGATTTCTCTATAGCAGAAGATGGGTCGCTGAGGCACGGTACTAGATTGTGCATTCCAAGTAAAAAGCTTCGGAAGGAGATTCTGCAGGAAGCGCATCGTTCTCAGTACTCTATGCATCCTGGAGCCAACAAGATGTACAGAGGCCTGAGGGAGCACGTATGGTGGTATGGGATGAAGCAAGATGTAGCTCAGTTTGTATCTCGATGCTTAGTGTGCCAGCAGGTAAAAGCCGAGAGACAGAGGCCAGGTGGTCTGCTTCAGCCACTACCCATTCCAGAGTGGAAGTGGAAGCACATCACTATGGACTTTGTGTCTGGACTTCCACGATCTCCAGGAAGAAAAGACACGATTTGGGTTATCGTTGATAGATTGACCAAATCGGCCCACTTTTTGCCTTTCAAGGTGGGACTGTCTACGGAGAAGCTGGCGCGGCAGATAGTCAGATTGTACGGAGTTCCGATGAGCATAGTCTCGGATCGGGATTGTCGTTTCACTTCCCACTTCTGGAGGAGTTTGCATACTAGCTTGGGCACCCAGCTCAAGTTCAGTATCGCGTATCACCCCCAAACGGACGGACAGTCAGAGAGGACCATCCAGACACTCGAGGATATGCTTTGTACATGTGTTATAGACTTCGGGGGATCTTGGGAGGACCATCTTCACTTGGTAGAGTTTGCTTACAACAACAGCTATCAGGCCAGTATAGAGATGTTGTCATTTGAGGCTTTATACAGACGGAGATGTCGTACTCTTTTGTCATGGGACGATATCGGCGAGAGAGTTTTACTTGGGTCAGAGATGGTGGTGGATGCAGCAGAGAAGGTTAAGTTGATCGGGGATAGACTTCGGGTGGCTCAAGATAGATAGCGGCATTGAGCCGATAGCCACCGAAGACCGTTAGAGTTCGAGGTTAGTATCGATTTTCTGTTTGTGCTTGTTTGTGATTGTTTGATTTAGAGTCTTGTATTGAGTCTTGTCTTGTGTCTAGGTTGGCGATATGGTGTTCCTGAGGATTTCTCCGACACGGGGCACGATTCGCTTTGGCCGAGGTAGGAAGCTTAGTCCGCGCTTCATCGAACCTTTCACTATTCTTGAAAGGGTCGGTGCAGTGGCCTATTGACTAGACTTGCCGCCTACGTTCGAGGGAGTTCACAACGTGTTTCATGTGTCATAGTTGAGGCGGTACGTGGCAGACCCTAGTCACGTATTGGATCACTCTGAGTTAGAAGTGGGGCCTACTCTTCGCTATCCAGAGAAGCCTGTGGAGATTCTGGATCGTCGGGAGAATGTTCTCCGGAACCAAGTTATTCTTTTATTTCGTGTCGCATGGAGGCATCACTCTCCAGGTGAGTCTACCTGGAAGAGAGAGGATGAGATGCGAGAGTGCTACCCTTATCTCTTCGAGCCTTGAGGTACTTTTTTTTCTCTTCATTCTTACTTGTGTTACTTGTTCTAGTTTGTTCTAATTTCGAGGACGAATTTTTTTTTAAGGAGGGTAGATTTGTCACCCCTACTATCCTGGATAGGGCTAATATGGTCATTTACATTATTATATTATTATATTATTATTTAAATTAATATTGTTAGTGTTTTTACATTATTAGTTAAATAGGTATTTTGTTGATATATATATATATATATATATATATATATATATATATATATATATATATATATATATATATATATATGTTTAATAGAGTTTTATTTATAAAAACTTTTAATATATTAGTAAATATAGAATATAAAATATTTTGTTTTATTTATAAATAGTTCAGATTTCATTTGTATATATATCGTTGGGTATTTATTTATTTAAGGAAAATATATATATATATATATATATATATATATATATATATATATATATATATATATATATATATATATATATATATATATATATATATATATATATATATATATATATATATATATAAAGGAAAAAAAATAGTTGGCAAATACTTTTTATTTTTATATATAAATGTATGTATGTATGTTTGAATGTGTGTGTATGTGAATCTATATTTTTATATAAATATTGTTATATAATAAAGAAAGGAAGAAAGAAAGAAAAGAAAAAAACAAACCACCCACATGCTGTGCTCAACCGAGCACAACAGCCCTTAGCAAAGGGCCGAGCCCTATATGTAATTTTCCTTTTAAACCCATCAGCCAATTATGTACGAACCCGAGCCCTCTTTTCCCTTATACACACGTGTATATATTCGAGAGAAAGAGGGATTTTTCTCGAAAATTCTAACCCTAAGCCGTCACCCCAACCCAACGTGCCCCCCGACCTCGCCGTCAGCCATCTGGGCGTCGCCACACCGCCGGAGCAGGCCGGGCATGCGCGCAGCGATGACATGACGCAAAGGCGGCAACAGCGGAAACAGTTACAACAGCCCGACTTTGTCGTGAGTTTTCTTGACGCACGCTCGATCAATTTTTGATACATTTCTTCTGGTATGATCCTAACCTATACACCTTTAATCTCCTTCAAATAGATCGTGCCGATTCGCATCATGTGCGACGAAAAATGAGTTCCAAAATTGAGAGAAAAAAACTCAATTTTCTGTATTTAGAAACTGTCCCAAAACTCTAAGTTTGCGGTCGATTTGCGACCAGTGTGTTACTAGTTTTCAAAATCGGTCTGAAGAGACTTGTAGAAAACATATAGGAGATCACAAACCTTTTGGTAGATTTGATTTTCATGCACTATACAGATAGTTATTTGTTTGTGAAGTTTGAGAAAAAAACTGGTTTTTAAAACTGAATTTTAGGAAAATTGTCCCGATACGACGTCCGTTCCGTCAATCCGGGCGACGTGGTCACGAACCGAAAGCATCGAAAGGTGCATATCGACTTCATGGACGTGTGGACTTTGACGAAATTCAAATTGGTCGCGTGTGCGCGACAAAATTGATGCGTATACGTCGACAAAATTTACCGTATCGGCCTTTTTGCAAATTTGTTAATTACTTTATGTACGCTCGTCATATCGAGACGAAACCTGCACCAACAGGACCGTATCATTTTTTTGGTCCTGTATGCCAAGTTTGGTCCGAATCTGAGAAGGTCGACCGGAACGCTATTTTGGTGGGCCCGTGATCCGATCCAACGGACGAATTTGTGCACGGCCCACCGAAATTCAAATTTGGACATCCGGTTGGATTCGCCTCATCAAACCGGACCTGCAGAAATGTAGTTTAATAAATTTATAGACCATAAGTTCTGGCACACTTTTCGGTGCAAAACGGGTCCAACGACGGATACCATTTTGACCCGAAATTACCGTTTTACCCTTGTGTCCAGAATTGGACTTATGGGTAGACATTTATAGCTAAATTGACTATTTTGAGAACGTTGGTAATGTCTATTTTAGCATTAGGAGACTGTTGTGCGAGTTGACCGTTCGTGGCTCATTGAGTGGTTTGTAGTTCGATTTTTTCAGCTCAGGACAGCAGGCAAGTACATTCTCTGATAGTTTTCATTGCTTTGATATCTACTATATCCAATTCAGTTATAGTGATATACTTAATTCTCGACACGAGAATACACGGACTAGTATACGTGAATCTCGTCATTAGATGTCATTCCTGGTTTACCTGGTATATGAGTACATTGTTCGATATTATTTCCTATACTTGTATAGACACCGATTTGGGAGTGGGCTGCCCCCCTGCTCTTCGAATCCCGTGTTATGATGTGTCATGTCTGGAATCATTATACTACTCGGGGATGGGGAGTTATTAGAGGTTATGTGATCATTACCCCTACTTATTTATTACTTGTGCATAGATCCACCCTCACCACACGTAGGGTGTAGCCTTACCTTATACTACTTGTGCATAGCTTTCCATTTTAGCCAGCCTGATCCCTATACTATTATACTACCTGTGCATAGCCAGTCAAATGGAACAGCCTGATCTTGACCCAAGCCGATCACATAGCGCTCTAGTATCTCACGACACTTCCTTTTTATGTTTACATCATACCTCAGATTACTTTCCACTGTTTATATCCCAATTTTATCTTATATCTCACACATGACATGATATCAAGTTCTCTTGTACTGTTTACTTTCAGTCTTGATATTTTATCTTATATTTTATTATAATTGTCTCTTATAGTATTTGTCAATTCACATGGAACTGCTGTTAGCGTTTGTACTTGCTCATATCCTGACAGGATAACCCCATTATTTTTCAGAGGATTTAGATGCAGACTGCCCGACCTACTACGAGTTTGGCATAGATGGAGTATACGGCCAGGACCTGCATCTGGACCCGGTGCTCATAGAGGACGCACAACCTGTAGTGACTTAGTTTAGCTAGATTTTGTCTGGATTATATTCCAGCTTGATACTTTGAGACTTGTAGTATTTATTTGGGATCTTGTGTTTTGTCTTTAAATTCTGAACTTGTGATTGTGGCTCAGTACTATTTCAGACTATTTTTTTAATCTTGTTTCCTTATCATATTCGTGCCTATCTTCCTTAGATTTATGTGATTGAGTTGTGTTTATATTCCTCCGTACAGAGATGACAGGTTATATTACTGTGTCTTAGATTCTATATATTCTAGACGACCTTTACAGCGTTCTACCGTCGATACTGCGGCGTAGGCTGGACGTACCCACGTGCTCGTGCCCCTAAACAGGATGCGGGTCGTGACAAATGGCAAACTTGTAAATAAATCAAAGTTATGAATGGAATAGCTCTGATCAACTTTTGATGTGCCCTTATAAATAATCTAGATATATGTGGCAAGTCTTGAGTTTAAGATTAAAAAATTCTTCTTCTTTTTTTCTTAGAGAGTCCTAGGAAAACCCTTAATTTTTTAGCAATTTTTGTTGTCAGCATATAAAAATAAGAGAAAATTTATGAAATGCTCAAAAATTCCAAAAGTTTTATGTAAAACCCACTTCTAATTTATTGAAAACACCCCCGAACCCCACTATTCAAAAAAAAATGTTTCGATTCTTCCTCTTCTTCCATACGCCGCTCAGTTTCGAATATAGGTTTTTTCCTCTAAAATCTTCAAACCTTCCTCTCCATTCACAATCTTCACACCATGTCGGCATCACCGGCAGCATCATCACCGGCAGCATCACCAGTTAGAGAAGATATACCAGTTGTGGAGAAAATGAAGACAGTTGTAGAAAATCCAAAAGGAAATGACGGAAAACCACAGAAACGGATAACTAAGAAAGTTGCACATAAGGAAAAGAAAAATAATGCTAAGCAACAAGAAGTACAAAAAAAAGGTATAACTTTAAGTTATGTTCATGATTCTGTATAAAAATACGGAGAATGGCATTCTCCATGTTAAAATGCATGAGAATGTTCATTCTCCGTGTTAAATTACACTGGGAATATCATTCTCCGTGTAATTTAAATTAAGAATGTCATTCTCTGTGTTAAATTACACGGAGGATGCCAGTCTCAATGTTAAAACGCATAAGAATGTTCATTCTTCGTGTTAAATTACACGGAGGATGCCATTATCCGTAATTTTAACACGGAGAATGACATTCTCCGTTTTAATTACACAGAAAATGGCATCCTCCGTGTTAAAATGCATGCAAATGTCCATTATCCGTGTTAAATTACACGAAGAATGCCATTATCTGTATAATTTAGCACGAAGAATGGCATTCACTGTGTTAAATTACATGGAGAATGGCATCCTCCGTGTTAAATTACACGGAGAATGGCATTCTCATGCGTTAAAACGTATGAAAATAACCATTCTCCGTCTTAAATTACACGGAGGATGCCATTCTTCGTGTTAAATTATGAGGAGAATGGCATCCTCCGTGTTAAATTACACGGAGAATGGCATTCTCATGCGTTAAAACGCATGAGAATGACCATTCTCCGTCTTAAATTACACGGAGAATGCCATTCTCCGTGTAATTTAACATGGATGATGTCATTTTATGTGCTAAATTACACGAAGAATGGCATTCTCCGTTTTAAATTATACTGAGAATGTCATTCTCCATGTAATTTAGCACGGAGGATGCCATTCTCCTTGTTAAATTACACGAATAATAAAATTCTTTGTGTTAAAATGCATGAGAATGACTATTCTCCGTGTACTTTAACACGAATAATATCAGTCTTAAATTACACGGAGGATGCCATTCTCCGTGTATAAAAATACGGAGAATGTCATTCTCCTTGTTAAATTACACGGGTAATGATATTCTCTATGTTAAAACGCATAAGAATGACTATTCTCTGTGTAATTTAACACGGAGAATGTCATTCTCCATTTTAAATTACACGGAGAATGGTCATTCCCAGTGTTAAAATGCATGAGAATGACCGTTCTCCGTTTTAAATCACACGTTTAATAGCATTCTTCGTGTATAAAAAACACGGAGAATGACATTCTCCGTGTATAAAAACATGGAGAATATCATTCTCCGTGTTAAATTACACGGAGAATGGCTTTCTCAGTGTTAACGCATGAGAATGTTCATTCTGCGTATAGTTTAAAAAGGAGAATGGCATGGAGAATATCATTCTTCATGTTAAATTATACGAAGAATGACATTCTCAGTGTTAAAACGCATAAGAATGTTTATTCTCCGTGTAATTTAAAATAGAGAATGACATTCTACGCGTTAAATTACACGGAGAATGGCATTCTCAGTGTTAAAACGCATGAGAATGGCCATTCTCCGTGTTAAATAACACGGAGAATGGCCATTCTCCGTATCAAAATGACGGAGAATGGCTATTCTCCGTGTTATACATCGACGGAGAACAGTTGACATAAACCTAAATTTTTGTGTTTTTTTGTAGAAAAAAATCTGTCAGGAATAAGGAATCAAGAGTTTTATGTTCTGCTTTCAAAACAATACTAAATCTTATGGAGGATGTCAATATAGATGGCGGCCGTTTACCTGAGCCAGTTATGGATTCTTTAAAGAATACCGATTTCTGGAATTTTGTCGCGGTATTCTACAAAAACAAAGTCCACGTTCACGAATTGGCCAAGGTAACGGAAGGTCTTGAGAATTTGATTACAACTTACACAGAAGACAAAGATGGCGTCGGGTACTTTCAATTGCGCACCACTATTAAAATCATACCAAGCGTCGACGATATGGCAGTCATCTTCGGTCTACCGCTGAAGGAAGAAAGCGAGAATGATGTTATTTACAGAAAATTGATCATGAAAAAACAACAGCAGCCCCCACCACCAGAATCTTCGTCATGAAAATAAAGCTGTTAATCCAGATAATTTGGCCAAGATAATAATCTTCAACTTGTGCCAAACTGCATTCTTCACAAAGACTGGCGGTTCAGATTTGCCATAAAAATTCTTCGCCTTGGTAAACAGCGTGGAAGTTATCAACATTATATGCTGGCGAAGGTTAATCTTGGCATATGTCATGGATAGCATCAAGAGAACAACAAGTAGAACTAAAGGGGGGATTACTCCAGTACTTACTCCAAAATAGAAGGTTGCACAATATACTTCCTCTATTGGTTTGCAGAACATAGTACGTTTGTGAAAAGGAAGTTTGACCCAATTCCTGATTATCCAAGATTTTTCACATGAAATGGGTATGCAATCTCAAACTTCTTTGGGACCGAAAATCACAACAATTTGAAATCGAAAATGGTATTCAAAGATCTGATTATGTCTGTTGGGAAAGAAGAATGACACAAAGAAGATGAGCCAACTATACAAGAAGAAGTTGAAAAAGAGGGAGAGGGACACCACCAAACAGGTGGGGATGAGTTTGCTGAACAAGAGATACCACAACATGATGAAATAAATGCTGTGATGGAGGGCTCAGGACAAGAATTAGAGGATTTGAGAAGACAGAATTCTGATATTCTTGCACAGAACAAGAAACTCCAAGAAAAGCTGAAAGAGCTAGAGGCACAAGAAGCGCAATTACAAGCAGTCAACGCACAGAACGAGGAACTCCAAGAAAAGCTGAAAGAGCTAAAGGCACAAGAAGCGCAATTACATGCAGCCAATGCGCAGAAGAGGAACTCCACGAAAAGCTGAAAGAGCTATAGGCACAAGAAGCACAACAACGTGCAGCCAACGTTGTGATGGAGGGCTCGGTGCATGATTTGGAGGATTTAAGAAAATAGAATTCTGTTATTCTTGTTGATAATGAACAACTTATCAACAAGGTTAAAGCGCTACAGGCACATGGTAAAATCTTTTCTTTTTCAAATTTCTGATTTGTAATTCTTCGTGTTATAGTTCAGGAGAATGGCCATTCTTCGTGTATAAAAATACAGAGAATGACATTCTCCGTGTTAAATGACACGGAGAATGGTCATTCCCAATGTTAAAACACAGGAAAATGACCATTCTCCGTGTAATTTAGCACGGAAAATGGCATTCTCCATGTTAAATAATACGGAGAATGCCATTCTTCGTGTTAAATAACACGGAGAGTGGTCATTAACAGTGTTAAAACGCATAAGGATGGCCATTCTCCGTGTTCAAAACACGAAAAATTCCATTCTCCGTGTAATTATCACGAAGAATGGTCATTCCAGTATTAAAGCGCATGAGTACGACCATTCTCCATGTTAAGAACACTGAGAATGCCATTCTCCGTGATAAATTCAGGAGAATGGCCATTCTACGTGTTAAATAACACGGAGAATGGCCATTCTCCATGTTAAATAACACGGAGAATGGCCATTCCCAGTGTTATAACGCATTAGATGACCATTCTCCGTGTTAAATAACACGGAGAATGGTCATTCCCAGTGTTAAAATGCATGGGGATGACCATTCTCCATATTAAATTACACAAAGAATGATCTTTACTTTTTTTTCTTTTTTATTGACATTTTCCCTTTAATTGATGTTTGTTTTATATCAGTGCAAATAACAGAACAGCTCAGAAAAGCAAATAAAAGGCTCGTTAATGAGAAAAGCGAGCTTCAAGGGAAAGTTGAATTGTTGAATAAAGAAGTCACTGAAAAGGATGCAAAAATTGCTGATCTTGATGCCATAGTTGAAGTATTGAAGCTTAAAGAGCCTCAACAAGCTGCTGAACAACAATCTGCTGAACTTGATGATCAAGCAGTAACCAATAAAAGTGGAGGGAGGCGAAAGAGGTTGGTAAAACCATCAGCAGTAATAGCCGATAAAGATTTTACTCCCTTGGGGAAGAGAACATAAACAGATGCTAATAAAAAGCCGATCCGAAACCATCAGCAGTAATAGCCGATAAAGATTTTACTCCCTTGGGGAAGATTAATACCGATCCGAAACAAAAAAAAACTCAGCCCAACACCAGAATCAGAAGAAACAATAAAAAGGCAGATCCAAAAGCCAAAGAAGATGCCATAATGGCTGAACTAATAAAGAACGGTGATATACTAAGGGAATGCGAGGACCTTAGACTTTGGAATGCTGCAGATGAAGAGCTGTAGAAGCTTTACAAGAAAATCGTATTCCCAAAAAAGATGACTCCATTGTATGTATTCTGAACTCGACCAATCTCCGCCCAATTCATAACGGAGAATGGTCAATCTCCGTGGTGGTTGGCTGGAGAATGGCCATTCTCCGTGACAGTTGGACGGCTGATGACTCTCTTTTTTCTAGTCTTTTTCACAATTATTTTTGACAAATTTCTATTAATTTAATCTAAAATAAATTTATGTGTAGTGATGTTATATGCACGGCTAAGAAAGATCGATATGGAGTTAAAATCATCTTGACAGCAATAGACGTACAATATATTCTCCATTATCAAGACATTGAGGCTGGAATACTCAACATATTAATAAGCAAGATGAAACAAATTCAAGACAACGCAAGAAGGGGAGTACAGTCAAGTTCACAGGAGGTACAATATAAGTGGTCTGCATTCATGATGCCCCACACATTGGTAAGAATCAAAACTGAAAAATTCATATTCATGTGTACACCGATAAAACTAACTCATGATATTGTGTTTTATTTTTGACAAACAGTCCATCAATGCCCAAGCTCATGAAGCAAACGTAACAGCCGGCGCCCTTAACACTTTCAAAACAGATATAGAAAACTTCATCATGGATTTACAGGAAGACATAGAGTGGATATTCATTCCACTCTTTAATAAATCCAACAAACACTATACGCTGCTCACATTCAACTTGAGCTCCTACGTGTGGGAACACTACAACTCCTTGGTGTCCAACACGTCCAACAAGGGCAAGGAAGATGCAGAATCCGTGAGGATGGACTTGGAGCCTATAGTCAGTAGAAAAGTTGAGATGATGAGGGAAAGATGCAAGACTATGATGGAGTATGAGAGCACACAGACAATTTTTTTATACAAAATGCCCACAAGAGAAAGCACCCAACTGCCTCTTGTACACGGCATACTATATGAAGTGCTTGATGAATTCTCCCTTCACAGTACCAAAAGGAAATGATGATGAAATTCACCAAAAAATTACAACGGTTAGGTTGGCATGGGTTAAGAGGTTGCTTCAAAGTAAAAATGTATCACCCTAAAACATTATCAAAATTACAACGTAAATGGGCTAGTAACTTCTTTCTATTATCTTACATTTGACTTTTTATTCTTCTGTGTATGCGTCTTTTGTTATATCTGCTCTGTCTTTTACATTGTTCTATATATATCATTTTTGAATGGTCAGTCCCAGTGTTAAATGACGAATGAGAATGGCCATTTTTCGTGTAATTTAAAACAGAGAATGACATTCTCCGTGTTAAATGACACAGAGAATGGTCAGTCCTAGTGTTAAAACGTATAGGAATATTTATTCTCCGTGTAATTTAAAACGGAGAATGGCATTCTCCGTGTTAAATTACACAGAGAATGGTCAGTCACAGTGCTAAAACGCATGGGAATGTTCATTCTCCGTGTAATTTAAAACGGAGAATGCCCTTCTCCGTGTTAAATACACGGAGAATGACATTCTCAGTTTTAAAACGCATTAGAATGCCATTCTCAAACGTTTAAACGCATGAGAATGCCATTCTCCATGTTAAATTATACGGAGAATATTCATTCCAGTGTTAAAACGCATGAGAATGCCATTCTCCATGTTAAATGACACGGAGAATGTCATTCTCCGTGTTAAATTATACAGAAAATGGACATTCCTAGTGTTAAAACGCCTGAGAATGTTCATTCTCCGTATAATTTAACATGGAAATTGCCATTCTCCGTTTTAAATTATACGGAGAATGGCATTCCCAGTGTTAAAATGAATGAGAATGTCCAAATAACACAGAGAATGACCATTCTTCGTGTAAGAATAACAGAAAATTGCCATTATGCAGTCAACAAACTGTAAAACGTTAGATATAACAGACTTCAAAATAGCACCATTGATATAAAAATGTAAAAAATGTATTCAAAAAACAATTATATAAAAGAAAGAAGGGCTGAATATGTATTAACGAAGGGGCGCTGCCCCCTCGACCCCCGTAGAAGCACGTGGGGGGAGAGGACAAGTGGTACGATTGTGATTTCCTCATTCAATACAGTTCTGGCACCTCATCTTCCTCTTCTTTTTACCTTTGTTCTCATAATTGCTCTTATAACGATCCGCCTTTGATCGGCCGGGGCCACGTTTTGAAACAGGTGGTAGAACCAAATCAGTTGGATTATTTTCAAACTATTTTTCACAATCTGGAACTGGACGAATTGTACATGAATGTAGCTTCTTGTAGAAATCTGATGTCCAATACTGCTCCACAAAATATTAAACGGATTTGTCCGAACCAAATCTGATGCATTGAATTGCATGGCTGCATGGGAATCCATATACCTTCCATCTACGACAACTACAATGCCAATCAAGAAGATTCACCAGGTGTGATAAAGTATCTGCCATCACCTCAAACTCGAAATCACCAGACCGATATACCTTATAAGATATGCCAACATCTGTAACCTGCTTCAGCATATTCTCGGCGTATGGAGTCAATTTGCTATTTAAACAATTGCATCCTTGTGGCGATCTGAAATTATCTTCATTATCTTCACTCGGATAACATTTACAAGTGCTGAAATAGGTATTTTCTTCTCAGCCTTTATTCATGCATTGAATGACTCCGCACAACTAGAAGCAACCTCGCCGTATCTTCATCTGGAGAAGAAAACATTTGACCAATGTTCAGGTTTTTGTTTATCCATCCAATTCACAACATGACCACAATTCAGATCATATATCTTCTTAACTGCTTGTTTATAACCACCTTTATACAGGAAAAAAAGAAATTAATTAAGAAGGAAGTCAAGGCACAAGCACATGAAAAAATAGGGACCATTTTCGTGTTAAAAATACGGAGATTGATTATTCTCCATTCTAAACTAACGGAGAATGCATATTCTCTTTGCTAAGAAACACGGAGAATGTCATTCTTCGTGAGATGTAAACGGAGAATGGCCATTCTCCGTGAGATTTACGAGGAGAATGGTCATTCTCCTTGTTAAAATAACAGAGAATGCACATAAAAGCTCCATATATATGTCTGATTTACACACCTGGCGTAGAGCATATACTACTTGCCTCCAAGCATCAAGTACATGCGAATACTTGTTTTCATTTCCTTTCTCCTTCAGCGGTATGTTATTCTTCATGTGATAATAGCAATAGCTATGGTAAGCAGTAGAGAACACTTTAGGAACTTCAGAAACTAAACCGGTGCCTTGATCCGAAAGAAAAATGATATGCCTACTACATCCAACAATATTCTTGAGATTTTTAAGGAACCATTCCCAATTGTCGCCATCTTCGTCCGAAATTATACCGTAGGCAAGGGGGTAGAACTGTTGGTCACCATTCTTCGTTGTAGCAGACATCAAACATCCTCTAAACCTTCCTGTAAGGAAAGTCGCATCCAAATATAGCATCGGGCGACGATATTGAAATCCTTCGACGTAAGCCCCATATGAAAGAAAAAGCCGCTGAAATCTTATTGATGTATCATCTTTCTGAAAGTCGATAACGGAACCAATATTTATTTTCTTTACCTTGTCGACATACGAACACAAGTCGCTGTAAGCTCTAACATTATCTTCGTACATTTTTTGGTGCACCAGCCTAATGCTGTGGTATGCTTGTCACGATCCGCTACCCAAATTGTTGGGCCGGGCCGAGTCATGTCCAGCCTACGCTTGAGATAAAGCGTAGTAAGCTGTTCTAAAGATAACAAGATAAGACTAAAATGTGCTAACAGTTCTATTAAGTGATAAAGAGTCATAAATACTCCAAACACAAAAGTTATCTCATATAATAGTAAGTCCAAGTACAAGTCCGAAATGTAAAGCTGGATACAGGTCCAGTCACAAAATACATAGTCTAATACATGACTAGTCTGAAAAGTCTAAAAATGTAAATAGACAACTAGACGAGTTTTTCCGCAGGTACATCCTCGTAAGACAAAGCCTGGTCCTCGGCAGTAACTCCATAATATGAATCACAGAGCAACTCCTCCTCAGTAAGTATACCTACAACGTTATCCTGTCAGGACGGGAGCAAGTACTGTTTCTAGCAAACTAATATACGAAGCATGAAATGAACATAAGAGGAATAAACTAGAATCATGACATCTCATAATCTATCATGGCAAGGACACATATGTCATATAGACAGATGTATATGTAATATTTAAAACTGTAGCAGGAACGTGATCGTCAATGGGTGTACAATGTGCAGGGGCACATAATAAAATGTACTTCCGTACAAGTGATAAGGCGATAGATGTACATACGTACAAATCCGCTTTGAGATAAAGCCTACGGCGCAGTATTCATATAAAATGAAACTTTGCTCGGTACATACATACGGAGAAGGGGGTTGTGATCACGTACACTACTAACAGTTTTTCCATAACCCAGATTCTAATCATGTGAGGGATATATAAAGACTGTTCTAAGCATTGTAGTGACTGAAAGTAAAAACAACATGTGAAGATTTAGCTTGCTACCCCAAGGATCAGCATTTAACATGGTTGTATTCGCAGTTCATTGGTGTAACAGTATGTAAAGTTTGTAGAAGTACTTGCCTTTAGCAAAGCAAAGCAGCGACAAAAATGCTATAGATGCCTGGTGATTCGTCACTGTAGAAATAAATACATAAACTTAGTTTTTACACTAAGTTAAATCCTAAAACTCTAGTGGTACAACACAACTTTCTGACTAGACTGTTTCACTTAACAAAATGCCTGAAAAATCGGCTTTTGAAAATAAAACTTGAAAGAGTACAAAAAAAGTACAAATTGATCTGGGAAGTATTGCTATAGAAATCTGATCTGAAGACGATCACTTTGTTCCTTGGACCATACGATGATGATGAAAATCACTGCTAGAAGATGAACAACTGGAAGAACTAAGTCACCAGAAAGGTATCGATGCACTTGGGTACTGATGGCGAGGTCGAATGCTTTCCTGCTTTGCTTCACTCTGTTCTGGAAGAAAGGTTGAAGAAGAATGCTCTGGAAAATCAAAGTTTCTGGGTTCTGATCTCTATGTATTCTCCTCTGTCTCTCTCTGTCAGTCTCCCATATATATAAAAAAATAAGTCTATTTATAGACTTGGCTTTTTGTGCGTAAAAACTCAGCAAAGTCCTGTCTTTATGCTGATAACTGCCACCCATAACTGAAGTCATCCTCTATATACGTTGACACGTATCCCATTATCTCAATAAGAATAGGATGCACGTACACACGTTCTTCGAGATATGTGGCATGAAAGCCACGTAGGCAAACCACGTTTCAAAGTAGTCAGGAAGGATCGGGCGTAAAAACAACCCAAATATACCCTGAGCGTAAAGTAGTAGACTAGGCGTAAAATAGCCCTAAAATGGACTTCTCGCGTAAAGTGGTTGATAAAACAACCTTGAGCGTAAAAGTAGCCCAAATAAACTTTATGCACACGTCAACATTGAGCGTAAAAAGCTCATATAGTATTCATGCATAAAAGAAGCCATCATGTGAGCGTAAAATAGCTCAGTCCACATACTAAACGATAATATAGGTTTCTGTGTAAAACAAATCCCTTCGAATTCTGTGTTATACGCTGTCAGTAGATCTTTATGTCAGACCCATCATTACTTTACATTAAATGTATGATTTGACAACCTGTCCTTGGCATAAAATGGCTGGCGTGTCCCTGGCGTAAAGCAGCTGACTTGTCCCTGGCGTAAAGTAGTTAGCGTGAAACAGCTCATTTTGAGTGTAAAGCTCTTTCTCTTTGACTCAGTCTATGAAGTACTTTTTACGCTCCTACAAGATCCCTTCAAAGTTTTCGAAATTTGAAAAGACTTCAAAAATTTCGAAATACTTTGAACATGAAAAGTCAAGAAATGGTGCCGGTCAAAACTCATTTGTCATAATGAATTTTCTTTCGAAACATTCGAACGCCTCTTCATCTCCCCGAGTTGCATTGATAATGTTCAGTTTCCCATGGGGAATACGAAGGGTTGATTGATTGTATATATAGGGAAAAGTTTTTCATTCTCACTTCTCATCCTCATACTGTCATGGCACCGAAGAAAGAAATAGAGACTGACAAGGAAAAGGCTCAAGACTCAAGGCTTGACATAGAGACGGAGATTGAGCGAGCACGCAACTTCATGGAGTGCTTTGGACTGACTCCAGCGATCTTCGATCGTATAAATGGTGGTCCCTCAACTGCCTACGAAGGATCAGGTGATGCAGAAGCATTTCTCAATCTGATACGTCGTTCAGGGATCCACAATGTGCACGAGTTAGGCGCCTCCCTTCGTCAGCCCAACGAAGGAGAGAAGAAGAAAAAATAATATTTTGTGTAAGAGTGCCATCTATGTATTATGACACTCAACTTATCTGTAGGGGCCTACTCTTTATAAAAATAAAATCCTGGTGTTATCTCCACATTTATTCTCGTGATGCATTAATATAGGATCATTCTACATCTTTTTTGACTGTTTCTGTATTTGTTCATTCCCAAGAGAAACAGAACAACACGTGGCAACTGTCCTGTGGTCATGAGCGCCTCTTATTAGGATCTTTCCCGAAATAAACTCACGCCAACTGTTTCTTCGACCCTTTATAAATAGCTGAGTTAAAGAATGTTTACACATTCTCATTCTCATTCTCATTCTTTTTCTCCGAAGATAGCTTTAAGATAGCTTTTTTGCAAGATTTCATTCTCCAACAAGAGATTGATAATGGCGATGCTTTACGATGTCGTTCCTCTGTACGCCAGGTCACCAGACGTTGATTCAACAATTCTTAGGGCCAAACCATCTGATTTTGATGGTAAGTTTGATTTACATAAAAGGGGCAGGGTGCGCTCTTCTCTTTTTTCTTTTCTTTTTAATTAAAACAGGGTGCACAATCGGCTGCCTTTGAGCTTTTGTTGAAAACAAATGCCCATCTTTGATAGATAAGACACGCCTACTAAAAACAAACGCAAATCCTTGATAAATAAGGAGCACATGAAACGTGGGCGCAAAGCCTTGTTAGATAAGATGCACATAAAACACGGGCGTAAAGCCTTGTTAGATAAGGTGTACATAAAATACGGGCGTAAAACCTTGTTAGATAAGGTGCACATAAAACATGGGCGTAAAGCCTTGTTAGATAATGTGCACATAAAACACGGACGCACAGCCTGAATAAGGTGCGCGAGCATCAGTCTTTAATTGGTCAGTATGCGCCTGATGATACTTCTGTTGAAAAATTTTCTCTACTGTTTTCTGCAGAAGCTTGGCTGAAAAACTTTTCCAGAACCGGCATTGGCGACTTGGATACTGTGGAGAGCATTCTTCTGACATCAACATCAGGGAGCTCATGCACTTTTGACGCGCAAACCAGACAACTCAGAACTCTTCGTGGGATAAAAGGGTCTTCCTCAGATGGTAGGAAGAGCCTTTATACACGGAAAGTTGGATGGTGGAGTCAACTCTATCCCGAGAAATTGGGTAGTAGAGTTCCTTTCACGGCAGAACTAGAAATCGTATCCCAATGCTGGATATATTCCTATTTCTTCTGAAGGGCCGCCATTTCTCCACCAATTGTATTGGCAGCAACGCATCTTCGGGCTGCCATACTCTGGGGTTCTTCTCTCGTCTGAGAGAGAAGACCAGAGTTAATTCCTACTGCTCTTGTTGCCATTGAGGCTGAAACAGCAAGGAATTGACACCAACAACGAATCCGATGAAGAAGATCCAAAGAAGAAATAGATCTTGATTAGGTCATCGTTGTCGTATAGAATGAAAATCCAAGATGTAATAGATTTCCATTATGATTTGTAAGAAAGTCTAAGAAATGTAATAGACTTTTATGATGATAAAGTGAGAATGGAAATGACAAGTCTTCTATATTCAATAATTTGTATCTATCCAGAGGTAATATAGACATAAATGAAATCTCGTTTTCTTTTTCAGAGTATACAACACTATCAGAGGTAATATGGACATGATAGATCGTAACAACTCAAAGAAAAATAGATTAATATTTATTCAGAGGCCAAATGGACATGATAGATAGGAAATACAAGCAGATTTAATATTTATTCAGAGGTCATGATAACATGATAAATAATAAATCCAACTTTTTTTTATACCAACTGGTAAGATAAAAGATTAAAATTTCTCTCCAAAGAGACAAATAATCAGCTTAACCAAACATTGGTAGCTGGGGAATAAGAAAACAGACGTCATTGAGAGTATACGTCAATATTGATGAAAGAATGAATGAACCAAGGTGTCTTTCGGAAAGAAGAGAAAGTCAATTCAATTCCACAATTAAATGGATGAATCTGATGTAATGAATGAACAGGTCTTTTCGGGAATGAAAAGTTGTTTCAATTTCCAAGACCAATCCATTAATAGCTTTCTCCTATAAATAGATGAGAACTCTTTGTAAAGATTCATTCTTGTTTCCATTCTTCTATTGAAAAATGTCTTCTAAGGACATGCAGCAAAAGAATGGAGTCTCCATGAAGGTTGAGGACATCATCGAGACGCGCTCCGTTGAGCCAATTGTGTCAGGCCCGACCGAAGCAGGCGAAAGCTCTTCTACATCCAAGCCAGCACAAGACATCCTCACTTTCTTAGTAGAGCCAGGGAAAACTCCTGAAGAAGAGGCACTGAGGATGGCTGCCTGCAAGTTTTTTGTGAATTCAGGCAACGATGCCTTCAATGCATTGGCCGACTATGTATTTAATAAGGAAGGCAGTGGTCCTTGTCCTTAATCCTTTGTTCAGAACAAAAATAATAATAAAAGAAATTTTATTTTCATTCTCTTTTTTTTATACATAGTACTTCTTAAGAAATTTGCCATTGATCGGCATCATGAGTAGATCTCCATTGGGCTTGGATAACCGATAAGCACCATTGGAAAACACGATTTCAATTACATAAGGGCCTTCCCATTTTACTTGGAATTTCCCTTTGCTTTTGTGAGTCATCACCATCGGTCTTCGAACAGCTAATACCAACTCGCCAACCTTGAATATCCTCTCTTTAACTTTACGATTGAAAGTTCGAGATATACGGGCTTGATATAGCTCAATATGCTGTTGTGCCTGAAGACGCTTTTCGTCCAATCCTTCAAGTTTTTGGAGTCGTAAGCGATCATTATTCTCTATAGTTAGCTCATTAGCAATGGCTATTCGAAGAGATAGAATCTGGATTTTCAATGGAAGGATAGCCTCACATCCATAAACCAGTAAGAATGGTGTAAAACCAGTAGGAGTTCGGACTGTTGTTCGATAAGCCCATAAACATTCTTCAAGTTTCTCATTCCAATCACGTTTATTAGAATAGACAAACTTTTTGAGAAGTTTGATGATTGTCTTGTTGAAAGCTTCGGCTAAACCATTAGCAGCTGGATTATAAGCTGTAGAAGCCAGATTTTGAATTCGATTCTTGTCACAGAACCGATAAAATGCCTGACTGGCAAATTATGGTCCATTGTCATGAATTATCCGTCGAGGAATCCTGAAACGATAAATGATACGGTGTTTGATGAAGCTGATCATATTAGATGTTTTTACTTTAGTAAGGGGAATTGCTTCTGCCCACTTAGAAAAGTAATCGGTTGTAGCCAATATAAACCGATGTCCTTTAACAGAAGGAGGGTTAATCGGACCAATGATATCCATACCCCAAGCTTCGAAGGGCCAAGAAGCTGTTGTAGGATGTAGAAATTCAGAAGGTTGGTGGATAAAGTCGGCATGAATCTGACATGCTTTACACCTTCTGGCGTAATCCACAGCATCAGCTATCATGGAAGGCCAATAATACCCCATTCTTCGAATGCGATCTTGTAACTTTGGACCTGGTTGATGAGCACCACAAACACCATCATGAGCCTCACGGAGTGTCTGTTTAGCTTTACTTTCTGAGAGACAGCGCAACAAGAGTCCATCGTATGAACGACGATATAACATATATAAAGAAGAATCATAGTAAAATCGAAATGATCGTCTCTTGATTGATGCAGCTTCTTTTGGATCTTCAGGTAAAATCCTATGAACCGCATAATCAATGAATGGACTTCTCCAATCTTTCTGCTGGGAACTTGATTCTGTAGTATAACTCTGTTTAATATACAGATTATTCTTGACACAGAATAAGTCTCGGCCCAATAAAGTAATTGTATTTTGTCTTCGAATTGTAACAGCCAAGTCTGCAGCTAAGCTAGCAAGAGCATCAGCTTCCACATTCTGAGAACGTGGCACGAATTCGATGAAGAATCTTTTGAATGAAAGGATCAACTCAATTACCACTTGATGATAAGGGATGAGATCAGGATTTCTGACTTCATAAGTTCCTCTAACTTGATTAACAATTAGTTGAGAATCTCCATAAGCTTCTAGGAACTCAATATCCAATTGTTTTGTTACTTGGAGACCAATCAACAAAGCATTATATTCTGCTACATTATTAGAGCATGGCTCATTGAGAGAATAGGCACTGTATATGACCATTTTATCAGGAGAAACCAAGACGATTCCTACTCCCGAGATAATATTACCTTTAGGTCCAACCCGTGATGCTCTATCAAAATATAATTGCTAGATGTCATCCTTCAAAGTCATGTTGCAATCCATGACTTCATCTAGAATGTCCTCATATAGCTTCGATGTTTCAGGTATAGGGTGAGCAGCTAAGAAATCAGCTAATGCTTGACCTTTTACTGATTTTTGAGGTACATAAACCATGTCATAAGGAGTGAGCAACATTGCCCAGTAGGGGTGAGCGTCGGTATATTCGGTCGGTATTTGGTCAAATTTTTCGATATTTTTTTAAATCGGTATTTAAAATATCAATACCAATACCGTACCATTTAGAATCGGTTTTTTTCGGTTTCGGTTAAATCGGTATTCGGCCGATTTTTGTTCGGTATCGGTATTTTACCAATTAACATTTGGTCAATCAACACACTTAATATTGTAGAACCTCTTAACCTATAATTTTTTTTTTGAAGCATTAAATTTCAAAGTCAAGCCTCTACCAACCAAACTACTCACCAAAATTATTAGAACAATATGTAACAAGTTGCAAATACCTAAAAATGAGCTTAAAAGATGAAACGTTGTCACTAAGTTTAATATTTAGTATAAGTTTAAGTAACCAAAATTTACTTCAATATTCTACGAGAACACAAAAACATAAGCTCAAAAGATCAAAAACTCAATTCTCAGCATTCTTGACATAACTTCAAGTCCGTTAAAATACATTCTAAGTTCTAAGAAACTGACTAAAACAAAGATTTAAAAAAAATAGTATAAAATTAATCACGAACAACATTCTACAAAAAAGTGTATATATATATATATATATATATATATATATATATATATATATATATATATATATATGATCGGTTCGGTTCGGTATTTTCGGTATGGTATTACACTCAAACCGTTACCACTACCATTATACTATATTTTAGTCGGTTCGGTAATTCGGTATCGGTACATATTTTCGGTTCGATTTTTCGGTATATTTTCAATCGGTATTCGGTTGATTTTTCGGTATCGGTCGATATTTGCTCACCCCTATTGCCCAGGTAGCTAACCTAGAGTTAAGGATGCTCAGTTTTCTCATTAATACCCGAATAGGATTTATTCTGGAGATAACATGAATAGTCTGTCCTGTCACATAATGTCTTGTTTTTTGGACAGCAAAAACTAAGGCCAGACATTCCTTTTCTACAGGAGTATACCTGTGTTCAGCTCCGACCATCATTCGGCTAAGATAATAAATTGCTTGTTCATGCCCCATATCACTTTTTTGTGCATGAAGAGCACCAAGTGAATGATCCAAAGCTCGAACATATAGCAAAAATGGTCTTCCTACCACTGGAGGTACCAGAACAGGTGGATTTGTAAGGTATTGCTTGATGTCATTGAAGGCTTTCTGACACGCTTCATCCCAAACAAATGATACACCCTTCTTTAATAGATGGGAGAAAGGTTGACATCTCCCAGAGAGATTAGATATAAATCTCCTGATATAAGCAATGCGATCCTGAAAGCCACGGAGTTCTTTCAGATTACGAGGAGGACGCATTTCAAGAATTGCTTTAACTTTATCAGGATCAACATGGATACCCTGAGAAGTAATGACAAATCCTAAAAATTTGCCACTGGAAACCCCTAAGAAAGATTTAGTAGGGTTCATTTTCAATTGATGTTGACGCATCAATTCAAATACTGTCTTCAAGTCTTGAATGTGATCATCTTTTGATCGACTCTTAACAGCAATGTCATCTACGTAACATTCAACTGTCTTCCGTATATGTTCTTGAAAGATGTTGCTTATAGCCCGTTGATACGTGGCACCGGCATTTTTAAGACCAAACGGCATAACTGTATAGCAGTAAACCCCAAGGGGTGTACAAAAAGCAGTATGCTTCTCATCTTCTGGATGCATCTTAATTTGATTATATCCTGAGAATCCATCCATGAAAGACATGCGTTCAAAACCACATATATTGTCTAGAATAACATCGGTAATCGGAAGTAGAAATTCATCCTTTGGACAAGCTGCATTAAGATCTCGAAAATCTATGCAAACTCGGACTTTTCCATTCTTCTTCATAACAGGAACAATGTTGGCAACCCAATCCGGGTGTTGTTCTTCACGAACAAAGCCACATGTAATCAGCTTTTTGACTTTCGCCTCAATTGTATCCATCATATCTGGTCAAAAATGTCGTTGCTGTTATTTTACAGGCTTGACATTAGGAAGAATATTGAGTTTATGAGTAGCAACTTTAGGATCTAGACACTACCAAAAATTTTTGATTTAGCGACGGCCAGATCCGTCGCCAGTCCGACAGGAATTTCTATTAGCGACCGATCACTGACGGCTTTTGGCCAAAAAAATCCGTCGGCAATCAGCTCGTCGCTAATAATGGTCCGTCGCTACGTAGTCGTCAAGCGACGGACTAGCGACGGCATTTCGACTTCACAATACAAAGAATAAGCGACTACTTTCCGATGGACTATCGTCCCTTTCAAGTATTAAATACTGAACTGTTTAGATAATAGCGACGTTAAGTTCCGTCGGTAAACCGTCGTAATAGCGTATCAGAGTGTATCGTTCCGTCGCTAATCCGTCGACCGCCGTCGACAACAAAGGACGGATTAGCGACGGTTTGCTGACGAAAAATCCGTCGACCAGGTTCTGGAAGAGGCAGGCATTTCCAGCACCATGGCGACGGATGAGTCGTCGCTATTCCGTCGACAACTGTCGCTAACAAAAGACGGTTTAGCGACGGAATAAGGACGACTTTTTTGTCGATCATGTTCTGGAACTTCTTGGTATTTCCAGAACAAGGGCGACGGAAAAGTCGTCGCTATTCCGTCGAACTGTATACCATCAGAATTGTGCCGACAGATATTCCGTCGACCACCCGTCGCTACCTGGAAATATTTTCAAATCTCCAGTTAGCGACGGATTTACCGTCGAACAGTAGTTGAAAACTGGTAATATCCGTCGCGCAACGGTCACTAGTCCGTCGCTAACTGAGAATATTTTGAAAAAAAAATTACAGAGCTTTCCCTGTTCGCAAAAATATGCATAAACCAAACCAATATATAATGCACACCAATTATCCAACAATCACATAGACCAAATATATAATGCACACCAATTATCCAAGAATCACATAGACCAAATATGCACATACGAATTTAATGCACACCAATTATCCAAGAATCATATAGACCAAACCAAATTAATATAAAATAGACATCAATTATCCTGAAGAGTAACCTAATATCCGTCGTTATAATCCGATCATGGCACAAATATTCCAAAATTCCCATAAATATTCCAAAATTCCCACAAATATTCCAAAATTTCCACAAATATTCCAAAACATATAGAAAAATCGACTTTGGCCTCAACAAAGACCACAAGTCAGACGATGAATCCTCACAGCCAGGAATCATAGTTGTGTTGAGGCATGTACCATTCTATCAGCCACTTTGCATACGAAGGTTCAATCTGGTTGAGGTCTTCTGTAGGGACAGGAGGGTCGGTCCCGATGCTACTACTCTCTGACGGTGGCTCCTCCTTAACTTCAAGCTTGGGAGCAATCTCTTCCCTGATGGTCATCGGTTCTTCCTTGACCTCGACCTTTGGTAACACCTTCTCCTTAACAGTCACCGGCTCTTGTTTGACGACGGGGACTTCCTCTGTGTCGACCTCCAAGGGTTTCTTGCCTCGACCCCTTCCTCGACTAGCAGCACCACCTCAACGAGTCCTAGGAGCCATCTTTCTGACAACAGAAATTTTTATATAGGGTAAAAAAATTTACTCAAATTATAAAAGTTGTGACGTTGGTTTTTTGCGTTCATCATCATTAGAGGGAGCAGCACTGGAAAAGTTGTGACGTTGGTAGCATGAGAGAGTAAAAATCTGTATCACAAGACTAACAGAATTACTATGTAATCATGTACTCACCAATAACCGGATGTAACTGGAGTCGTTGGGCCTATCGTGCAGTAATTGGTGGATCTGCTGGTATAGGCCGGATGTACTTAGTATCGAGTGTATCAGATTAGTATCGGTCTATCAGTTTGGTATAGGACGTATCATGTTGGTATTGGCCTTAACAAATTGGTATCGTCCTATATCCGATATGTACATGTATCGGCCGAATAGCTAGGATTCATATTGGCCTTATCGATTTGGTATCGGTCATATCCGATAGGTATCGGCCGTGTTGGATTAGTATAGACCATTTCGGATTTGAAATCCAAGTACAGTTGTTACTAAACCTTCCACGATACTAATCCGAAATGGTATATAATAATCTAACACGGCCGATACCTATCGGATATGACCGATACCAAATCGATAAGGCCAATATAAATCCTAGCTATACGGCCGATACATATCGGATAGGACGATACCAATTCGCTAAGACCAATACCAACCGATACGGCCCATACCAAAATGATAGATCGATACTAATCCGATACGGTCAATACTTATAAGTACCTACGGTCCAGGAGGTTGATCCGCTAGTACATCCATGTACGATCAACGAAGTAACAATCCATTTCAATTTGGATATGAAAATCTGTATCGTAAGACAAACTAAACATAATCAGTTCTATTTCACATGCTTAATTGCCAAGTATGGGAACGAATGGCTCAAAACACAACCCAAAATTCATTCTAGCATAATTAGTGTGAATCATCTATGTTCTGTACATATGGTGTAGTATATGTTCTTATCGTATCTAGTATCTGAAGGATATAACAGAATCAAGATGAACTCACATAATGTAATACTAAGACATCATCTACTACTATATAAGATATAGTGATAGGTTGTCGTATCATCATTGTCGAGGGATGAGGGTCGGAGGACAGTCAACTTTATCTACGGATACATAGTTTCTGTCTCGCCAGTCGAATGGCTTAATTGTCAAGTATGGGAACGAATGGCTCAGAACACAACCCAAAATTCATTCTAGCATACATTAGTGTGAATCATCTATGTTCTGTACATATGGTGTAGTATATGTTCTTATCGTATCTAGTATCTGAAGGATATAACAGAATCAAGATGAACTCACATAATGTAATACTAAGACATTATCTACTACTATATAAGATATAGTGATAGGTTGTCGTATCATCATTGCCGAGGGATGAGGGTAGAGGGACAAATACAGCTCGAGTGAGCCAAAGCCATGCAGCCACTTTCCTCCCTCCATTCACCCTCTCCCTCTCTCACGCTATCAACATCATAACTTTTCCACCTCAAGTTCTGATCAAGCATTTTCCTTCTCCTCTCCTCCACCATGGCTCTGAACCCATCTGCTCCTCCCTACTTCCCTTCTTCTTATTTGACTCTCTCAGCCACATATGATATCCAGCTCAAGTGTAGAGTCGGGGGAGAAGAAGTGGACAGGAAGAGGAGGGGAAAGCAGCACAGCCGGCGGCATAACCCGGAAGAAGTACAGAGATTTTCTTCAACATACGTAGGAGAATTATAAGGATATATCTTTTTACAACATATCACCTTGTCAAAGACCCTTAATGTGACAACCATGTTACCGCGATGTCGGAAGACTAACATGTCATAATTTTTTAAGCCGTGTGTTTTGACATAATCCTCCAAACTCTTTCCTGCTATGTAATAATGCAAGATTACTACATAGGAGGAAAGAGTTGGGAGAATTATGTCAAAATACACGGCTTAAAAACTTATGACATGTTAGTCTTCCGACACCGCGGTAACATGATATTCACATGAAGGGTCTTTGACAAGGTGACATGTTGTGAAAAGATATATCCTTATAGTTCTCCTACGGATGTTGAAGAAAAACTCTGTACTTCCTCCGGGTCATGCCGCCGGCTGTGCTGATTCCCCCTCCTCTTCCTGCCCACTTTTTCTCCTCCGACTCTACACTTGAGCTGGATATCATATGTGGCTGAGAGAGTCAAATAAGAAGAAGAAAAGTAGGGAGGAGCAGATGGGTTCAGAGCCATGGTGGAGGAGAGGAGAAGGAAGATGCTTGATCAGAACGGATGGCTCAGAACACAACCCAAGATTCATTCTAGCATACATTAGTATGAATCATCTATGTTCTGTACATATGGTGTAGTATATGTTCTTATCGTATCTAGTATCTGAAGAACGTAACAGAATCAAGATGAACTCACATAATGTAATACTAAGACATCATCTACTACTATATAAGATATAGTGATAGGTTGTCGTATCATCATTGTCAAGGGATGAGGGTCGGAGGATATTCAACTTTATCTACGGTTACATAGTTTTTGCCTCGCCAGTCGAATGGCTACAGGGACTATGTCCTGATCACCATGTCGTACCGTAGACTAATGCAAATGGAGCTGGAAATATCCGTCGCTAACCGGTCACTAGTCCGTCGGTAACTGAGAATTTTTTTGAAAAAAATTGCAGCACTTTCCCTGTTCACAAAAAAATGCATAAACCAAACAAATATATAATGCACACCAATTATCCAAGAATCACATAGACCAAATATGCACATACGAATTTAATGCACACCAATTATCCAAGAATCATATAGACCAAACCAAATTAATATAAAATAGACATCAATTATCCTGAAGAGTAACCTAATATTCGTCGTTATAATTTGATTTATCTTCAAGTGTGAGAACGGATGGCTCAGAACACAACCCAAGATTCATTCTAGCATACATTAGTGTGAATCATCTATGTTCTGTACATATGGTGTAGTATATGTTCTTATCGTATCTAGTATTTGAAGAATATAACAGAATCAAGATAAACTCACATAATGTAATAATAAGACATCATCTACTACTATATAAGATATAGTGATAGGTTGTCGTATCATCATTGCCGAGGGATGAGGGTCGGAGGACAGTCAACTTTATCTACGGCTACATAGTTTCTGTCTCGCCAGTCGAATGGCTGCAGGGACTATATCCTGATCACCATGTCGTACCGTAGATTAATGCAAATGGAGCTGGAGCTAAAATACAGAAACGAAAATACAAAATACAAAATCAAATCCCTGGGTTCGTCGAAAATATAAAACACAGTTCTAATTCATATGTATTTTAAGTGTGAGAATGGATGGCTCAGAACACAATCCAACCGGAGAGGATACTCTGAAAGATCCATCTGAGTAGGACGTATACTCTGAGAGATCACCTTTACAAGAATGATATCAGTAGTGGAATTGAGTGTTGGAGGAGATATTATCAGAGTATACGTCCTACTCAGATGGGTCTCTCACCGTTACTAATTTTTTCTAACAGCATGGTGGATGTGCTCCATCAACAGATTCTTACTCCGAGCCAAAACTTTGCCTCGGAGCTCAAGTGGACATCCTTCGTGTAGAGCTCGAGTGAGAGGTTCCTGACAGCATGGTGGCCTCCTTTGTTAAAGTATCCGTGCTCGTCCCACAACCAAAGTAGGATGAGCATGGATACTTTGACAAAGGAGACCACCATGCTGTCAGGAACCTCTCACTCGAGCTCTACACGAAGGATGTCCACTTGAGCTCCGAGGCAAAGTTTTGGCTCGGAGCAAGAATCTGTTGACGGAGCACATCCACCTTGCTGTCAAAAAAAAATAGTAACGGTGAGAGACCCATCTGAGTAGGACGTATACTCTGATAATATCTCCTCCAACTCAGATGGATCTCTCATAGTATCCTCTAGTGATAGGTTATCGTATCATCATTGCCGAGGGATGAGGGTCGGAGGACAGTCAACTTCATCTACGGATACATAGTTTCTGCCTCGCCAGTCGAATGGCTGCAGGGACTATATCCTGATCACCATATCGTAGTCTAATACAATCCAGAGATTGACACAGTACTAATTCATATATGTAGTCCAATACAAATAGTCTAATACAAAAACAACCCAATACAAATAATCCAATACAAATAAGTACTAATAGCTAATGAGAACCACGCAGCTCACGCAAACGCTCAGTGATACGATCACGCAACCACCTCGAAAAAGCGAGATTTTTGGCGTGAGGAGAGATGTCGTCCCTTGCAAGTGCTGCATGAATAGAACTCCCGGTCTAACTAGCTACCGGTGCTGGATAAATAGAACTCTCGGTCTCACTAGCAACCGGTGCCACTTCCTCCTTAACTGTAGGAGGAGCCACCTCAGCATTCACTGTTTCCCTCAAATGACGTGCCGCTCCTCGGGTCATGGGTGCCATCTGGTAAGATCGATAGTCACAAATAATATAATTGTAACATAAGCAAGCTAACTAAAGGAACCATCATGTAATTTGAGTACATTTTCGAAAGCTGATAAAGTATAAAAAATTCAATTATTTGCCAAGTGTGAGAACGGATGGCTCAGAACACAACCCAAGATTCATTCTAGCATACATTAGTATGAATCATCTATGTTCTGTACATATGGTGTAGTATATGTTCTTATCGTATCTAGTATCTGAAGAATGTAACAGAATCAAGATGAACTCACATAATGTAATACTAAGACATCATCTACTACTATATAAGATATAGTGATAGGTTGTCGTATTATCATTGCCGAGGGATGAGGGTCGGAGGACAGTCAACTTTATCTACGGCTACATAGTTTCTGCCTCGCCAGTCGAATGGCTGCAGGGATTATGTCCTGATCATCATGTCGTACCGTAGATTAATGCAAATAGAGCTGAAACTGGAGCCAAAATATAGTACTACTTCACCATGTCGTACCATTTTACTCTCTCTCTCTCTTCCCCCCCTCCGGCGCTCTCACTCTCTCCGGCGCTCTCACACTACTAATTCATATGTGTTTTAAGTGTGAGAACGGATGGCTCAGAACACAACCCAAAATTCATTCTAACATACATTAGTGTGAATCATCTATATTCTGTATACATATCGTGTAGTATATGTTCTTATCGTATCTAGTATCTGAAGGATATAACAGAATCAAGATGAACTCACATAATGTAATACTAAGACATCATCTACTACTATATAAGATATAGTGATAGGTTGTCGTATCATCATTGCCGAGGGATGAGGGTCGAAGGATAGTCAACTTTATCTACGGCTACATAGTTTCTGCCTCGCCAGTTGGCTGCAGGGACTATGTCCTGATCACCATGTCGTACCGTAGATTAATGCAAATGGAGCTGGAAATATCCGTCGCTAACCGGTCACTAGTCCGTCGCTAACTGAGATTGTCACATACACATATGTATATCACAGCTAGATGTATAGATATATACATCTATATAGAAGCACACAACTGATAGAACTCGCACTGTCCTTGAGACAGTGAACATATACACCATGAATCCAAACCCCATATTCACATTTACTAATCCAAACACCACCAAACTAATGGATAACACCCAATATGGATAACACATTATTTAGCCAATATATAAACTCAGATGAATTTGAGAAGCAAAGCCCCCCGTCGCCTCCGACCAAAGCCCGCCACTCCAAGCCCGTCGTCCAGTAGTTCGGTTGCATATATATATGAAGAGTGCTTATGGCTGTGCGTCGGCTGAATATACCCCCGACGCCCCCGCCCCAAGCCAGCCGCCCCGCCCCCGACACCGCCACCCCAAGCCCGCCGCCCAGCCCCCGACGCCTCCGCCCCAAGGCCGTCGCCCAGCCCCCGACGTCTCCGCCCCAAGCCCGCCGCCCAGCCCCCGACGCCTCCGCCCAGCCCCCGACGCCCCAGCCCCAAGCCTGCCGTCCAGCCCCCGATGCCTCCGCCCCAAGCCAGCCGCCCAGCCCCCGACGCCCCCGCCCCAAGCCCGCCGCCCAGCCCCCGACGCCTCCGCCCCAAGCCCACCACCCAGCCCCCGACCCAAGCCAGCCACCCAGCCCCCGACGCCCCCGCCCCAAGCCCACCGCCCAGCCCCCGACCCAAGCCAGCCGCCCAGCCCCCGACGCCCCAGCCCCCGACGCCCCAGCCCCAAGCCCGCCGCCCAGCCCCCGACGCCCCAGCCCCAAGCCCACCGCCCAGCCCCCGACCCAAGCCAGCCGTCCAGTCCCCGACGCCCCAGCCCCAAGCCCGCCGCCCAGCCCCCGATGCCCCCGCCCCAAGCCCGCCGCCCAGCCTCCGATGCCCCCGCCCCAAGCCAGCCGCCCCCGCTGCCCCTATACGACACCGCAAGAGAGAGATCGAGAGAGAGAGGGGATTACCTTCGGGAGAGAGAGAGGAGAGGACGTCGACACCGATGCCGATCACCGAAGCCGCAGGAGAGAGAGAGAGAGTGAATTTGGGGGGAATACGAAAATTTCTTTCCGCCGTTTCATTTAAAGTCTGGAACGTATATTTAGCGACGGACTAGCGACGACGGATAGCTCGTCGTCGGGTAGTCGCAATTTTTGATACTTGCCGACTGAATATCCGTCGCTACGTAGTCGAAATAAATGTCCCGCCAATTCTCTACACAATTCCCGCCAAATAATCGACTGAGTAGCGACGACTGGCCTTCCGTCGCTATATTTTCGACACCTTAGCGACGGATGTGCGACATTCTCCCCCTAAAATTAAAATAAAAAATATAAAGGCGTGTGGTCGGTAATCCGTCGGCGAGCGGCCACGAAGCCGTCGCTAACGCCGACTGAAAATTTCTGTCGCTAATAGTCCGTCGCTAATTTACTGTATTTTGGTAGTGAGACCTGGCATATCCTCATAACTCCATGCAAAAATATCAATATATTCTTTGATCAGTTTTATTAACTCTTTTTTTTCATCTTCAGAAAGGTTTTTACTGATGAATATTGGTTTGGACGTAGTTCCATCTCCAACATCAATCTGGACAATCTCATCCTCTGTAGGTGGCTATCGCTGTTCAAAACGAAGTTCCCATTGAGTGTCCATTTGTTGAGCCCAAGGATCATTCTCAAATGGTTCAGATTCACCATCAGTTTGAACCATGTTTACTGAGAATATTTGCTCAGATTCGTCATAATAACCTCCTCTAACATATGAGGAGTGAGACGTATCAGATTCGATGAATTGAATTTCTTCCGAATCTGATGATTGTGAAGAGCTAGAAGAGAATTCTTCTTGTATATCGTCATTAAACATGTGGGACGGATCATATCCCAACCCATGACGAGTTTTCTGATAAAACGGATCACAAATTAATGGTAATCGTCTACCCTTGCCTTGATTGAGACCTTGCATAGTCTTCAAATCATATCCCATATTCTGGATAATCTTGAGAGATTGTTGACTATATTTGTCAATTCAGATTCTTCCTTTATCTTTATCTCTCAGATCATCTGTCTGAGTAACAGGGATATTTCTAGCCAGGTCAAACACAATTTGGTGCTTGTTTTTCTTATAAGACGAAATCACGAAATAAGATTCTTCGTGACGTCTATAAGTTACACAAGCTTACGATGAAGCGACTACAAGAAGAAGATAGAGAGAAGATGTTAGGAACTTTTGAGCATAAGGTCCAACATCGACATGAGGAGGAAGGAATTTTCTTTATGTTCAATGTATAAGGTTTCCTCTGTGTCTATGCCGCCTTTATACTGATAATTTTGATTATCAGAAGATAAAGTTATTCTTTCAACAAATTTGACAGCCATATACTCAAAAAGGAAATCTTCATTGATATTAGAAAGTACAGAATGATCAATATTTACATCATTTACAATTTGACTGCTACGCTTCGGATTAATCACTAATGGACCATCATCCGTCTTCTGCGTAGACTTACCAAGATTGACGATCAATGGTGGTTCTGGATCATTCGTACGAGAAGTACGCCCTTTGACCTTGATCACAAGAGGTTGAACTTGGCTTTTAGCAGGAGCATTCACTGATTCCTCAGATGAAGCTTGAGTTCTTCCTTTGACCTTGATCATCAGAGGTTGATTGTTGACAGGTTAGGGTTGGATTTGCCCTTTGACTTTGATCTTCAAAGGTTGCTCTTCTGGCGGATCTTTATTAATAGACTGATCTTCAGCAGATGATCGATCCTCAGCTATGTCTGATATCTCTTTCACATGCTCTTGTTTGTAGAGCATTGAATCAGAAAAATAGGCTTCGACACCCTTGAAAGGATTGATATCAGCAAACTCAGTCTTCACAACCCCTTAGGAATCCACGTACTTGAAGCATTGGTGGAGAGTTGAAGGCACGATGTTATGCTCATGTAACCACGGTCTTCCAAGAAGGATATTGTAGGATACGTCTGAATTAATAACATAGAATGTTGCCATTGTTCGAAGATCACCAATTTAGATTTTCAGACGGATCTTCCCCAGTGGTTTACTCTTTCCAGAGTTGAAACCAACGATTGTGGTACTAGTGTAAGTCAAGTCACTAGTAGGAATCCTCAATGGTCTTAGCATACTTTGAAGAATTATGCTAATAGAAGACCCAGGATCAATATAAATCCTGTCAACTTCAGTGGATTCAATATACCCAGTGTAGCACAAAGGCCTGTCATGCTTGTTATGCTTCAACAGCATATCTTCTTGTGTAAAGGTAATATTAGGAATTACCTCCATCACACTATGACATTGTGGGCATGACACTGGTATATTATCAGGAGTCTTGAGTTGAGCTAAGCAGGAGTCAGCTTGCAGCAAAGCTTTACTCAAGGTTTTGCGACTTTTTTTAGAAAGGCGAAGCAACTCGAAGATAGATAGTCTAGTCGGAGTATTGGCTAACTGGGCTAGAATATCAAATTTATAGGGTTTCATCACCACCCCCTGACTGGAAGCAGACTTCAATGGGACGTCAAAGCGTACTGCTTTCTGTTTCCCCTTTTCAACCACAGATGGTTTAGCAGGAACAGGAGACGGTGGTGTTTCAACATTCTCTGTTTTTTTGGAGGATCCTTCATAATATTTGTGGTACTCTTTTCCAGATCTTGTACCTGCAAAGATTTTTTCTTCAGACTCAGAAGAAGGAAGTACCATATTGCAGGATTTAGTCTTCCTTTCCTTAGCCTTCTTCTTGCGAGATTTGTTAGGAGGAATCTCAGAACCCAATCCAACAGTGGATTTTTGACTTTGAATTTGTAAAGGAAGTCGTATTCCTTTATTATAATTCAAACTTTTTGCCTTTTGAAAGTCATAACCCATCTTCTTCATGAGAAGGACAGATTGCTGACTGTACAAGTGAGTGGGCAGCGAACTTTTAACAGGTGGTTCAACAGAGGAAGAAGAAGAGATCTTTGTAACTACAAGGGAATGAGGAATAGAAGTCTCTGTAGCTACGGAAGGAGAAGGATTCGGGATACGAGGAAAAATCCCTACAGGAGCTTTTTCATATGCAGCAAAGACTTGTTGTGCCCTGTATAAGGGAACACTATTCATGGCTAGCCACTGCTGATGAGTAAGCTTGAGCTTGGTAGGAGGAGCCAGACTTGGAGGACATATGTTCAATCCTTTCAGTCTATCTTCCAAAGGAATGCCATCCCATAGATGATCCAAATCATCAGGATCTGGAATAACATGAGAAATCATGTTGCAGATTTTGACTTTCTTACCTTTCTTGGATTTTGAAGTTTTACCTTCATCTTCCATTTCAGGTACTAAGTCAGGATGTACCCACATAATTTCCCCATTCTTTAATGTAAGAGGCAACAATCCTTTATTTTCTTCCCTGGCAGGCGGGATATTTACAATCTTCATCGTCGCCTTCGGAATTGGGACAATTCCATCTGGTATTTGTTGAGAAGAAAAATCTTCAAATTGAAGAGAAACCATATTAGTTGTGACCGTATGCTCATCGTTAGTTAAAGAGATGGCATTAGCATTAATCAGCTCTTGGATTTTCTTCTTTAGGACATAACAAGCCCTGGTGGGATGATTGATGTATCTGTGATAGATACAATATTTAGGATTGTCAGTCAGATTCACCTCATTAGGCCTATTTGGCTCCGGGATCTGGAGTTTGCCACTCTTCACCAGACATTAGAATATCCCTGGGATATCACTCTCGTCAAAAGAATATTCTTCTTTTGGCTTAGAAGACTCCTGATTATTCGACGTCATTTTGTTCTTGGAAAGATTAACCATAAGGGTGTCCTTTCCTTTTGCATTACGATTGCCAGAATTATTACCAGGATTACCTTTCTTTCCTTTATTCTCTGAGGCAAAAATTATCCCATGTTCACGAGCCAACCTACCATTGGTCTCGGCAGAAACTGCTGCTATAATAAACGTAACCCAATCTGTCAATTGGGAACCCGTGAAGACAGCAATGGATGGTCGCAGATTCATCTTGCATGTATCAATTAACGCTGAATCTGGCATACCAGGAGGCATCTTTAGAGTCGCCTGTCGGAAACGTTCAATGAACGTCCGAGTATCTTTTTTCTCCTTTTGTTTGATTTTTATTAAGGAGGACATGTTCATGTCCATACCTCCTTCATAGAAGCGGGAGAGAAATATTGTCTTAAATTCGTCAAAAGATGAAATGCAATTGTCGGATAAACTACGATACCAGTCGTAAGCTGAACCCGTCAAGCATCTAATGAACACTCGAGTAAGAAGAGCATCATTTTTCTGCAGATGTACAGTCATAATATCAAAGTAATTGATATACTGACTAGAAGAAGCCTTTCCATCAAACAATACCATTGATTGTGGCTTAAATTTCGGTAGAAATGGTACATCATTCCAATGAGGAGGATAAGGTTGCTTAATCCCTAACCTTTGGAGCTGATCCTTGTGCTTCAAAACTTCAAACTGTGCTTTGAACTCACGCACTGCTTGAATGGCTTCACTGGTTTGAGGAAGCACATTTGATTGAATGGTTGTTGGAAGTACCGTAACCCCCACCGGAGATGGTACATCTTCTGGAATGATGGGATCTGGAGATGCCGAATTTTGGTTAACAGCAGGCTCTTGAATATTCAAAGGTATATCAGTCCCTTGACTATCTTGAGTTTGTGCTGCTACCTGTACCGGTGTTACTATTGCCGGTTGAGCAGTTTGTTGAGCCTTTATTATCTGGTGCATGCTTTGCATCATGTTAAGCATATCTTTCAGTGATTGCTCAACGGCAGTGAGACGTTGTTCTGTATTAGCAGATGATGTCTCTGGTTTATCTCCAATAGCATAGGATTTAACCTCTCTTGGAGATACAGAGGGATTAGTATAGAGGTATGAATCGACACTATCAGTTTCGGACTCAAAAGATTGAGTACCCCCAGCTTCTGAATCAGAAATCTGTAACTGTCTTCGTCTTCTTGATCGAGTATTCTGATATACTCCTTCAAAGGAATTAAGAAGTCTGTTGAATTGTTGTTGACCTGGAGTTTGGGACGTATTCCGTCTAGGACGTCGTCCTCTGTTGGTATGAGATGCCATGTTGACTGATGCATATGACAACTCATGTTCTTGGTCATCATCTTGTTGTTGAGGCGCATTAAAACTTAACCGATCAAAAACTGATCGTTTAGAAGCCAAACAACAACATTTAATTACAATCTGGTGACACTCACAATGGTAATTTTCTTGGGGGAGGGTCACGGGAGATTGTTTATTTTTACGCTTTTGCATTAGCAATTTACGTAAATCAGAAGGAGTAGATAGAGTAGTCTTCTTTATTACATTTGGGGTAGAAAAACGTTTAGTCCCTTGTGTATAAAGAAGATTACTGGCTGCATTCGCAGAACCAAACTATACATTTTTACGTGTTCGGAGTTGCGTACGTAAATCCTGAGATTTTTGAGCACGAAGGACTACATCTTCATTGCGTGTAATTTGTAAATTTGGTACTTTGCGTACAGCAGTATAAGAAGGTTGTTGGTTGAAAACAGAAGTTTTACCAACTATGTTTTTATGCTTCATGCATGCAGGTACATTCACTTTAGATGCAGAAGCATCATTGTGAATTTTATCTACACTGTCACAGACAGGAGATTTACCTTTACGCATAGAGCACAAAATATGAGTATCTGCCACGTCATAGACGGGAGATTTTCCTTTACGTGTAGAACGTAAATTTTGTGTGTCTACCACGTCACAGACGGGAGACTTATTATTACGCTCAGAACGTAAGGCATTGGAGTCTGCCACGTCACAGACGGGAGACATGTTTTTACGCCGAGAACGTAAAACCTGATTTTTATGCTCAGGGCGTAAAACCTAATTTTTACGCCCAGAGCGTAACACTGGAGAGTCTACCACGTTACAAACGGAAGACTTGTTTTTACGCGCAGGGCGTATCACCGAAGTCGAGACTGCCTCATCACAGATGGGAGCCTCTACAACAGGAGTAGGAAGGATTCCTTTGCCTGCAGAGACAGTAGGGAGATCCGAAGATGCTTTGGAATTGGGAACCCAAACTTTTCGCGCCTTCCACGATTTCTAAACATTGGAGCAGCGAGTGCTACCCCCAGTCTGGAGCATTTCTTCGTAGGCAGTCTGGTCGAAGTGCACGACCAGAGTCTTCTTTGTCGATCCAATCGACACATCATCGTATTGAGCAATTGTCTCCTCGTCAGAGGAGAAGGTCGTCCCCAGCAGAGTCACCATTTTGTTTCACTTAACAAAATGCCTGAAAAATCGGCTTTTGAAATAAAATTTGAAAGAGTACAAAAAAAAGTACAAATTGATCTGGGAAGTATTGCTATGGAAGTCTGATCTGAAGACGATCACTTTGTTTCTTGGACCATACGATGATGATGAAGATCACTGCTAGAAGATGAACAACTAGAAGAACTAAGTCACCAGAAAGGTATCGACGTACTTGGGCACTGATGGCGAGGTCAAATGCTTTCCTGCTTTGCTTCACTCTGTTCTGGAAGAAAGGTTGAAGAAGAATGCTCTGGAAAATCAATGTTTCTGGGCTCTGATCTCTATGTATTCTCCTATGTCTCTCTCTGTCTGTCTCCCATATATATATAAAAAAAGTCTATTTATAGACTTGGCTTTTTGTGCGTAAAAACTCAGCAAAGTCCTGTCTTTACGCTGATAACTGCCACCCATAACTGAAGTCATCCTCTACATACGTTGACACGTGTCCCATTATCTCAATAAGAATAGGATGCACGTACACACGTTCTTCGAGATATGTGGCATGAAAGCCACGTAGGCAAACCACGTTCCAAAGTAGTCAGGAAGGATCGGACGTAAAAACAACCCAAATATACCCTGAGCGTAAAGTAGTAGACTAGGCGTAAAATAGCCCTAAAATGGACTTCTCGCGTAAAGTGGTTGATAAAACAACCTTGAGCGTAAAAGTAGCCCAAATAAACTTTATGCACACGTCAACATTGAGCGTAAAAAGCTCATATAGTATTCATGCGTAAAAGAAGCCATCCTGTGATCGTAAAATAGCTCAATCCATATACTAAACGATAATATAGGTTTCTGTGTAAAACAAATCCCATCGAATTCTGTGTTATACGCTGTTAATAGATCTTTATGTCAGACCCATCATTACTTTACATTAAATGTATGATTTGACAACCTGTCCTTGGCGTAAAATGGCTGGCGTGTCCCTGGCGTAAAGTAGCTGACTTGTCCGTGGCGTAAAGTAGTTAGCGTAAAACAGCTCATTTTGAGTGTAAAGCTCTACCTCTTTGACTCAGACTACGAAGCACTTTTTACGCTCCTACATGGACACCTAGCCAAATGGTGACTTTAGCATAGGAGACCAATGTGAGATGACACAATACTATAACTAACTTTCTAGGGCCTTTACACTAGTGCGGGGTGAGGTCCAATATGTCTATAACTCAAAACAATACAAAACACTGAAAGTCATAATTATTCAATAAATAAATCAAACTGTACATTATGTTCCAACAATTTTTGAGATAGCCAAAATGCTCAATTATATATAAAATAAAGTACCAAAATGATCCTTGTTAATTATAAAAATTTATACTAAATTTTCTGGAATTTATAAACCCTCATAAATAATTATTAAAAATCAGCAAACATAAATATACTGAAAATGAGTTCTGTTTTCCTATTTTTATAAAATAACAAAATTACTTATTAAATGCTGGAAAAATTATAATAAATTGTCAAAATTAACATAGTATTTGAATACAATTATTTCCAGATTTTTACAGCACTTAAATATATATAAAAATTCAAAAATAGCAAGCAACAGTTTCTGGAAATTAATTATTTAATTATTTACTATTTTGTTCATGTATTCGAAATTGAACTGAAGTCCAGATACAGGACCCAGAGCCATGAATCAAGTCCAATATGACTTATACAGACTCTGAATGTATTAGACAAAATTGGGCCCAAAAATTTATGCTAGGTTTGGACATCAATTGGTCATAACAATTAAAATACAGGAATTTAAATAATATATATATTTTTAGAGTGGTAAAAATATAAAAGTCACAAATTATATAATAAAATAACTTTTAAAATTTTACTAATAATACTTTATACAAGGTAGAATTGAAATACATATATAAATATACAACAACAATATTTATATATATACATATAAATATATATATATATATATATATATATATATATATATATATATATATATATATATATATATATATATATACATATATATATATAAGAAATATTAAAATATAAAATATATATATATATATATATATATATATATATATATATATATATATATATATATATATATATATATATATATATATATATATATATATATATATATATATATATACAAATACTGTATACATATATATAATATAATATATATACATAAACACATATACATATATACATATATATATATATATATATATATATATATATATAATATATATATATATAAATACGTATATATATATACATATATATATATATATATATATATATATATATATATATATATATATATATATATATATATATATATATATATATATATACTTATATAATAATAAAACACTAAATATAGAATAGAATATATATATATATATATATATATATATATATATATATATATATATATATATATATATATATATATATATATATATATATATATATATATATATATATATATATATAAAATATATATATATATATATATATATATATATATATATATATATATATATATTATATATATATATATATATATATATATATATATATATATATATACACATATACAAATACTGTATATATACATACATAACAGTATATATATAATCATATATATACATAAATACATATATACATATATATATAAATACATATATACATATATACATATATAATAAAATAAAATAAAATAAAAATAAAAAAAAAGAAAAAGAAAAACAACACAGAGAAGGGGGCTCGAACTCGGCCCAGAGGGGTCGGGTTCTTGGGCTCGGTCGGGCTGGCCAGGGGGTCAGCCCGAGCCGTGTGTTAGAGTTTGGGTTAGGGTTAGTGTTATTTAGGCTTTAGGTTAAGGGGTTTTAAACCCGATAGCACAGTTTCGTGTCTTGACAGTTAAGGACACGAAAAAACTATAGAGTCCGAGTGTCCTGGCCATGCACGACACGCACGAGTCGAGTCGGACGTGTCCAGAGTTACCTACGTACTGCTCGTGTCCTGGCGAGTCATATATGTGAGTTCGAGACACAAATTCGACAAAAAAATAAAACTGACACGTACGTGTCCAAGTCGAGCGGGCTATTGGTGCGGCGACTGGGCGGAGGAGGCGTCGGCGTCACGGCGTTCGGGTGGCGCTGCGCTCGTCTCTACGAGGCGCGTCTGGTGGTGGTGGTGGTGAGCATCGACGTCGGTTGTAGAGGCGGCGCTAGGGTGGTCGCCGGAGTTAGGGTTAGGGTTAGGAATTAGGGGGTCGAGATAGGGCTGGGGTGGTCGAGAATTTAGCCTAGGGTTAGGGTTTCGACGAGGGGAGTATTTATAGGGGGTTAGGTCGGTCGAAGTCGGCTAGGTCGGCCGGAAAAGGCGGGTGGAGTCGGTGGTCGTCGGGGGGCAGCTGGCCAGTCGTCGGGGGTGGGTGAAGTGGGTTTTTGCAGTCGGGTCCCTAGAATTTAGGATTTTACAGTTTGGTCCCTCCCCTATGGTTAACGTAAACGTGAATTTACAAAACACAGTTAAAACAATTTACTAATCTACAAACCGATATAATAACAATTTGACAAATTGTATAATAATATTAAAACAAATTTAAATATTATAAAATGATATTAAAACAATTCAGTTAATTACAAAAGGATATATTTTGACTTAAATACTATTTAAAAATCATTTAAAATTCTAGAAAAAATTCCTAAAAATTATAATAAATTATTTTAAAGCTAAATAGGTCATTAGCAACTAATTAACACTAATTAAATTAATTTTGAAAAACAGGGGCTGACAAGTCTTCCCTCCTTAAAAAATTTTGTCCTCGAAATTCACAAGGATTGAAGACCCTACAATTTTCTAACATAGCAAGCAATGCAACAAATGACTAAGGCTACGATCAAAACTAACCTCTAGGGTATCAAGCGGAAATGGGTGGTTCTCTCGCAGCGGTTGGGTCGAACAAGTAAGGATATCTCTCCCTCATGTCCGACTCCCTCTCCCAAGTAGATTCACCCAGAGAGTGACGGCTCCAAGCTACTCGTAATAAGGGTATGACTTTGTTCCTCAGTCTTTTCTCCCTCCTGTCTAATATCTCCACTGGCTGCTCAGTAACTGCAAGGCTCGGTCCGATCTCCAACTCTAAGTGATCTAGCACATGGCTGTGGTCCGGAACATATCTTCTCAGCTGGGATACGTGAAAGATATCGTGAACCCCTGCTAGGTTGGGTGGAAGTGCAACCCAGTAAGCTACCTCTTCGATCCTGCCAAGAATCTCGAACGGCCCGATGTATCTGGGGCTTAACTTACCTCCTCGTCCGAACCGGATCGTCCCTCTAGTAGGTAATATCTTCACTAGGACCATATCTCCGTCAGCGAACTCCATCGGTCTGCGACTAGCATCGGCCCAGTGTTTCTGCCTGTCCTGAGCTACTCTGAGCATGTCTCTGATCATCCCAACCTTCTCTGCTGCATCCGTGATCATCTCTGGTCCATGCATAACTCTGTCCCCAACATCATCCCAAAAGAGCGATGTACAGCATCGTCGTCCATATAATGCCTCGAAAGGAGACATACCGATGCTGGCTTGGTAGCTGTTGTTGTATGAAAACTCTACCAAGTGCAGATGGCTCTCCCATGATCCGCCAAAGTCCAGCACACAAGTCCTTAGCATGTCCTCTAGCGTCTGTATCGTCCTCTCGGACTGCTCATCTGTCTGCGGGTGGTACGCTGTACTCAACTTGAGCCGACTGCCCAACTCCTCCTGTAAGCTCCTCCAGTAGTGGGACGTGAATCTGCTGTCTCGGTCTGACACGATGCTCACTGGTACTCCGTGTAAGCGAACTATCTGTTGCATGTATAGATCTGCCAACTTCTCGGTGAAAAGCCCCACCTTGAAGGGTATGAAGTGCGCATACTTCGTCAGCCTGTCCACGATGACCCAAATGGCATCATTCCCTCCTTGGAAACGAGGAAGCCCTGAGACGAAGTCCATCGTAATGTGTTTCCACTTCCACTCGGGAATGGGTAACGGCTGCAATAGAACAGCTGGCCTCTGGCACTCCGTCTTGACCTGCTGGCAAACTAGGCATCTCGAAATGAAATATGATACATCTCTCTTCATCCCGTGCCACCAAAGATGTTCCCGCAAGTCACGGTACATCTTGTTAGCACCAGGGTGAATAGAATATCTTGATCGGTGCACCTCCTGCAAGACTGCCTCTATCAGCTCTTCCTTCGGCACGCATAATCGGCTGTCATGCCTCAAGGATCCATCCTCTGCTACGGTAAAGTCATCCAGCAATCCAGCTAAAGCCTGGACTCGAAGTCTGCGAAGGCTCTCATCTGTAGACTGTGTCTCCCTGATCTGCTCTATCAAACCTGACTGAATGTCAAGCGCCATCATCTGTATCATTGATCCTGGCCGAACTATCTCGATACCGAGCTTCTCCAGATCTTTCCGTAAATGTCGATCTATCATCAGATACCATGCCATCGGATGCCTGCTCAGCGCATCTGCCACCATATTTGCCTTTCCGGGGTGATACTGTAAATCGATGTCGAAGTCCTTCATCAACTCCAACCATCGTCTTTGTCTCATGTTCAGCTCTTTCTGCGTGAACACATACTTCAAGCTCTTGTGGTCAGTAAAGATTTCCACACGCTCTCCGTATAAGTAATGTTTTCATAACTTGAGTACAAAGATCACCGCAGCTAACTCTAGGTCATGGGTAGGATAGTTCCGCTCATGAGTCTGTAATTGCCTAGATGCATAAGCAATCACTTTTCCATGCTGCTGTAGGACACATCCTAGCCCCTTTCCCGAAGCATCGTTGTATATGGTGAAACCTCCTGATCCTGAAGGTAATGTCAGAACTAGAGCGGTCATCAGCCTCCTCTTCAGCTTCTCAAATGCTGCTTGGCAGTCCTCTGACCAGATGTACTCTGCATCCTTTCGCGTCAGCTTTGTCATAGGTTCAACTATCCTAGCAAAGTCCTGGACGAACTTCCTATAATAGCCGGCTAAACCCAGAAAGCTTCTGATCTCTGAAACTGACGTCGGAGCCTTCCATGTCTCAACGACAGCAATCTTCTTAGGATCCACCGAGATCCCCTCTCCAGTAACTACATGGTCGATAAACTCCACTCGGTCTAAAAATACTCGCACTTCGATAATTTGGCATACAATCTCTCCTGCCTCAGAATCCCCAAAATTGTCCGTAAGTGCTCTGCATGCTCCTCCGACGTCTTCGAGTATATCAGGATGTCGTGGATAAATACTACGACGAACTTATCCAGATACTGGTGAAATGTCTTATTCATCAAATTTATAAAGATAGCTGGCGCATTTGTGAGACCAAATGACATCACCAGAATCTCGTACTGCCTGTACTTCGTGTTGAACGCCGTTTTCTGGATGTCTGCAGCCCTGACCTTCACCTGGTGGTAACCGGATCTCAAGTCTATCCTGGAAAACACTTTCGCCCCACTCAACTGGTCGAATAAATCATCTATCCTGGGCAGAGGATATTTGTTCTTAATGGTGATGGTATTCAACGCCCGGTAGTCAATGCACAACCAAACCGTACCATCCTTCTTAGGTACAAAGAGCACTGGCGCTCCCCATGGAGAAGCACTAGATCAAATAAAACCCTTTTTCAACAGGTCATCAATCTGCTCCTTCATCTCTACGGCCTCCTTGGGGTTCACTCTATAGCAAGCCCGGGATACTGGTGATGAACCCGGTACTAAATCTATAGTGAACTCCACATCTCTGTCAGGCGGAAGTCTTGGTAGATCCTCTGGGAATACATCCATAAACTCCCTAATGATAGGGTGTGGCGGTGCCATCTCTCCAACTGTCGTACAACAGTTCGGCTCTAGGCTGATCTCCGGCCCTGACCTCCTGACACTGAATGGTGCCATACCTGGAGGACTGAACAGAATACTACCCTCATGGCAGTCTATAGCTGCATGGGCATAGCTAAGCCAGTCCATCCCCAATATGATATCATACCCGGGGAGTGGCATCACAAAGAATCGTCCCCTAAACTCTCTCCCGACTATAGTAATAGAGCATCTATAAATAGCTCTAATGGGCACTGGTCCTCCTTCCGTCATTACTCTACTCATCTCCTCGGTAGGTGTAGCTACTAAGTGGTGTTCATGCATAAACTCTAATGACAGGAAGCTATGAGATGCACCAGAATCAAACAAGCATAGAGCTAGAAAAGTGTACAAATAATCATGACCTGTGCTGACGTCAGCCAAATAATCTGGCTCCGAAACCTGCTCCGGCTCTGGCTCAAGAGCTAGACTATAAGCCTTTCCCTGGGGTCCCTTCTGCTGCTGCAGATATTGCCCAAACCTCTGCTGCTGAGTTGGGAGCGGCCCTCTAGATACCCTGGCTGCGGGGCAGTCCCGAAGCTGATGGGTGGCAGACCCGCAAGCTAAGCACTGCTTCAACCTCTTTCTGCAGATGGAGTAATCATGCCCTGGTCTTCCACAGAAAGAACACATAGCTCCCTTCTGCTGCTGCCAGGGTCCCGGGGCTCTAACTGGCGGGGGTCGGGTGATGTGGTGTAGGGGGACGATAAGTCTGCTGGTGCGGCGTTGGCGCTCTCGACTGGAAAGCTTGACGCTTGGACGGTCCCTCGAGGTGTACAGAAGTCGACCTCTTGCAGGACTGAAGACGCTCCTCTATGCTCCGGGCCAACTCTAGGCTCTGGTAGTAGTCAGTCGTACCGTTCGCCACTATAAGAATGCCAATGTCTGGAACTAGACCATGGCAAAACCTATGCGTCATCTCCTCAGGGTCTGCAACTAGACTAGGAGCGAAACGGCTCTGGCGACTAAACTCTGTCGCATACTCGTCGACAGAACGGTTCCCCTGCTGGATGTTCTGGAATCGTAGCCCCATGGCTACCCTAGCGGCGGTCGAGAAGAATTTCTTCTTGAACTGGGTCTTGAACTGATCCCAAGTGGCCCTCCCTCTCGCGAATAGCGGCTCATTCCGGAACCAAACTCCTGCCAAGTCTGTCATCAGAAATCCTGCTGCCTCGACCTGGAGGTCATTCAGCAACCTAGCTCCAAGGAGCTTCCTCTCTACCGAGTCTAGCCAGTCATCTGCTACAACTACGTCCTCAGTCCCTAAGAACTCCTTGGGGTTCAGACCCATGAAGTCCTTGATTGTCCCTGCTCTCTGCCGTGGCTCTACAGGTGGTGGGACCACGGTACGTTCCTCAGAACGCTCCATGCTCTGACGGAGTAGGGTGGTCTGCTCCTGATGGGTCGTTAGGAACCCCTGGATCAGAGTGAGCAGTTGGTTTCCGTCGAGTGTGATGGAAGCCTGGGTAGGTATAGTGATAGGTGGTGGTGGGAGTATCGGATCCTGCTGGGACTGTGAGGTGGAAGGTGGTGGAGGCATCTGGGTTTATGGATTTGTGGAGTAGGGGAATATGGTAGGTGAAGGTGGAGGTGTATCGGTCAACTGGTCAGCTGACTGGATAGGGAGTGTGCCATTTTCAGGTGTGACATACTGGGATGAACGGGTGAGCACCATCTAAATAAATAAATAAAAGGACTTATAAGGACTCTTTAAAGTAAACAATCATAAACAAGAAAATCTAATTATAATAGCAAGCATGTAATGTATTTCCTATGTTGCAATCCTAGTATTCCTCTAGGTGTTTTAAGCGCCATTCCTAATGTTGTCTAATTACCTTAAGTTCCTAATTGCAGGCAAGCTTGGTACAATAACGTAACCAAACAATTTAGTCAGAGACCTGCATGGGCCACCACTAAAAATATGTCACGATCCGCTATCCAAATTGTTGGGCCGGGCCGAGTCATGTCCAGCCTACGCTTGAGATAAAGCGTAGTAAGATATTCTAAAGATAACAAGATAAGACTAAAATGTGCTAACAGTTCTATTAAGTGATAAAGAGTCATAAATGCTCCAAACACAAAAGTCATCTCATATAATAGTAAATCCAAGTACAAGTCCGAAATGTAAAGCTGGATACAGGTCCAGTGACAAAATACATGACTAGTCTCAAAAGTCTAAAAATGTAAATAGACAACTAGACAAGTTTCCCCGCAGGTACATCCTCGTAAGACAAAGCCTGGTCCTCGACAGTAACTCCATAATACGAATCACAGAGCAACTCCTCCTCAGTAAGTATACCTACAACGTTATCCTGTCAGGACGGAAGCAAGTACTGTTTCTAGCAAACTAATATACGAAACATAAAATGAACATAAGAGGAATAAATTAACTGGAATCATGGCATCTCATAATCTATCATGGCAAGGACACATATGTCATATAGACAGATGTATATGTAATGTTTAAAACTGTAGCAGGTACGTGATCGTCAATGGGTGTACAATGTGCAGGAGCATATAATAAAATGTACTTTCGTACAAGTGATAAGGCGATAGATGTACATATGTACAAATTCGCTTTGAGATAAAGCCTACGGTGCAGTATTCATATAAAATGAAACTTTGCTCGGTACATACGTACGGAGAAGGGACTTGTGATCACGTACACTACTAACACTTTCTCCATAACCCAGATTCTAATCATGTGAGAGATATATAAAGACTGTTCTAAGCATGGCAGTGACTGAAAGTAAAAATAACATGTGAAGATTTAACTTGCTACCCCAAGGATCAGCATTTAACATGGTTGTATTCGTAGTTCATTGATGTAACAGTATGAAAAGTTTGTAGAAGTACTTGCCTTTAGCAAAGCAAAGCAGCGATAAAAATACTATTGATGCCTGGTGACTCGTTACTGTAGAAATAAATACATAAATTTAGTTTTTACACTAAGTTAAATCCTAAAACCCTAGTGGTGCAACACGACTTTCTGACTGGACACCTAGCCAAATGGTGACTTTAGCATAGAAGACCAATGTGAGGTGACACAATACTATAACTAACTTTCTAGGGCCTTTACACTAGTACGAGGTAAGGCCCAATATGTCTATAACTCAAAACAACACAAAACACTGAAAGTCGTAATTATTCAATAAATAAATTAAACTGTACACTATGTTCCAACAATTTTTGAGATAGACAAAATGCTCAATTATACATAAAAATAAAGTACCAAAATGATCCTTGATAATTATAGAAATTTATACTAAATTTTTTGGAATTTATAAACCCTCATAAATAATTATTAAAAATCAGCAAACATAAATATACTGAAAATGAGTTCTGTTTTCCTATTTTTATAAAATACCAAAAGTACTTATTAAATGCTGGAGAAATTGTAATAAAATGCCTAAATTAACATAGTATTTAAATACAATTTTTTCCAAATTTTAACAGTATTTAAAATATATATAAAAATTCAAAAATAGCAAGCAACAGTTTCTGGAAATTAATTATTTAATTATTTACTATTTTGTCCATGTATTCGAAGTTGAACCGAAATCCAGATACAGGACCCAGAGCCATGAATCAAGTCCAATATTACTTGTACAGACTTTGAATGTATTAGACATAATTGGGCCCAAAAACCCATGCTAGGTTTGGGCATCAATTGATCATAACAATTAAAATACAGGAATTTAAATAATATATATATTTTTAGAGTGGTAAAAATATACAAGTCACAAATTATATAATAAAAATAACTTGTGAAATTTTACATAATAATACTTTATACAAGGTAGAATTGAAATACATATATAAATATACAACAACAATATATATATATATTATATATATATATATATATATATATATATATATATATATATATATATATATATATATATATATATAATGGATATATATATATATATATATATATATATATATATATATATGTATATATATATTTTATATATATATATATATATATATATATATATATATATATATATATATATATATATATATATAATGGATTATATATACATATAATTAACATACATATATATATAAGAAATATTAAAATATAAAATATATATATAAATAAATACTGTATACATATATATAATATAATATATATACATAAACACATATATATATATACATATATATATATATATATATATATATATATATATATATATATATATATATATATTTTATATATATATATATATATATATATATATATATATATATATATATATATATATATATATATATATATATATATATATATATATATACAAATACTGTATATATACATATATAACAGTATATATATATAATAATATATATACATAAATACATATATACATATATATATAAATACATATATACATATATACATATATAAATATATATATATATATAAATATATATATATATATATATATATATATATATATATATATATATATATATACATATATAATAAAATAAAATAAAACAAAAAAACAACACATAGAAGGGGGCTCGAACTCAGCCCAGAGGGATCGGGTTCTTGGGCTCGGTCGGGCTGGCCAGGGGGTCAGCCCGAGCCGTGTGTTAGAGTTTGGGTTAGGGTTAGTGTTATTTAGGCTTTAGGTTAACGGGTTTAAACCCGATAGCACAGTTTCGTGTCCTGACAGTTAAGGACACAAAAAAACTATCGAGTCTGAGTGTCCTGGCCATGCACGACACGCACGAGTCGAGTCGGATGTGTCCAGACTTACCTACGTACTGCTCGTGTCCTGGCGAGTCATATATGTGAGTTCGAGACACAAATTCGACACGAAAACAAAACTGACACGTACGTGTCCAAGTCGAACGGGCTATTGGTGCGGCGACTGGGCGGAGGAGGCGTCGGCGTCGCGGCGCTCGGGTGGCGCTGCGCTCGTCTCGACGAGACACGTCTGGTGGTGGTGGTGGTGAGCGTCGACGTCGGTTATGGAGGCGGCGCTAGGGTGGTCGTCGGAGTTAGGGTTAGGGTTAGGAATTAGGGGGTCGAGATAGGGCTGGGGTGGTCGAAAATTTAGCCTAGGGTTATGGTTTCGACGAGGGGAGTATTTATAGGGGGGTTAGGTCGGTCGAAGTCAGCTAGGTCGGTCGGAAAAGGCGGGTAGAGTCGGTGGTCGTCGGGGGACAGCTGGCCAGTCGTCGGGGGTGGGTGAAGTGGGTTTTTGCAGTCGGGTCCCTAGAATTTAGGATTTTACAGTTTGGTCCCTCCCCTATGGTTAATGTAAAAGTGAATTTGCAAAACACAGTTAAAATAATTTACTAATTTACAAACCGATATAATAACAATTTGACAAATTGCATAATAATATTAAAACAAATTTAAATATTACAAAGTGATATTAAAACAATTCAGTTAATTACAAAAGGATATATTTTGACTTAAAAACTATTTAAAAATTATTTAAAAATTCTAGAAAAAATTCCTAAAAATCATAATAAATTATTTTAAAGCTAAATAGGTCATTAGCAACTAATTAACACTAATAAAATTAATTTTGAAAAACAGGGGCTGACAATGCCTGTCCGTAGGTAAGAGATAAACCGTAGTCAACCTTGAATTCATCAACAACTGATTTTATCGACTTTTTAAGATCTATCCTGTCACGACCCGTACCCTGTTTAGGGACACGAGAATATGGGTACGTCCAGCCTACGCCACAGTGTCGACGGTAGAACGATGTATAGGTCATCTATAACATCTAACATCTAACAACAAGATATATAAACCTGTCATCTCCGTACGGAGGTATAATATAACATCACAACTCTATATCTCAATCACAAGGCTAGGGAAGATAGAGCACGATATGGAATCAGATAAAAGTAAGAAACTGAATATAAATAGAGTTATCATACCACACAAAATAGATGTTCAATACAAATAGATACGAGTCATGAATATAACTAAGTCTCAACTAACAATCGGAACAATCCGATACAAACAGAAAACTATAAATACTAGAGTAACTAGGCACCCTCTACTGAGCTAGATGCTCATCAGGCTCCTGAATGTCACCCTCATATGCCCCATAGAAAGTAGGGCAATCACCATCATCATCTTTAATATTTTCAACAGGTCCAGTCAGGACAGGAGCGAGCACAATACATCTCACGCAGTTCATAACATGTTAGAAAATATAAGCTTGCAAAAAAGTAAGATACATGAACTGTAAGAAGATGTACATGAAAACGAGAGAGAATTTATAACTGAAAATATATACAGGATAAGTAAAACTGTAAGTACCAGTAATTTGGAGCACAATATGGTTATGTAAACAGGTTAGGTTATGCAATAAAATGGTAACTCCATCATACGTGAGTGTATAATTGACGTATATAATAGTTTATATAATATTTGTACAATGGGATTTGATTATATAACTATTTCCTACTCACCCTCCCTAATCAATACACAAGGATCCAATCCAGTTACGTTACCTTGTATAATAGTTTCTTCATGAAGCTCATATGATCATGAGAGTACAAGATGCACAATGAGTATACATGAATAGGGGTGTACAATAAATACAATATGTTTGTGAAGTGCACATCACAATATATATCTGCTGAACATAATGGGGATAACATCGCAAGAAAAGATCCATATAGTACCAATCCGTGATAACAATCGTGCCAGTATCAAGTAAAATAATCTAGAGCAAGAATATAAGTCCTGACAAGTATGAAACGATCAGAGAATATACTCGCCTGTCACCCTGAATGACTGATATGAATAGATGTCTGAACTGGAGTCTCAAAAATCCTAGTTAAAGCAATTTACAGGTTATGATGTATTCAGAAATAAGGTAATTGAAGTGTATGATGCAATCTATATGATTTCTAAGTCAATCTAGACCAAAGTCAACTCTAAGTCAAACCTGGTCAACTGGCTAGGTTAAACTAGGTCAACAAGTCCAGATTGGTCAAACTAGGAGTCCAACTTGGTCATACTAACTCACACCAAGCCAAACTAAGTCACACTAGGTCAATCTAAGTCAATCTTAGTCAAACAAGGTCATGTTATGTCAAATTAGGTCACACAAAGTCAACTAGGTCAAACTAGGCCTAACAGTCAAACTAGTACAATCTAGGTCAAAGTCAACTCTAAGTCAAACCTGGTCAACTGTCTAGGTCAACTAGGTCAACTAGTCAATTTTGTCATATCTAACTAACTTAGCTATCAAATCCCTAATATCTACAATACAAGATACTATGATACTCTGTATACCACCCAATACCCAATTTCCTATAGTTTACATACCATATTCAACCAAGGATTTACCCAAAGCATTAGTGGGATACTTTTCCCTATACTCAAAATTTATAACAGTATACATGCTTACTATCTATAGGTTTTGATACATGTGATCCATACATGGTAACACCTATATAGGATACTACCTATATATGTTAAACCCCTATGACTATCCCTCAACCCTCCATTGTTTAGTTTTAAAAAGAACTCATCCAACCTCTACTACTAGTTCAAATCATCACTTGAGCTAACTTCTAATTCACTCCTCTTAACCCTTTACACTTATATGGATCTGTACAAGGCCTAAGGGCATCTAGTATATGTATTACACTATGCCTTAGGTATTGATATATTGTACCTGGATAGACCTATAGCTATATACCCACACACAATCATATAAGCATATCCTCCACCTCTATTACATTCCCAATTCTCCAAATTCCCCTTACCTGTGCTCGACTACCCTGCTCTTAATACCCCTTCCTCAATTCAATCCAACATGATTTACCACTCCATCTATTTAGATTTAACACAAGCCCTAAAAGTCAGGACTGATACTAACCTATATAGATATGAAAATAATCATCTAGGTATATATTACATACAAACCAATCAATTGAAAAGCTAAACATATATGGAAACCTATATGAAACCATTTATGCATTTGAAACCCAATCAACATGTATAAACCAAATTGGAGAGCTAACTAACCCAGGTAGACAATATAACAACTCATAAATATCAACTGAGAACTCATCCTCAACATGCATTCGAACATAACCCTATACTTAACATATACATGTATACAACATGTATTCCTAAACAATTTGTATATCAAAATCAAACCCCAACTCTCTCTCAACCAACCCAAACATCAAAATCGAGAATCAAAACAAAATCTATATTCATAGTTATCAAATCAAGGAACCAAGCTCAGTTAACATCAAACTAAATTCAAAATATCAAGCTAAAATGAATTTCAAATAAAACCAAGTTCATCTCGAGTATCAGTGTAACTTCACAGTTTCAGGAATTTCGAAAGGCCAAAAATCGAAACCCAATCTAGAATTCGAAAACCAAATCTCAGTTTGTATATTATTCGAATTCAAATATACTTTTAAACATCGAAACTCATAATCAAATTCAAACCCAAATCGAAATATCAGTTTTATTTTAACCTCAGTTTTATTTCAAGGTATCAGAAATCTATACCTATATAACATGAACTCGACTCAAATATCAAACATGAATTCGAAGTACATAGGGAAAGTAGTGTCAGGGATGTTTCAACCATGTGTGCACGTGTTAGAGGTGTCCACGTGTCCAAACAATGGACACGAAGGTGTCCAAAACCATAAAAACAATACAGTTTCAGAAATGTGCGCATACAGGCTCGTGCAGCGTGTCCAGGCTCTCGTGGACACGACACAGTATCCCAGTGTCCACGTAGTTGTGCACACGTGTTCGCCAGGTGTAGGGGTAGGTCGTGGGGTGCCTGCACAGTGTCCCCGACGTGTCCACGAAGGACACGAAGTGAGTATCAGTCGAGATTTTTCGACTGTACACACGCTGTACAAAACTCGTGCGCGTGTCCATGCTCCCTCGATACGACACAAATTCGTGTCAAACTCGAGGGGTGTCATGACAGAGGGTGCCCCTACTCTCGTGTCAAGTGGCACGAGTCTACGTGTCCAAATACGTGAGAAATTAGTACGTGTCATCAGGGCACTGTGCCGCAGTATCGTGCACAGGTTCGTATCCAAATTTGAACACGAAATGGACACAAAATTGTGCTCAGTCCCTAGGGGATTCAAAGTACACATATAGGGCTACACAATCATGAAATTAGTTTTTAAATTAATGAACAACATTGGTTTAAACATTTCATCAAACACATATTCCTACACACCGATACGTGTCCGATACGGATACTAAATGGACACGGTTACCTACCAAACTCACCCTACAGCTAGGGTATACCTATATGCATGCATCAATGAAGAAAAATCAGGAATTCATTAGGGTTTGATAGGTTTTACCTATTGAGGGTGAAACCTCAATGTAGAGGCCTAGGAATGAGAGCTTCTCTCCAACTTGTAATGATCCCAAGCCCTAGAATCCTTGATAGCTAGTCACCAATGATGTCCTCTACTGTTGAGGAGTCCAACACAATTGGTTTGGTCCAATTTGGAGTTGATTTGAAGAAAGGGGCTAAAATTAGGGAAGAACACTAAACTAGGGTTTGTAGGTTTAATGAAAGAGGCAAGGGGATGTGAACATGTGTTTATATAGGGGTGGGGGTCCTTTGATGGCAGCCTAGGGTTCATTCTAGGGTTAGGGTTAAGTTTCATAGGGTTTAAAGGCCTCTAGCTAGTGTAATTTAAGCCTCAAGCTAAAGGCCCAAATAATAATATCTAACCTTTAACAAATATCCCCTTCCTAATTAATATCTAGATATTCCTAACCTTGTCATGTAATAGAAGCTTCCAATCAAATATCTAAGCTATGACTAACATGTAGATTAGGTTAACTTCTAGGTTAGTCTCTAACAATTCAATTAGCACAATATTAATTAATTAAAATTCATTTTCATTCATAAGTTAAAAATGATCAAAATACCCTTAGGCTAAAAAGTCACAATTAGTCATCCTAATCACATGGTTAGGTCCCCATGGTCATGGCTAGTCTCTAGGTCATGCAGTCTCTATGGTTGCACTAGCAAAACATCAAAATCACAAGTCATGGTTTTAAATAGTTTGAAATTGATTAAAAATTACCATAAATCATATCATGATTTAAATAACATTATTGAATAATTAAAAAAATACAAAAGTTTAAAATTACTCTCATTTTAGAAACTGGGTGCTACACATCCGAACAATGTCACTAACCAAACTTTTCACAAACTTTGCTAGAATAACTAGATTATCTTTATCCATATAGCCAGCTCCACAATTGTGTTCTCCCACATACCTCTTCACCTTAAAATTTTGATTATCTTTCGAAATAGATATAGCATGGAAGCTCCACAAACAAGCATGAGTCTTGTAATTCTTGCAGCAAACAGTGTACCTCCCCGGCTCAGATTTTAAAATATAGAATGGATGACGAGATTCAAAACATACCTTCCTAACAGCGTGCCTAACTTCTTCAACGCCATCTAGAAAAATCTGACCAACGCCAGTAATTGATCCATGCCACATATCCAATTTTCTCTTCTTTACTGTCTCAATTGAGCTCTCATAAAATTCTACTACTCGTTTATCCTTTACAGTAGGAGAACATCTACTCAAAGAACTAATAGAGGAAGACGAAGGTCCCATGAGAGTGCTTTGATAAGGAAAATATGTCGATGAAGAACATGGAGGGTATACTTGCTCCACAAATCGATCAAAGCTCACGTCATGGGTACCATAGAAACCCCCAACCAATGACCGAAGCCAAAAATCACTGTCAACGTACAGTTCAGTCCCATTGGAATGCAAAAACTTGAAACGAAAGGAAAGTGGATCCAAAGAAGTCCATCGATCGCACACTTGATACTTTAAAAATTCAACGAAACTTTCTTATGTGACACGACAGAAAACTAGGTCTCCCTTAAAACAAAGATTAACTAAACAACTTGAATCCATTCCCCCTGATAACATAAAAACAGAAGATATCACAAAATAGGACAACACATTTCTGATCATTCTTCGTCAAAAACTACGGAGAATGATTATTATCCGTCTAAACTAACTGAGAATGCCATTCTCCGTGTTAAATTATACGGAGAATAGTCATTCCAGTGTTTTAAGGTATGAGAATGACCATTCTCCATTTTATTTAAAACGGATAATGACGTTCTCCGTATTAAATTACACGGATAATGACATTCTCATGTGTTAAAACGCATGAGAATGACCGTACTCCGTTTTAAATTACATGGAGGATGACATTCTCCGTATTAAATTACAAGGAAAATGGTATTCCCAGTGTTAAAATGCATGAGAATTATCATTCTCCATATAATTCAATATGGAGAAAGCCATTCTCCATTTTAAATTATATGGAGAATAGCATTCCCAGTATTAAAACGCATGAGAATGATCATTCTCCGTCTAAAACTCACGGAGAATGATCATTCTCAAGGGAATTGGCCATTCTCCGTCCAAAACTAATGGAGAATGATCATTCTCCGTCTAAATATAACGAAGAATGCTCTTTATCAGTGACAAGTGAACGGAGGATGACCACTCCAGTCATATTAGCACGACGAATATCATTCGCCTTCATATTCGCACAAAAGAACGATATTAAATATCTCTCTAATCGTTTCTCAGTTATAAATCTTCATAACAAATTCAAATTCAGCAAAAATTTTAAGATATGCAAAGATGGTGAATGAATTTCTACATATCTGAACTCTCACCTTGTTTTAAGATCTATAAAAAGACAAGAAGAAGATCTTCTCTCCATAATTAACCTAATCGTCAAAAAACTTCAAATCTCTCCACGAAGATGATGATGATGATGATGATGATGAGCGATGATGGTGAGCGATTATCAAAGTTCGACTGAAGAAAATCACAGTGAACTACGAACGATCTTTGCGAGCTCTGCTAAAGATGAGAGCAATGGAATTCAGATCTCTCGTGAAGAAGAAGAAGAAGACGAAAATCGTAATCCAAATCTGAGTTTTTAATTCAAAATTATATACATATATATATATATATATATATATATATATATATATATATATATATATATATATATATGACCAAATTTGCGCGAAGGGGTATTTTTAGTACTATGAAAATGTCAATTTTGTAAATACATAGCATCTAAAGGGAATCTTGGAATATTTAACGTGAAATTATATAATTCTGGGTATTTCAAAAAAGCCATCATGCGGGTGGGTTTTTCATACAAACCAACCCCGAAATTGGGTTTCTCAGCAATTTTAAGGGAAAATTTATGAAATGCCCAAAAATTGTAAAAGTTTTATGTAAAATCTACCGCAAATTAATATTTCATCGCGTTCCCAGAATTAGCGATGAATATATAAAACGGGTTCTGAATGACCATTTTGCCCTTCTAATTTATTGAAAACACCCCCGAACCCTACTCTTCAAAAAAATGTTTCGATTCTTCCTCTTCTTCCATACGTCGCTCAGTTTCGAATCTAGGTTTTTTCCTCCAAAATCTTCAAACCTTCCTTTCCATTCGCAATCTTCACACCATGTCGGCATCACCGACAGCATCACCAGTTAGAGAAGATGTACCAATTGTGGAGAAAATGAAGACAGTTGCAGAAAATCCAAAAGGGGATGACGAAAAACTACGAAAACGGATAACTAAGAAAGTTGCACATAAGGAAAGGGGAAACGATGCTAAGCAACAAGAAGTGCAAAAAGAAGGTATAACTTTAAGTTATGTTCATGATTCTGTATAAAAATACGGAGAATGGCATTCTCCGTGTTAAAACGTATGAGAATGTTCATTCTCCGTGTTAAATTACACTGAAAATGTCATTCTCCGTGTAATTTAAATCAAGAATGTCATTCTCCGTGTTAAATTACACGGAGGATGCCATTCTCAGTGTTAAAATGCATGAGAATGTTCATTCTTCGTATTAAATTACACGAAGGATACCATTCTCCATAATTTTAACACGGAGAATGACAGTCATTCTCCGTTTTAATTACATGGAAAATGACATCCTTCGTGTTAAAACGCATGAGAATGTTCATTATCCGTGTTAAATTACACGAAGAATGGCATCCTCCGTGTTAAAGTACACGGAGAATGGCATTCTCATGCGTTAAAATGCATGAAAATGACCATTCTCCGTCTTAAATTACACGGAGGATGTCATTCTCCGTGTTAAATTACACGGAGAACGCATCCTCTATATTAAATTACACGGAGAATGACATTCTCATGCGTTAAAACGCATAAGAATGACCATTCTCCGTCTTAAATTACACGGAGAATGCCATTCTCCGTGTAATTTAACACGGATGATGTTATTTTTCGTGCTAAATTACACGGAGAATGGCATTCTCTGTTTTAAATTACACTGAGAATGTCATTCTTCGTGTAATTTAGTACGGAGGATGCCATTCTCCGTTTAAAAAAACACGGAGAATGTCATCCTCTTTGTTAAATTACACGGATAATGGAATTCTATGTGTTAAAACGCATGATAATGACTATTCTCCGTGTAGTTTAACACAGAGAATATCATTCTCCTTGTTAAATTACACGGAGGATGCCATTCTCCGTATATAAAAACACGAAGAATGGCATTCTCCTTGTTAAATTATACGGATAATAATATTTTTCGTGTTAAAACGCATAAGAATGACTATTCTCCGTATAATTTAACACGGAGAATGACCATTCTATATTTTAAATTACACATTTAATGACATTCTCCGTGTAAACACGGATAATGGCATTCTCCGTGTGTAAAAATATGGAGAATATCATTTTTCGTGTTAAATTATACGGAGAATGGCTTTCTCAGTGTTAAAGCATGAGAATGTTCATTCTCCGTGTAATTTAAAATAGAGAATGGCATAGAGAATATCATTCTCCGTGTTAAATTACACGGAGAATGACATCCTCAGTGTTAAAATGCATGAGGAAGTTCATTCTTCGTATAATTTTAAACAGAGAATGACATTCTCCGTGTTAAATTACACGGAGAATGGCATTCCCAGTGTTAAAACGCATGAAAATGTTCATTCTCCGTGTTAAATAACACGAAGAATGGTCATTCCCCGTGTCAAAATGACGGTGTTATATCGACGGAGAACAGTTGACAGAAACCTAAATTTTTGTTTTGTTTTTTAGAAAAAAAATCCGTCAGGAATAAGGAATCAAGAGTTTTTCGTTCTACTTTCAAAACAGTGTTAAATCTTATGGAGGATGTCAATATAGATGGCAGTCGTTTACCTGAGCCAGTTATTGATTCTTTAAAGAATATCGGTTTCTGGAATTTTGTCGAGGTATTCTACAAAAATAGAGTCCACGTTCACGAATTGGCCAAGATAAGGGAAGGTCTTGAGAATTTGATTACAACTTACACAGAAGACAAAGATGGCATCGGGTACTTTCAATTGAGCACCACTGTTAAAATCGTGCCAAACGTCGACGATATGGCAGTCATCTTCGGTCTACCGCTGAAGGAAGAAAGCGAGAATGATGTTATTCACAGAAAATTGATCATTGTCACGATCCGTACCCGCTTTTCGGGATACGAGAGCATGAGCAAGCCAGCTACGTATCAAGCGGACCCCAGCCTGACTCGAGTACGTATAAGCTATCAAGATCATGGTATCATGTCTAATAGGGTAATCCACAGTGTATCTCAATCCACAAGAATATATAAGGCAAGAATGAACAAGTATGGGTCGTGGTCTGCAGCCCACTAGCATATATGTCCGATTAGACTCCAAGAATAGTATGATTCTATAAAACTAAACTGATAAGCAGGATATATCATGAAAGCATGAGAAAGATAGTAAATCAATAATACTAACAAAATACCTCAATCATGCGATTGAAGTCAACTACCACATGCTCAGCTAACTAACTCCGTGCAAACAGCTACCTGAAGAGATCATCAGGTCCTCAGAGGACTAGCAAGATACATAAAACATGTCTACTAATATGACAGTAAATAACATGTATGGAGGATAAGAACACTACAAGAAAAACATCTAGGGATGACGAGTCATGTAGAAATGTAATACTAGACTTGGCTAACTATCAATCAGAACTCCTATAGCTTGTAGTACATTGCAAGATACTCCCAATCTATAGTGTTTCAATTGACGTACAAAGCAGGATACTCTCAGTCGAGATTAGCCAATTCTAGTATCGATCTCCTCTCTTAAAGGATACAAGGTCAAGCAGACTCCTATAAATCGTAGTACAATGCAAGATACTCCTAATTCATAGTGTCGCAAATCAAGTCAATCAATCAATCAATATATGTTATAGGTCATAGTACAATGTAAGATACTCCCAATCTATAGTATATCTCAAGTCAAGTCAATCAAGCAATATCAAGATAAAGGAATCGGTTATAGGTCGTAGTACAATGTAAGATACTCCCAATTTATAGTATATCTCAATTGTAGTGTAATGCAAGATACTCCCAGTCAAGAATAGTCAAGTCAAGAACAAGATAAAGAAATTGACAACTCAATCGCGAGACAAGGTAATACGATAAGACCAATAATCAAGCAATGTCGAATATCCTATACGTGCACGTATTCTAGAATAAGTAAAACAATCAAGGCAAATCAATCACAATATGGAATCATGTGACAATATGAAAAGGAATACAATAAAGAAAGAGAAAACAATATAAATATTATATATGTTCGGCAAGGTATACTTGCCTGTGGTCCTTGCACAAACCGTAGTCACAAGTCGAGGATGAGAGTATGCCGATCTAGGAGCTGTCAACCTATAACACATATCGCACCATGAACCGCGCACGAAAACTATAAATCAATTCTAATGTTCTAGTTCTAAATTTTTGGAATAGTGGCTAGTTGGGTTACTAATCTAATAATAATTAATTCTAGAATAATTCACTTAAAAACCTAATTTAACCTAATAATATTCTGAATATAATCTAAACATGCAAGTTTGGCCATCAAAGTCGTGTTTTCCAATTTTGGAAACCATGGCACGCAAATCGAGACGTGCCGTTGACTATCTAGTTAAACGCTGTGAACTCTAGATTTTGAAAGTGCACCTTGGTAGATTTCAGCGCCACGAGTGCGCTGGAATTAACCGTGCCACAAAATCACGCTTTGGTCAAAAGATGTCGCCGTTATGGCTAATCGTGACCAAAACAGTGATCGACTGATCAATTCTGAGTTCAACAGAATAACTAAAATACTAGATGAACGAATTAATTTCTGGAAGAAATATATGTCGTAGAGCTCTGTGTTAGCTTTCCGAAACTTCAAACGGTTCATGATTTTGATTTCTGGTTCTCCCGGAATCTCGAAAACACCGAAACGTGTCAAGTTTCGGACAACCGACACTCTACGAATTTTCCAGAAATTTAGGAATAATATATATGAAAATAAATTATATATTCAGAAAGTTTACCTCGAGACGAATCCAATAAAAAAACGGTACGCTAAAATCACGTCGGAGTTGATGGCAATCGTCTTGGGAAGTCGAGATCTCTACTAGAACTCTCTTTCAAAAAGGCGACTGAAATTTAATAAGGGTTTCGAATATAATAATATATATATATATATATATATATATATATATATATATATATATATATATATATATATATATATATAAGAGAGAGAGGCGGTCACTGTAGCAGTTGGTGCCGACAGATGGGCCCCCCCGGGTGGATTTCTGGGTATATAATTATTTTAATTCAGAAAATCATTTAAAAATCATTTTAAGTCCAAATAAATCAAAACAAATTGCAGAAAAATTCAGAAAAATCCTAGAAAATTCTAGAAAATATTTCTAAATGTCTAGAATCTAAATAAAATATTTTAACACAAAATATCATCGTGTGACCTCACAGTAAATTCCCAAAGCCTATAAAATATAATTTCTATTGGTTTTAATTATCTAAAAATTCCCAAAAATTCTAAAAAATTCTAGAAAATATTTTTAACCTCCTAGAACCTAAATAAAAATAACTTGTCTCAAAATAGTCCCAAATGACCTTATAGTAATTCATGAAAGTCAATAAAATAAATATATCTTTAATAAATAAATATCTAAAAATGTCCAAAAATTATAGGAAAATATAATATAGCTATAGCATGCTTATAAACCCTATCTAGAGATCATGTGACCACAAGATGGTCATAAATCACCTGTGGGCTTAGTCACAACTCCTATGATCATAGAAAAATTAAATGTAAACAAATCAAATAAAAAATATATCACAAAATTTCGGGAAGAGGAGTTACAAATCTACCCACCTTAAAAATAATTTCGTTCTCGAAATTCTAATTCATAACTATTCCTTAAAAATCAAAGTCTATTATTACCTTAATCTCCTCAAATTTAATTTCTGAAAAATATTTTATGACCTTCTCTAGTCATTTTATAACTCCGAATACTTGAGGACTTCTACCCACCTTTGGTCACACTACTCCTCAAAACTAAAATCTTATAATCTTCTAACTAGTTGCTAACAATTCTACCGACAGATACCTAGGCATATGGCAACAATAATCCCTTATATCTATAAACAACCAAAACTCAATAATAATACAATATTATACTATATTTTAAGAATTTCTGATGAATTCTAGACAGCACGATCATTCATCACCCCGGAATAGGAAGAGAGGGAAATCAATGATTCGGAAGGCAAGAAAGGATAATCGAGAGCGAATACGAAGTTTCAAGGACGTTAGAAAAATTTCTAAGAGAATTTTTAAAGCAGTGTGGATTGAGATTCCTAAGGATTTAGTCATAGTCGCAGGCTCATATCAGTACAGTTACGTAACCGATACAATATGCTCTGACCTGCATAGGCCACCACAAAAACTTGTCACGACCCGCACTCGCTTTTCGGGATACGAGAGCGTGAGCAAGCCAGCTACGTATCAAGAGGACCCCAGCCCGACTCGAGTACGTATAAGCTGTCAAGATCATGGTATCATGTCTAATAGGGTAATCTACAGTATCTCAATCCACAAGAATATATAAGGTAAGAATGAACAAGTATGGATCGTGGTCTGCAGCCCACTAGCATATATGTCCGATTAGACTCCAAGAATAGTATGAGTCTATAAAACTAAACTGATAAGCAGCATATATCATAAAAATACGTGAAAGATAGTAAATCAATAACACTAACAAAATACCTGAATCATGCGATTGAAGTCAACTACCACATGCTCAGCTAACTAACTCCGTTCAATCAGCTACCTGAAAAGATCATCAGGTCCTCAGAGGACTAGCAAGATACATAAAATATGCCTACTAATATGACAGTAAATAACATGTATGGAGGATAAGAACACTGCAAGAAGAACATCTAGGGACGACGAGTCGTGTGGAAATGTAATACTAGACTTGGCTAACTATCAATCGGAACTCCTATAGCTTGTAGTACAATGCAAGATACTCCCAATCTATAGTGTTTCAATTGACGTACAAAGCAGGATACTCTCAGTCGAGATTAGCCAATTCTAGTATCGATCTCCTCTCCTAAAGGATACAAGGTCAAGCAGACTCATATAAATCGTAGCACAATGCAAGATACTCTCAATTCATAGTGTCGTAAATCAAGTCAATCAATGAATCAATATATGCTATAGGTCGTAGTACAATGTAAGATACTTCCAATCTATAGTATATCTCAAGTCAAGTCAATCAAGCAATATCAAGATGAAAGAATCGGCTATAGGTCGTAGTACAATGTAAGATACTCCCAATCTATAGTATATTTCAACTGTAGTACAATGTAAGATACTCCCAGTCAAGAATAGTCAAGTCAAGAACAAGATATAGAAATTGACAACTCAATCGCGAGATAAGGTAACACGATAAGACCAATAATCAAGCAATGTTGAATATCCTATACGTGCACGTATTCTAGAACAAGTAAAACAATCAAGGCAAATCAATCACAATATAGAATCATGTGACAATATGAAAAGGAATACAATAAAGAAAGAGAAAATAATGTAAATACTGTATATATTCGGCAAGGTATACTTGCCTGTGGTCCTTGCACAAATCGTAGTCACAAGTCGAGGATGAGAGGATGACGATCTAGGAGCTGTCAACCTATAACATATATTGCACCATGAACCGTGCACGAAAACTATAAATCAATTCTAATGTTCTAGTTCTAAATTCATGGAATAGTGGCTAGTTGGGTTACTAATCTAATAATAATTAATTCTGGAATAATTTACTTAAAAACCTAATTTAACCTAATAATATTCTGAATATAATCTAAACATGCAAGTTTGGCCATCAAAGTCGTGTTTTCCAATTTTGGAAACCATGGCAAGTAAATCGAGACGTGCCATTGACTATCTAGTCAAACGCTACGAACTTTAGATTGTGGAAGTGCATCTTGGTAGATTTTAGCGTCACGAGTGCGTTAGAATCAACCGTGCCACAAAATCACGCTTTGGTCAAAAGATATCGCCGTTATGGCTAATCGTGACCAAAACGATGATCGACCGATCAATTCTGAGTTCTACAGAATAACTAAAGTACTAGATGAACGAATTAATTTCTGGAAAAAATATATGTAGTAGAGCTCTGTGTTAGCTTTCCGAAACTTCAAACGGTTCGTGATTTCGATTTCTGGTTCTTCCGAATCTCGAAAACATCGAAACGTGTCAAGTTTCGGACAACCGACACTCTACGAATTTTCCAGAAATTTAGGAATAATATATACGAAAATAAATTATATATTCAGAAAGTTTACCTCGAGATGAATCCAATAAAAAAAGGCACGCTAAAATCATGTCGGAGTTGACGGCAATCGTCTCGGGAAGTCGAGATCTCTACTAGAACTCTCTCTCAAAAAGGCATCTGAAATTTAATTAGGGTTTCGAATATAATAATATATATAGGAGAGAGAGAGGCGGTCACTATAGCAGTTGGCGCCGACAGGTGGGCCCCCCTGGTGGATTTCTGGGTATTTAATTATTTTAATTCAGAAAATTATTTAAAAATCATTTTAAGTCCAAATAAATCAAAACAAATTGCAGAAAAATCCAGAAAAATCCTAAAAAATTCTAGAAAATATTTCTAAATGTCTAGAATCTAAATAAGATATTTTAACACAAAATATCATCGTGTGACCTCACAGTAAATTCCCAAAGCCTATAAAATATAATTTCTATAGGTTTTAATTATCTAAAAATTCCCAAAAATTTTTAAAAAATCCAGAAAAAATCTAAAATATTCTAGAAAATATTTTTAACCTCCTAGAACCTAAATAAAATAACTCGTCTCAAAATAGTCCCAAATGACCTTATAGTAATTCATGAAAGTCAATAAAATAAATATATCTTTAATAAATCACCTGTGGGCTTAGTCAAAACTCCTAGGAAAATATAATATAGCTATAGCATGCTTATAAGCCCTATCTAGAGATCATGTGACCATAAGATGGTCATAAATCACCTGTGGGCTTAGTCAAAACTTATATGATCATAGAAAAATTAAATATAAACTAATCAAATAAAAAATATATCACAAAATTTCGGGAAGAGGAGTTACAATCATGGAAAAACAACAGCAGCCCCCACCACCAGAATCTTTTAGCCTGTGTAAAGATTAGTTTAGAAGATTACTGTCTAATTCCAAGGGCCCAGACTCAAAAGTCACTAATAAGGAAGTGAAAGAGAAGTTCCTTGAATTGTTGCAGCGGCTTCGTCACGGAGATAAAGCTGTTAATCCAGATGATTTGGCCAAGATAATAATCTTCAACTAGTGCCAAACTGCATTCTTCAAAAAGACTGGCGGTTTAGATTTGCCATACAAATTCTTCGCCTTGGTAGACAGCGTGGAAGTTATCAACAGTATATGCTGGCCAAGGTTAATCTTGGCATATGTCATGGATAGCATCAAGAGAACTACAAGTTGAACTAAAGGGGGGATTACTCCAGTGCTTACTCCAAAATAGAAGGTTGCACAGTATACTTCCTCTATTGGTTTGCAGAACATAGTACGTTTATGAAAAGGAAGTTCGACCCAATTCCTGATTATCCAAGATTTTTCACATGGGATGGGTATGCAATCTCAAACTTCCTCAGGACCGAATATCACAACAATTTGAAATCGAAATTGGTATTCAAAGATCTGGTTATATCTGTTGGGAAAGAAGAATGACACAAAGAAGATGAGCCAACTATACAAGAAGAAGTTAAAAAAGAGGGAGAGGGACACCACCAAACAGGTGGGGATGAGTTTGATGAACAAGAGATACCACAACATGATGAAATAAATGCTGTGATGGAGGGCTCAGCACAGGAATTGGAGGATTTGAGAAGACAGAATTCTGATATTCTTGTACATAACGAGAAACTCCAAGAAAAGCTGAAAGAGCTAGAGGCACAAGAAGCACAATTACATGTTGTCAACGCGTAGAACGAGAACTCCAAGAAAAGCTGAAAGAGCTAAAGGCACAAGAAGCGCAATTACATGCAGCCAACGCACAGAACGAGGAACTCCATAAAAAGCTGAAAGAGCTAGAGGTACAAGAAGCGCAACAACGTGCATCCAACGTTGTGATGGAGGGCTCGGTGCATGATTTGGAGGATTTGAGAAAACAAAATTCTGTTATTCTTGCTGATAATGAACAGCTTATCAACAAGGTTAAAGAGCTACAGGCACAAGGTAAAATCTTTTCTTTTTCAAATTTCTGATTTGTAATTCTCCGTGTTATAGTTCAGGAGAATGGCCATTCTCCGTGTATAAACATACGGAGAATGGTCATTCCCAATGTTAAAACGCAGGAGAATGACCATTCTCCGTGTAATTTAGCACAGAGAATGGCATTCTCCGTGTTAAATATTATGGAGAATGGCATTCTCCGTTTTAAGTAATACGGAGAATGTTATTCTTCGTGTTAAATTACACAGAGAATGGTCATTAACAGTGTTAAAACGCATAAGGATGGCCATTCTCCGTGTTCAAAATACGGAGAATTCTATTCTCCGTGTAACTATCACGAAAAATGGTCATTCTAGTGTTAAAATGCATTAGTATGACCATTCTCCGTGTTAAAAACACAGAGAATGTCATTCTCCATGCTAAAATGCAGGAGAATGGCCATTCTCCGTGTTAAATAACACAGAGAATGGTCATTCCCAGTGCTAAAACGCATGGATGACCATTCTCCATATTAAATTGCACGAAGAATGACATTTTCTTTTTCTTCTTTTTTTATTGACATTTTCCCTTTAATTGATGTTTATTTTATATCAGTGCAAATAACAGAACAGCTCAGAAAAGCAAATAAAAGGCTCGTTAATGAGAAAAGCGAGCTTCAAGGGAAAGTTGAATTGTTGAATAAAGAAGTCACTAAAAAGGAAGCAAAAATTGTTGATCTTGATGCCATAATTGAAGTATTGAAGTTTAAAGAGCCTCAACATGCTGCTGAACAACAATCTGCTAAACTTGATGATCAGCAGTAACCAATAAAAGAAGAGGGAGGCGAAAGAGGTTGGTAAAACCATCAGCAATAATAGTCGATGAAGATTTTACTCCCTTGGAAAAGAGAACATTAACATATGCTAATAAAAAGCAGAAGATTAATGCCGATCCGAAACAAAAAACTCAGCCCAACATCAGAATCAGAAGAAACAATAAGAAGACAGATCCGAAAGCCGAAGAAGATGCCATAATGGCTGAACTAATAAAGAACGGTGATATACTAAGGGAATGCGAGGACCTCAGACTTTGGAATGCTGCAGATGAAGAGCTGTAGAAGCTTTACAAGGAAATTGTATTCCCAAAAAAGATGACTCCATTGTATGTATTCTGAACTCGACCAATCTCCGTCCAATCCATAACGAAGAATAGTCAATCTCCGTGGTGGTTGGCTGGAGAATGGCCATTCTCCGTGACAGTTGGATGGCTGATGACTCTCTTTTTTTCTAGTCTTTTTCACAATTATTTCTGACAAATTTCTATTAAATTAATCTTAAATAAATTTATGTGCAGTGATATTGTATACGCGGCTACGAAAGATCAATATGGAGTTGAAATTATCTTGACAGCAATAGACGTACAAGACATTCTCCATTATCAAGACATTGAGGCTGGAATAATCAACATATTAATAAGCAAGATGAAACAAATTCAAGACAACGCAAGAAGGGGAGTACAATCAAGTTCACAGGAGTTGCAATATAAGTGGTCTGTATTCATGATGCCCTACACATTAGTAAGAATCAAAACTAAAAAATCCCTATTCATGTGTACACCGATGAAACTAACTCATGATATTGTGTTTTATTTTTTGACAAACAGTCCATCATTGCCCAAGCTCATGAAGCAGACGTAACAGCCAGCGCACTTAACACTTTCAAAACATATGTAGAAAATTTCATCATAGATGTACAGGAAGACATAGAGTGGATATTCATTCCACTCTTTAATAAATCCAACAAACACTATACGCTGCTCACATTCAACTTGAGCTCCTACGTGTGGGCACACTACAACTCCTTGGTGTCCAACACGTACGACAAGGACAAGGAAGATGCAGAATCCGTGAGGACGGTCTTGGAGCCTATTGTTAGTAGAAAAGTTGAGATGATGAGGAAAAGATGCAAGGCTATGATGGAGTATGAGAGCACACAGACAATTTTTCATACAAAATGCCCACAACAGAAAGCACCCAACTGCCTCTTGTACACGACGTACTATATGAAGTGCTTGATGAATTCTCCCTTCATAGTACCAAAAGAAAATGATGATGAAATTCACTAAAAAATTACAACGGTTAGGTTGGCATGGGTTAATAGATTGCTTCAAAGTGAAAATGTATCACCCAAAAATATTATGAAAATTACAACGTAAATGGGCTAATAACTTCTTTCTATTATCTTACATTTGACTTTTATTCTTCTGTGTATGCGTCTTTTATTACATCTGCTCTGTTTTTTATATTGTTCTATATATATCATTTTTGAATGGTCAATCCCAGTGTTAAATGACGAATGAGAATGACCATTCTCCGTATAATTTAAAACGGAGAATGACATTCTCCGTGTCAAATAACACGGAGAATGGTCAGTCCTAGTGTTAAAATGTATGGGAATATTTATTCTCCGTGTAATTTAAAACGAAAAATGACATTCTCCGTGTTAAATTACACAGAGAATGGTCAGTCCCAGTGTTAAAATGCATGGGAATGTTCATTCTCCGTGTAATTTAAAATGGAGAATACCATTCTCCGTGTTAAATACACGGAGAATGACATTCTCAGTGTTAAAACGCATTAGAATGTCATTCTCCAATGTTAAAATGCATGAGAATGTCATTCTCCGTGTTAAAGTACACGAAGAATATTTATTCCAGTGTTAAAATGCATGAGAATGCCATTCTCCGTGTTAAATGACACGGAGAATGTCATTCTCTGTGTTAAATTATACGAAGAATGGACATTCCTAGTGTTAAAACGCATGAGAATGTTCATTCTCCATATAATTTAACATGGAGAATACCATTCTTCATTTTAAATTACACGAAGAATGGCATTTCCAGTGTTAAAACGAATGAGAATGTCCATTCTTCGTGTTAAATAATACGGAGTATGACCATTCTCCGTGTAAGAATGACGGAGAATTATCATTATACAGTCAAAAAACTGTGAAACATTAGATATAACAGACTTCAAAATCGCGCCATTGATATAAAAAATGTAATAAATGTATTCAAAAAAACAATTATATAAAAGAAAGAAGGACTGAATATGTATTAACGAGGGGGCGCTACCCCCCTCGACCTCCGTAGAAGCACGTGGGGGAAGAGGGTAAATGGTGCGATTGTGATTACCTAATTCAAGGCAATTCTGGCACCTCATCTTACTCTTCTCTTTTCCCTTGTTCTCATAATTGCTCTTATAACGGTCCGCCTTTGGTCGGTCGGGGCCACGTTTCGGAACATATGGTAGAACCAAATCAGTTAGATTATTTTCAAACTATTTTTTACAATCTGGAACTGGACGAATTGCACATGAATATAGCTTCTTGTAGAAATCTGATGTCCAATACTGCTCCACAAAATCGTAAACGGATTTGCTCGAACCAAATCTGATGCTTGGATTGCATGGCTGTATGGGAATCCATATACCTTCCATCTGCGACAACTACAATACCAATCAAGAAGATTCACCAGGTGTGAGGAAGTATCTGCCATCACCTAAAACTCGAAATCACCAGACCGATATACCTTATAAGACATGCCATCATTTGTAAGCTGCTTCAACATATTCTCAGCGTATGGAGTCAATTTGTTATTTAAATCAATTGCATCCTTGTGGCGATCTGAAATCACCTTCACTCGGATAACATTTACAAATGCTGAAATAGGCATTTTTTTTCTCAGCCTTTATCCATGCATTAAATGACTCCGCACAACTAGAAGCAACCTTGCTGTATCTACATCCGGGGAAGAATGCATTTGACTAATGTTCATGTTTTTGTTTATCCATCCAATTCACAACATGACCATAATTTGGATCATATATCTTCTTAACTGCTTGTTTATAACCACCTTTATACAGAAAAAAAGAAATTAATTAAGAAGGAAGTCAAGGCACAAGCACATGAAAAAACAGGGACCATTCTCCGTGTTAAAAATACCGAGAATAGTCATTCTCCGTTCAAAACTAACGGAGAATGCATATTCTTCTTGCTAAGGAACACGGAGAATGCCATTCTCCGCAAGATGTAAACGGAGAATGGCCATTCTCCATGAGATTTACACGGAGAATGGTCATTCTCCTTGTTAAAATAACGGAGAATGCACATAAAAGCTCCATATATATGTCTGATTTACACACCTGGCATTAGAGCATATACTGCTTGCCTCCAAGCTTCAAGTACATGCAGATACTTGCTTTCATTTCCTTTCTCTTTTAGCGGTATGTTATTCTTCATGTGATGGTAGCAATAGCTATGGTAAGCAGTAGGGAACACTTTAGGAACTTCATAAACTAAACCGGTGCCTTGATCCAAAAGAAAAACGATATGCCTACTACATCCAACAACATTCTTGAGATTTTTAAGGAACCATTGACAATTGTCGCCATCTTCGCCCGAAACTATACCGTAGGCAAGAGGGTAGAATTGTTTGTCACCATTCTTCGCTGTAGCAGACATCAAACATCCTCTAAACCTCCCTGTAAGAAAAGTCGCATCCAAATATAGCATCGGATGACAATATTGAAATCCTTCGACGCAAGCCCCATATGAAAGAAAAAGCCGCTGAAACCTTATTGATGTATCATCTTTCTGAAAGTCGATAACGAAACCAATTTTGGTTTTCTTTACCTTATCGACATACCAACACAAGTCGCTGTAAGTTCTAACATCATCTTCGTATATTTCTTGGTGCACCAGCCTAATGTCGTGGTATGCCTGCCCGTAGGTAAGAGATAAACCGTAGTCAACCTTGAATTCATCAACAACTGATTTTGCCGACTTTTTAGGATCCATCCGAACAATGTCACTAACCAAACTTTTCACAAACTTTGCTGGAACAACTAGATTACCTTTATGCATATAGCCAGCTCCACAATTGTGTTCTCCCACATACCTCTTTACCTCAAAATTTGATTATCTTTCGAAATAGATATAGCATGGAAGCTCCACAAACAAGTATGATTCTTGTAATTCTTGCAGCAAACAGTGTACCTCCCCGGCTCAGATTTTAAAATATGAAATGGCTGACGAGATTCAAAACATACCTTCCTAACAGCGTGCCTAACTTCTTCAACACCATTTAGAAAAAAAATCTGACCAACGCCGGTAATTGATCCAGGACACATATCCGATTTCCTCTTCTTTACTGTCTCAATTGAGCCCTCATAAAATTCTACTACTCGTTTATCCTTTACAGTAGGAGAACATCTACTCAAAGAACTAACAGAGGAAGACGAAGGTCCCATGGGAGTGCTTTGACAAGAAAAAGATGTCGATGAAGAACATGGAGGGTACATATACTTGCTCCACAAATAGATCAAAGCTCACGTCATAGGTACCATGGAAACCCCCAACCAATGACCGAAGCCAAAAATCACTATCAACGTACAGTTCAGTCCCATCGGAATGCAAAAACTTGAAACGAAAGAAAAGTGGATCCAAAGAAGTCCATCGATCGCATACTTGATACTTTAAAAATTCTACGGTACTTTCATATGTGACGCGGCAGGAAACTAGGTCTCCCTTGAAACAAAGATTAACTGAACAACTTCAATTCATTCCCCCCATGATAACATAAAAACATAAGAGATCACAAAATAGGACAACACATTTCTGATTATTCTCCGTCTAAAACTAAAGAAGAATGATTATTATCCGTCTAAACTAACTAAGGAGAATAGTCATTCCAGTATTTTAAGGCATGAGAATGACCATTCTTCGTTTCATTTAAAACAGAGAATGACATTCTCCGAATTAAATTATACGGATAATGGCATTCTCATGCGTTAAAATGCATGAGAATGACCTTACTCCATTTTAAATTACATGGAGGATGACATTCTCCGTATTAAATTATACGGAGAATGGCATTCCCAGTGTTAAAACACATGAGAATTGCCATTCTCCGTATAATTTATTACGGAGAATGCCATTCTCTATTTTAAATTATACGGAGAATGGCATTCCTAGTGTTAAAACGCATGAGAATGATCATTCTCCGTCTAAAACTCACGGAGAATGATCATTCTCAAGGGAATTGGCCATTCTCCGTCCAAAACTAACGGAGAATGATCATTCTCTGTCTAAATATAATGGAGAATGCTCTTTCTCCGTGACAAGTGAACGGAGGATGACCATTCCAGTCATATTAGCACGACGAATATCATTCGCCTTCTTATTCGCACAAAAGAACGAGATTAAAGATCTCTCTAATCGTTTCTCAGTTATAAATCTTCATAACAAATTCAAATTCAGCAAAAATTTTGAGATATGCGAAGATGGTGAATGAATTTCTACATGTCTGAACTCTCACATTGTTTTAAGATCTATAAAATGGCAAGAAGAATATATTCTCTCCACAATTAACCTAATCGCCGAAAAACTTCAAATCTCTCCACGAACATGATGATGATGATGATGAGCGATGACGGTGAGCAATGATCAAAGTTCGACTGAAAAAAATCACAGTGAACTACGAACGATCTTTGCGATCTCTGCTGAAGATGAGAGCAATGGAATTCAGATCTCTCGTGAAAAAAGAAGAAGACGAAAATCGCAATCCAAATATGAGTTTTTAATTCAAAATCATATATATATATATAGTAAATTTGCGCGAATGGGTATTTTTGGTACTATGAAAATGTCAATTTTGTAAATACATAGCATCTAAAGGAAATCTTGGAATATTTAACGTGGAATTATATAATTCTGGACATTTTATAAAAGCCATCATACGGGTGAATTTTTTATACAAACCAACCCCGAAATTGTATTTCTCAGCAATTTTCAATAAAATAATTTAGAAAATAATTTATGGTTTTACGGATGATAAATAGTAAACATAATCAACTAATTAACTGAGCCTAGTTTTGGGCGGCCCAATGAAATTGGTCAGGCCCAAAACGGCTCCGAGAAACCCTAGATTGAGAGCCATCGTCATCTCCAAAATCCTATAAATTCCCCCAAGCTACCTTTCTTTCCCACTACTGGCCCCGCCGCCGCGGTCTATCTAGGGTTTCTAGGGGTACGTTCCTTCTCTCTGCTCTCCTCCGCCCCATGAATTTATTTTACTTCTTATATATCATCGATGCAGAAATTGCTTCCTCATAGATTTTGTGATCTATTTATTAATTCAGATATAATGACGAGGGAAATTGTCGAATTTGTGGCAAAAATGCGTTCTTTGGACGAACCATTCGACATTGAAATTTGTAGATCGAACGATATTCTTTGTTCATTTTTCAATGGAAGTGATAGATGTTAACGATCTTTGATGTTTTTTTATTGCATGTAACCCTAGAAAAACATTAAATTTCTGATTTTCCCTTAATTTGCGGAATGCCACTTAAGAACATGAACATAGTTCTATAAATCATAAAATTATATATTTTTTTATAGAATTTAACATTGATTTCAAGTTCAAATCTAATAAAGAGGGAAAATTTGTATTGGTGGTAAATAGAAGAAGCTTTCATGTTTGTATTCGAAGAATGTATTGGAAGAAAATCCTAGAAAAACATTGAAGTTATGATTTTCTTTTAATTTTTTGCATAATGCCGTAAATATTATACTTATAAATTTCATAGCTTTTAATGTTGATTTCAAGTTAAAATGCAGTCTTTGAAACCCTAGTAAATTTGTCTTATTGATGCGTTGGTATGAGCCATTTGCGATTGAAATGAGTTGATCACAATATTTTCTTACTATCTTTTGTTTTTAGGACGATTTTGATTCTTTCTTCTTTTCCCCCGATGATTACCATCACAGATAGTAGTTGCAATAGATCATAAGAAATTAACTACCTTTGATATTTGTATTGCATGGAAGCCCTAGGGAAACATTAACAGTAGATTTTATTTTTACGTGCAGAATGCCAATTAAAACCAGCATACATTTCTTTAAATCTTAGATTTTATACATCTTATGGTATGATGATTTTTTTATATAGATGGATTCTTCATCTCTGAACTTCATGTTTAGAAGGTTTCTCCATTGGAAGATTTAAAAACCTGGACTGAACATCAAAGAAAGGTTTTTATCCACTGGAAGTAGAGAAAAAATGAAGGATCCAAGATCGAAATGGCATCTCAGAAAGCTAGGGCTTGTTTTCCTTGAGCTTTTAGCTCGCTATGGTGCCAACATCTTTTGTTGACTGTTTATGCCACATTTTCAACAAAAAATTCATCATTTGAATACTTTGAAGGGTTTTAACCCTTCTTTAGCATTACTATAGAATTCACTATAACGGACAAAAAATAGGAATTTTTTGTGGTTTACATGTTTTTTACATGTTACTTGGAGAATATAACAATTCTGGATACACGGTCCATTGCAACTCCATGTTACCAAATCCCAATTGTAGACGAAGTACTATGTTACGTGTATATATATGGCTCCTACATATCTGATGTTAGGGGTTCTTTCTCCATTCGGATTGGGAAAGATCTTCTGCTCTGAACTTCATAGAAAGGTTTAATTTTTTCCATTTCCCTTTGAATTGGAAAAGCTAAGAAAATTAAAGGATCCAAGTTCAACGTGGCATCTCAGAATGCTTGGTCTTGCTTCCATCAGTTCTTAGCTCGATATGGTGCCAATATTTAGGTGTTGAGCTTTAATTAAAACCATCTTGTTTCTTCAGCAAACTGTCTTTTGAATGGGTAGATTTTGTATCAACTTCCCTTCAATCAGCTTGCCAATTGCCTGCTCGTTGATTTTTGTGCATTTCGTTATTGGTTTGAGAATCTGCACAAATACTGAGGCTCCCGAGTTCTTTTGTTATCGGTTTGCCTACTTTTAATGTGCAAGAACATAACGGGGACGCGCTTTGCAGTTTGAGCTCTTCATGTTTTTGCTGCCTGTAGTTACCCAACATCATGTTAAAAAAGATACTTATTTCAAGTAATCATAGACCCTTTTTGTCTAATTTGACACCATATACAACTCATTACGTGGTCAAGAACAGTGTTGCAAAAGACCTCATTTTATCGTTTAATTGTAGACCCTTTATATTGACTTGCACCTTTTGTATTTCATTACCCCTGGCCAGCACAAGTGTGGTACCTATTAAACCTATGATTTGTTATACCATTTTAGATCCAGAACTTCCCTTCAATCACCTTGCCAATTGCCTGCTGGTTGAGTTTTGTGCATTTTGTTATCGGTTTGAGAATCTGCAAAAATATCGAGGCTCCCGATTTCTTTTGTTAATCGGTTTGCCTACTTATAATGTGCAAGAACATAATGGGGACGCGCTTTGCAGTTTGAGCTGTTCATGTTTTTGCTGCCTGTAGTTACCCAACATCATCTTAAAAAGGATACTTCTTTCAAGTAACCAGACCCCTTTGTCTAATTTGACACCATATACAACTCATTACGTGGTTGAGAAAAGTGCTGCAAATTACCTCATTTCATCATTTAATTGTAGACTCTTTTTACCCCTGGCCAGCACAAGTGTGGTACCTAGTGGCACTTACCTAGAGTTATTTTACTATTTTAGGTCCAGAACCATCTTTGTTTGTTGGTTATGCTGTTATTAAGTTAGATGGGTTGGATTGCGACTCAATTATATGGCTAAGGTTGCATGCTTTTTCTTCACACATTTCTTGCCTTTCTTGTTCCATATTCCATTCTCTTGGCTACAGCAGCAATGGTTAGCTGCAGACGTTGCTGCTATGACATGGTGATAACATAAAGATAACAGCAAGTTCTGGTGGCTCTGGTATAGGGAGCAACCGTCTTTTTAAAATAAATGATTTTCTCTTTTCTTATATTCCCTATACTGTCTGGCCTCCTAGTCGACATTGCTCACCTAATGTGACAATCTTTCGGTTGTATTAGTTTCTATTCTCTCATGAAACAGTGTGCTATAAGCTTTGTTTTTCATGCTTTACAGTTTAGATTTTATGTTCTAATGTGATGTTACTTCTCAGTTTCCTGCCTGTTTCTGATCCTTCTTTTGCACTTGTTTAGTAGGTGGTACTGAAGGCTTCTCAAGACCAAGAAAATGGTCCTAAAGTATGTTCCTTGATTCAATGAAATGAACTATTACATTTGTACCTTTTTGTTTATAAATATTAAAACAAATGCTGTAATTTCACTGTTATGTAGATGTTTTGCATTTTTGGTTATCCATATTTTACAATACTTGTTGGTTATCTTTACTACCAGTATTGGATGTTGACATTAAAATATTTATTTATGTTATAGAAATGATATTAGCTCCAGGTTTGCATATTCATTTTTCCATCCTCTCACATTTATCCTACTCAAGACAGAAAAGTACCATAAGAGGATATTTTGACTGAATTTTTTGTCTTATGTTTAGTAAACATTTCTATATTTTGTTGGAACTAGCTGCATACAGATCTTTGGAATAGTTTTTATGATTGAATAGGTATGTGCTTGAATATGCAGGACAGAGCTTTGTCGTTTTAGTGGCGCGAAGATATACCCAGGAAAGGGTATAAGATTTGTTCGAGCTGATTCTCAGGTATACACTCAGATTTTTGGTAAATCATTGATCGACTTTAATATTTGTGAGATATCATTATTTTGACAAAGAACAACCAAATTTTAGGTCTTCCTTTTCTCAAACTCCAAATGTAAGCGATACTTCCACAACCGTCTTAAGCCTGCCAAGCTTACATGGACCGCAATGTACAGGAAGCAGCACAAGAAGGTGATTTTGTCCAAACAATATGTGCATTTAAAGCTTTATTTTGCCAGATCTTTTTTCTATTAAACCAGATTGCCTGAGTGTTTAGGTTGGTTGATGTTCGAAAAGTCTCGCCTACTTAGCATTTGCACTAACTAAATAAGTATATATATTCAGTCACAGGAGTCCGTTAAATTATTGAAATGCACAAAATTCGTTATACTAATGAACAATCAGGATCTAATAGACCCGTTTATAATTTTTAGACCTTGCATGTCTAAAATCCTTTCTCAAAGCTCCCACAGTCACGTCAACAAATCTTAGAGTCCCCTTTTAATGTCAAGTAACCAATACAGTTGCTCCTAGCTCAAAATGAACACAATTTCACATTCTAGCTCAAATGAACACAATTTCACATTAACCAGGTGGACTTGTAATTAATCTATAATTGTAAAGGAAGTTTCATAATATCATGATGGTGGATCTGTTGATTTATTTATTGGATCTGAAATGTAATTAGACAGCTGAGAATCTATAGTTTTGAAATGCAGTTCTTGCTTGTCACTGAGCCACATCTTAGTGCTGCAGCTACCTTGTACCCAACCGCCATAAAAACATCATACCTGCTTTCTTCGGATGTTGCATTTTATTAATGTAGGAGTCCTTCATTAGGATTATAGAGTTAATGAGAAGGGGGGAGGGTTACTGGTTTAATCTTTAGTCTAAGGGCCTAAGTGAGCTCATGGTTTTAATCCCACATGTCGCTTGCTATTTTTATTCTGCTGCAAGATCAAGATGTCCTCTGATGCCACAGAAGATCCCATAGTTATGTTATACTTGTTATGGCAGACATCTTGTTGCTCGTCTCGAAATCCTTTTTTTAATTGTTTCAACTGTGGGTACTTTACACATTACACATACAGTATGAGCGATATTGATTATTGCTTCAGGATATCCATGCTGAAGCTGTCAAGAAGAGACGCCGCGCCACGAAGAAGCCATATTCAAGATCCATTGTTGGTGCCACTTTGGAAGTTATACAAAAGAAGAGAACTGAGAAGGCCGAAGTTCGAGATGCTGCTAGAGAAGCACAACTACGGTATGTTTCTTTTAAAGTACTTTAGGCTCAACAACAGTAAAGATTGAATGCTTTTAAATAACTAGTGTCCTTTGAGTTGTCTCCATGTCTGTACTTAATAGTAAACTTGCTTCCATTGTGTAGTGAGATCAAGGAGCGGATAAAGAAGACCAAGGATGAGAAGAAAGCTAAGAAAGCTGAATTGATGGTCAAAACTCAGAAGACTCAGTCCAAGGCCAGCATGCCGAAGGCTGCCAAAGGACCAAAGCTTGGCGGCGGAGGTGGGAAGCGATAAGATTCTTCTGATCTGTTTGGTCCTTTTTTGTACTTTATTTCTTTAGTTAGTCCAATTCATCTTGTTTGAGACCAGATCTGGTGGGAGATTTTGCTGTGCAAGCCCTTCATTAGATATGTTCAAGCCTTCCATTGTGTTCAACTCTGAACTAGTAGTCTTGAGCACGAGTTAAATTGAAATGAATTTTTAAGCCTTAGAAAGTGCCATCAGTTTTATTTTCAATTCATTTTTAATCAGTATTATTTTCAATTCATTGTTACTTTTTTATTATCGTGATTTGAGATTACTACACAATAATTGCTCTATTCAAGCTGTTCATACTGGCTGTTTACTGAGCCATATTTTGTTTTGTCTAATATATTCTTTGAGGCGACCATAGTTTAAACCCAACTTTTCATTTTCTCAACAATTAAACTGGTAGTCCTAGCCATAATATTTTTTTTCCGAGATAAATGAGTGTGCAACAATATTTATAAACCCTTCAATACATTTTTCAGAAAAGTTTTGAGTTTTGAGAAATACAGTTGAAGATGTCTGTCACTATTTAGTAATGGCGACATAGGTTCATATCTCCATTACTAATCGCGCGCGTATTTTTTGTCTGCCGTTGGAAAAAAAAAAAGTGTAGTTAAGCAGCTATTGCTATTGGTGACATTGCTAGCAATTAGAGGAATGATTCGTGACGAAATTTATCTCTAACGTCAGTAGATACTACTATAATAATAACGTCAGTAGATACTACTCATCAATCTTAGAACCATTAGCATTGGCCCAATAGCAATGGCAGCTTAGCCGTATTTTTTTTTTCTCGGACGAAAAATAAAATAAATAAAACCAATGTGTCATTAGTAATGATGATATGACGTATGTCACAAAACTTTTTACCTTTTTTATAGTTTACTAATAAATTATTATCCTATATGAAATTTTTTGTACATTTTTTACAAGAAATATTAAGAATACAATTGAACACTCTACCTAAATGATAAATTAACGAATGTAGAGGTATATGATTATTGAACTTTAGGTACTGTGTGTACTTTTTTTGAAGGAGAAGGATTGTGTGTACTTAGCAACATCATGTGGACTTGGTATGTGCGTTTTAGATGAATATTTGTGATCCGATAAGTATTTTGCAACAAATCGTGTGGCGAGTTCTCATGAAGGTGAGTTGAGCTCAATTAGTCTTGCTTGCAACAATTAGTCTTGCAACAGTGAAGATGAAATTGTTGGCATATTAAACAAGCCAGTATGAGGAATGATGTTAAATATTTATAAAACCAATTACTTTATAAATATCAAAGAACCTTGGTTAATAATATTTTTGTTTCATATTTGTATTTATATGGTCGGATATTGGTAAAGTATCAAAAGACAGTTTGGGTTGCTTCTAAATATGTAAAAAAAAAAAAGAGGGGTCGAATCAACAATTAAGTTATTGATCATGGAAAAAAAAACAGAGAGCCTAAAGAAAAAATATGAGAATCAACAATTAAATAAGGCTTATTTAGTCTTTAGGTTCCAAAAACATTCAAAATAAAGGTTTGGTCATGTTTTGGATTTGGGTCTTGAAATGTTGACCGGATTTCGGTCTTGACATGTTGACCATCAAAAATCTATTAATAAATAAATTGAATTATAACTCAAAAATTCTTCTTCCTATTCTTACTTCTTGCAATCATAAATCCTAAACTTGTCATCTCTTCTTCCAACCATAAATCCTAAACTTCAGAGGATATGTCAATAACCAATAATACATTCACAATCGAGATAAATTTCTATTAATTAAAACTATATATTTTTGTTTAGATTCAACGTTTTTTCCAAATCTAGATTTTTTTTATTTATTTCTTTATATTCTTAGATTTTATGTAGATTGATTTTTTAATAGTTTTGTAGTAGATTAATTTTTAGACTTTATAACCGTCAAAATTTTGGACAATCCTCTCCAAAAAGTTATCATTCAGCGAAAAAGTATGTATTAAAGCACTAACAGTTTTATATCTGCACTGCAGGCTGGTTCAGAATGGATACATGCAGGGCCGGTCCAAAGGGTGGGGTTGTCCTAGTCGGAGCTAAATTTGGTTGTCCCTTACCCTTGACTACAAAAGAGAAGATACCATGTTCGAAACTCGAAAGTGTTTGTCCCTGAAATTGACGGCAAGTGAGCTCGGATTCCGAGTTCCACTCCTGACTCTTGAGCTACTCGAGAGCTTTCCAATATTAACTCAAAATATGGACATGAAATTAAAATTGCTAGTTCAACTGACAAATATGAGTTGGGGTTGACTGCAAAGGCTCTATTGGCGATGAGCTGGAGCCTTAGAGGCTTGGGGGGTTGTCCTAACCAAGCCTGATGGCTTGTCTTGCTTATCCCAGGGCCGGCCCTAGATACATGTCGGATACTCAAAATTGAGTGTTGGAGCAAACATGAAACTTGTGTTCGAGATAACGTGAAACCTCAACCTAAACTGAGGCCCAAAATGAGAGAACAGTTTTGGAAACAAGCTATTAGTCCAATAAAAACTTTAAAAAAATTTAAACATTCAAGTATTGGCAGGGACCCGCGCGAACGCGTATCCCCTCAGCAACAAATTATGACGTTCACTCTCCCACTTGGGGAGATGATAGGGCAGCACCCCTCCAGAGTGCAATGGAGGCCACTAACCTAGGCCTGAACTTTCCTGATCGCCCAAAGACCTCGTCCAGGTAAGTATATTGTAAAGTTGTCCAACCATCTACATTTATACAGTCACCAACCTTGTCAGGCTTCCAGTCTGTCCGATGTGGGACTAAAACCCCCTTCTACTTCTATAGTTTTATGCCATATGAACCAAATAAAACAAGCATGGGATTGTCACACATCAGTGTTGTTCCTGCCTGCAGCCACAGTTAAACCATAGTGTAGTAATGTGAAAGAGAGAGCCAGTCCACGCCTCCTCTTACTGGAGTTCTCTGCTTCTGGCCATGGCAAAATTACTTGCCTTTTGTTCTCTGCTGCTCATCACATTAATTCTCCATTGTTTCAGCAGACGTTGCTCCTTAATGATATATACATGGCTTTAATCACTTTGTAACATTATTTCTAATATATGTAGCTATCATAACTTTGTTATTGTCATCATTTATTTATTTATTTATTTTTCATTCCTCAAATGTTTCTCTCGAGGAACTTTGTAGGGATGGTGATGATGCTTGTTAAATAAAACAATTCCCCTAAATTAATTGTTGTGCTTGTTAAATAGGTTGATTTTTTTTTTTCTTCTGGGTTGCCATATTGTTTTGTTTGTGCCGACTGTTGGGTTCTTTTTTTTCCGATTTATTTTCAGGCCAATATTGATAGTGGTAGACTATAACCCGATCCATTGTCGGGTATATTTTCTGGCCAGTATTGATACAGTCGGACTAGCGAATTCTGTGAGTTTCGAATATATATTTTTAAGTCTTGTATATAAATATTTAATAATTTTATGATTTGTATATAATTCTATTTTCAATCTGACCATATATCGATACGAAACATCTTTTCGTGCGGATCTTGATGAATCGTGATGAGACTTGCATCGTTGGATCCGCAGCTTCGAACTATCGTTGTGAGCGTATTTTTAACAAGTTTTGTAATATTTTTCTAGAACATCACAGGTGGGGTCCACAAGTGATGCTCCGAAAAGTATCGCAGAACTACCCTCACATGAGTAGTTCGACGCTGCAGATCCAACTGCACAAGTCTCGTCACGATCTAAGGCTTCCACGGAAAGATGTGAGACCAATTGGTGCGGTCAAATTGAAAATATATTTGTATGTAAATCATAAAAATATAAAATACATATATGCAAGAATTTCAATACAAATTAAAACTTGTTCGTAGTTGTTAAATATTTTTTTTGGTTTTTTTTTAATATTTTCATAATTTACATATAAATCTATTTCCAATTTGATGACACCAATACATACTCACATCTTTTCATGCAAACCTCGAATTACGACGAGGCATACGTCATTGGATCTGCATCATCTAACTACCCTTGTGAAAGCATTTTCAGCAAGTTTTGCAACACTTTCTGAATGTCACTTGCGAGTCCCACGGGTGATATCATGTAATATCGCAAAACACGATGAAAATACCTTCACTTAGTAGTCAAACAATGCGAATACAACGACATAGGTCTTGTCACGATCTGAGATACACAAAAAAAAATGTGAGTCAGTATCAGTGTGCTTAAAAAAATTAAAAAAAAAAACTCGACTTAGATTAGTTGGGGAGTCCTAGCCTGCTGCCCTAGCTCTAGCCCCAAGAAGAAAAAGATCGCTTTGGAATCTGATACCGATAAGAAACCCGAACCCGATCTCAATATACTAAGTCCAATCGAATCATGCCCAGCCTGCATCGCTGTGAGACGGCAGCAGACCGCACGAACAAAAAAACCGAACAAAAAAATATTGAATGAAAACCGAACAAAAAAACTTTAAAAAAATTTAAACATTCAAGTATTGGCAGGGACCGCGCGAACGCGTATCCCCTAAGCAACAAATTATGACGTTCACTCTCCCACTTGGGGAGATGATAGAGCAGCACCCCTCCAGAGTGCAATGGAGGTCACTGACCTAGGCCTGAGTTTTCCTGATCGCCCAAAGACCCCGTCCAGGTAAGTATATTGTAAAGATGTCCAACCATCTACATTTATACAGTCACCAACCTTTCCAGGCTTCTGGTGTGTCCGACGTGGGACTAAAACCCCCCTTCTTCATGCATGGGATTGTCACACACATCAATGTTGTTCCTTGACAAATCTGCAGGTGACCGTGAGGCAGCCACAATTAAATAAATTAATGGTGTACTAATGAGAAAAGAGAGATCCAATCCACACCTCATCTCGTGTTCTCTGCTTCTGGCCATGGCAAAATTACTTGCTTTTTGTTCCGCTGCACTGCTGCTGCTCATCACATGATCTCCATTGTTTTAGCAGAGGTTGCTTCTTACTCAATAATATATACATGGCTTTAATCACTTTGTAACATTATTTCTAATATGTAGCTATCTAACTTTGTTATTGTCATCATTTATTTATTTAATTTTCATCCTCAAATGTTTCTATCAAGTTTTTATATTTGAGGAACTTTTGTAGGGATGGTGATGATGCTTGTTGAATAAAAATAATTTTCCTAGATGAAATCTTGTGCTTATTAAATAGATTTACATTGCAATTGTTTTGCTCCTGGGTCAATATATGGTTGGTTTGTTTTTTGTTTATGCTTTCTTTCTTTCTTTTTATATTTTTCCGAAAGTAGTTCTTTCTTTCTTTCTTTCTTCCTTCCATTCTTTTCATTTCCCCAAAGTATCTTGAAATTTATGTTGGGTAGAAACAGTTGATGCTTGGCTTTATCCTTAATGGACTTGGATTGGTATCTTGAAAGAAAGAAAAAATGATAACCAAATTCAAATAGGGAAGGGCCCTACTATTTTCCCCAAAAAATAGGGGCAGGAAGCAATTTTTTGTTTTACAACAGTACCTTCTAATAGAGCAATTGGGAAGTACATTTAATTAAAAAAATACTTTGAAATATGATTTGTATAGCATTATCAAATAATTGAAGCCTTAAATGTATTTTTATTCATACATTTAAAAAATTTAAGGGTCCTCGGCCACACATATACATGTCCCCAAAGGATGATAAGTCCGTTTTAAACTTTCACATCCCAAAGTTTTGTTCCTTCGAGATCACTCGGGGTAGTGATGCCACTGGTTGTAGTCCCTTTAAGTCATTGGACAGTGGCATGGGCTTACTTCTTGAGATGGCAAACTCATTATTTATAACAATCTAGATGAGTTTGCCATAAATTAGTAATCAAGATGGATTAAAGATTTATAAGCTGATCATATGGATAAAGATAGTTATTATAAGAATGATTGTCTGGATGAAGATATGAGAGACTATCGAGAAACAGTATTTTAAAAATTCACTGAAGGAAGTAGTCGTAGTTTGGAGGAAGTAGAAGAGATAAAGATAAGAAAAAAAAAGGTAGGATATCTATATTAGTAATTATAATTATATTTTTTTGGTGAGGATATGATAGAATAAAAAAAAAAAAAATCAAAGTCCACCAATTTAGGATGTTTATAAAGATATCCAAAATTATACTACACCGATTTTGGAGGATTTTGAGCCGACCAAAACTAATGTCTCAAAAAAATTGTCAAGTAACTTTTTTTAATACTTCATAAATAATCGGTTCAAAAACTCTCCAAAACCAGTGAAAACACAGTTGTCAAGTAGACCCTTAAGTTCATACATTTTGTTCAACATAATTTCTCAGGGATATATTTGATAAATGAAGGTTGATAGAAAAAAGATTATATGGTGGACCCTATTATCAAATTTTATGTTATTGTCCATTATTTTTTCTTTAACTACTTATTTTCTTTGCTTTTGCTTGTGAGAAAATTGAGTTTAATTTTTATTTATTTTTTATAATGTTGGAATCCATTTTTTTTAAATTTTCAATAATGCTCTCCAAGTTATTTCATTTTTGTCCTGTTAAGTTTTGCCATTTTTGTTATCGATCGTCGGTGAGAAATTGAACACACGTGGGATGTTGCTGTTGTACGTCCCTGCTGACTCAAAAATATTTTGATGAGTGAAATGCAAAGAAAGTGAGGAGTGAGGACATTAGACGAGATGGACAAGTTCTCTACTCCGTTCTTTTATTTGTCAATCGTGACAAATAGGAACCATAAATCTGATATTTGTCATATACACGTGGGATTGGTGAGATTTTGAAACTTTTAGTTTTTCTTTAAAAAAAAAGAAAATTATATGATGTTGTCCAATGCAACCCACACAAGTGGAGTGGAGAATTATTGTGACTATTGACTAAAAAAATAATTATTTAGTAGGGTCTCGTATAATATTGTTAATTTGCGTTTATGTTTCTATAATATTCAGAAAAGAGTTTGGGTCTCATCCTAATGGTTGTTTTAGACCCTTGTTAGCAATTCGGCAGACGGAAAAATTTCGAGACGGCAAAAATACGAGTATAAATCGGCTAAGCAAATAAAATACGTTTACAAATTCGGTCAAATATTCAAAAAATAAAAATATTGAGGTTAGAAATTTCACATTCTTAGATATGTTGTCAAATTTGATTAATTAAACATATCCCCACCACATTTTTTGTGCAAAATTTTTCAATAATTTATACGGAACACGTTTAAAACTTCACATGCTTAAGATTTACGTACTTATATGAATCTGTCAAAAGTACGCAAGTATTATACGTTTCTGAAAGATACGAAAAATTTTGTGTTTAATACGAGTTTTATTCGGGTGATTGCTAACAAGGTTTTAGACTGATAGTCCAAAATGAAAATCTAAACATAAATTTGAATATTATACGAGACCCTAAAACTAAACAAAAATATGTGAGGGTTGTGTGACTTGCATTATTTACTTTTGCATGAAAGTTATACGAGTTGAATAATTTTTTTTTTATTTCCAATAAAGAATGAGACTTGTGATAATATTGTTTACTTCTATCATGATCTCAACAACCATTCCTTCGAAACTTTTGAGTTGCTTGAACAATGCGACCGGAGCGAGAGACATTTGACGATACACGATGCCCCTAAAGTCGTATCGATCGAAACCGATGTCAGGAGAATTGTGTGGTTGCTAAGATCATGATAGAGGCAAAAATATTGTCACAAATCTCATTCTTGATTTGATAATGATAAAATTAAATAATCCAAGTCATACAACCTTTGTCATGTAAAATTAAATAACCTAAGTCATACAACTCTCACACATTTTTGTTTAGTTTTAGGGTCTCATATAATATTCAAAATTTACGCTTATGTCTCAGTTTTGATCAGTCAGCCAACTTAACCATTAAGACGAGATCAAAACTATATTGTGGAAAATATGAAAATATGAACATAATATTTCAATATTAGATGAGACACTAAAACTAATTAACCAAAAACATAATAAAATACATTTATACTTCTTTCTAATTAGATGAACTTAATGCTGTGTTTGAATGAGCTTTTTTTTTTTTCTATGAAAAATATTTCCAAAAATTTTAGTGTTTGACAGCGTATATTTAGATGGAATTACTTTCTAAAAATATTATTTTTCATATTTTACTCAAAAATAAAATTGTCCAGCTCATAGAAAAATACCAATTTTCATAAAAATAACTATTTTTCATAAAAAATAATGACAATAAAACATCCAAATTAATTTTGTAAAAAGAAAATTCGCAGTAAAATATTTTCGGAGAATTAATTTATTATCCACATATTTTTTTAGGGGTACAACTCGGGCGGGTTGGGTCGGGCTTGAGCTCAACCCGAGCCCAACACGATGAATGATAGCCTAGTCCGAGCCCGATCCAAACCCGACCTCGGGTTCAACATATGAAGCCCAAGACCGAGCCCAGAGGAAGCTCGGGTTGGGTCGGCTCTATCGGGTTTATCGGGTTCTAATATGATATTTAAAATAATTTTAAACAATTAATCAAGTAGCAATCAAGCACCAATTATGTCACGCCCCAGTACCGAAATACGGAGACGGACTAGACCAGCTACTCCATATGAGGTATACAAACGTCATACGGTGATCGTGGCTGTCGAGAGACAAGGGGGTGTATGCTACATTCAAGTCTCCTATGGTCACACCGAACAGCTATGTCTCAATCATTCAAAGCAAGAAAACATCAATTAATGAACATATAAGATGAAGCAGTAAGGCGTCCCTGACGCTTCATCAAAATGATCATGGGGATCTAACTTTATAAGTTAGCTAGCCCGAAAAGTCACATGTACAAAATTGTATTCAGCTGCAGTCTGATTTAATTACAATTATACAAAGACAAAATGTCTAGATTAGCCGGCTAAACAGGTGTCGGTGGCTAAACGCCAGGACATAAGTAAAGATACTAGAGTGGTGGAGAAGAAACCCACTCGAGTCTCCCGCCAGCCATGCTCCTAGTATGCACCATTGACGTCAGGGAAGAAGTTCGGATCCTCAGGCTCTGCTACGTGATCTGGCCAAACAAAACCAGCGGGGTCAGCCCCGAATAGCAAGTATCACAAGGGAGCACAAAAGAGTAAGATAAAACCCAGGCATAAAATAGAAGTAATAATAGGCTTCCGTTCGTAACCTCGGTCCACAGCCTGTCCTAGCACGATAGACCAACCCAACAACCAAACAAGGACATGGGTTGGACCACGTACCATGACAGTCCATGTCCCTCGGCTACTAGTGGAAGGCTCAAGCACAGTCAAGTCGTTTTCCAAGCGGCCATTCATTTCTGCGGCTTTCTATATTGGGCGGAGTTATCCCCGTGATACTGATTAAAAGGAATCCTCAGATCGTGTCAACCCAGCAGGACTAGCCAAACCATAAGACATATAACACATTGATTATGCACCAGTCTCCCGAAGGGCTACCGCGCTAAAACTTTTAACACATAGCTCGTAGGAGTCGGATATAGCGATTCGCTATAGGCGAATGAAACCATATCCGTGGCGGCCAACCCGACACGTCAGGTCTGGACCTGGGGTGGCTAGTATGGCACGATCTCGGGATTCTTCCCACCCAATGCATCTACCAAGTTAGTTGCCTAGTTAATCCCTAGGTTATACTCAGAGTTCATATGTCGTGGTCACATGTTCACTCCTCTAGATGTCGTACATTGTACGAGTACCCCAAGAAAGAATCCGTACTGGCTCATGGAGTCATACGTAGATACCCCCTTCTTGGTGTAATGCAGCACACAACACATACCACGTCATTGCTACTGACCATTACTTATGTAAAAGCTGGACTCTTGATGGTACTGGCAGGTATCATGTAGAAACACCTAGTGCATAGGATATCACATCGGTGCTCACGTAGATTATACCTCGGTACACACATAGGGATATCCAGCCATCACATAGGTAGTCAGCTCAGAAATGAGGACTAAGACACAAGGGAACAGGCAGCTGAGACTCATGCGGCCAAGAACCAACAAGCATATGCGGCTCAAAATGGACAGGCACATGCGGCTCAAAATTAATAAGGTCATGGGGCCAGACTATCTACGGCCCAGACTCATACGGCTGAGCAAAGAGCTCATGCGGCTAGGGGAGGACCAAGTTCATGCGGCCGAGTGATGGAGGCTTATGCGGCTGAAGGAAGGAACGGGCACATGCGGCCGGGAAGAAAGTGCATGCGGCTGGGAGAAGTACAGGGCACATGCGGCTAGGAAAATGCGAGCGTAAGCGGCTGAGGGAACTCATACGGCCGAAGGAACTCGTGCGGCTAAGGAAGAACCGGGCTTATGCGGCTGAAGGAACAGAAGTCCATGCGGTTAATAAATATGCGGCTGCGAAAGGCTCCTGCGGCTGCAACTAGCTTATGTGGCTGAAAAGCTTATGCGGCTGGAAGAGCTTATGCGGCTACAAAAGCTTATGCGGTTGGAAATGCCATGCGGCACGAAAGGCTCCTGCGGCTACAAAAGCTTATGCGGCCGGAGTGCCATGCGGCTGGAAAGCTTATGCGACTCAAATGCTCATGCGGCTACCGTTTGCTTATGCGGCTGAGGGGACTGTTCATTATTCCTGCCAGAGCCAGCATAGACGAACCTCGAAAAAATTCAATTATTGCTTCGGCCATAACTTCCTCCAAACAAGTCAAAATCTAACTTTCCAAAGGTCAAAACTGTGTAGAATCAAATTTCCTACAACATAGGACCATTGGTTTTCGAAAATATCTAAGTATGATAGATCAAAACCATAAAAACCCATGAAACCCTATTTTTTAGGAACTTAGATCTACACAAATCTAGCCATCAAAATCAAAAGCTTCAAGAACTAAACTTGTAGAGAATGGAGAGAAGAACAAAATAGGCAAATAATATCAAGGAAAAATCAAGAATGTAAAATGCACAAAATCTCCTCTTTTGAGCAAGTTGTACTTGCCTATGGGTGGTGGTGGTTGATAAATATACGAAATTATACACTACACTAATGACAATGCTAAAAAAAACTACATGCCACCATTAATAAATATACGAAATTATACACATGCTAAATACAGATACCGTATACGGAATCCATGAAGAATACATATATCGGGATCGGGGAGTGACATCCCTATCCTCCTTAGAAAAATTCCGTCATCGGAATTTCAGCCAAGACAAAGATAGAGGTATCCGGGTAAGCAAGGTGCAATTTCAATTTACGCAAGCAACCTATCATTAGCAATCATTGATCATACATTTCAAAATGGTGCGAAACAAACATGTAAGCAGATTATCAAGGTATGAGGAGAAACATACCTCCTGAGTCGAATAAGTGCGGATACCGAGATCTAATCTCGTCCTCGCGCTCCCAGGTTGACTCTCCCGGAGAGTGATGGCTCTAAGCGACACGGACAAGGCTAATAGTCCGGTTCTTGAGCACCTTCTCTCGCTGGTCCAAAATAGACACGGGTTGTTCCTCGTAAGTTAGGTCGGTACCAACGACTAACTCCGAATGGTCGAGGACATGACTCGGATCTGGGACGTACCTACGCAACTGAGATACATGAAACACATCATGTACACCAGATAGCGAGGGAGGAAGGGAAAGCCGATAAGCAACATCGCCTACCAGAGCGAGAATCTCAAAAGGACCAACGAATCTCGGACTAAGCTTTCCTCGGGTTCCAAATCTAATGACACCCCGAGTAGGCGAAATCCGCAGAAACACTCGGTCATTGACACCAAACTCTAGAGGCCTTCGATGCTGATCTGTCCAGTGGCGGTGTCTGTCTTGCGCGACTCGAAGCCGCTCTCTGATCAACTTGACTGTCTCCACGGTCTGCGTGATCATTTCTGGTCCCAACAATTTTCGTTCTTCCACATCGTCCCATGCCAGAGGGGACCTGCACTTTCTTCCATATAATGGTTCAAACGGCGCCATCTGTATACTTGCCTGATAACTATTATTGTAAGAGAACTCCACTAAATGAAGATGATCTTCCCAAGTTCCACCGAAGTCTAAAGTACAAGCCCGTAACATATCTTCCAAGGTCTGAATGGTTCTCTCTGATTGTCCATCCGTCTACGGATAATAGGCTGTACTGAACCTCAACTTGGTGCCCAAACTTTGATGCAAACTCCACCAAAAGTAAGAGGTGAACCGTGTGTCTCTATCTGATACTATACTGACTGGAACACCATGCTGCCTCACAATCTGTTTCATATACATTTCTGCCAACTGCTTAGTAGACTGCCCTACTCTGAAATAAAGAAAATGTACAACCTTCGTGAGCCGATCCACAATTACCCAAACTGCGTTTAGACCGGTCGGAGATCTAGGTAAACCGGTCATAAAGTCCATCGTGATGTGCTCTCACTTCCACTCCGGAATAGGAAGCGGCTGCAACAATCCTGCTGGTCTCTACTGCTCTGCCTTCACTTGCTGACATATCAAACATCTGGATACGAATCTCGCTATCTCTCTCTTCATGCCATACCACCAAAAGTGCTGCTTCATATCCTGGTACATCTTTGTGCCTCTGGGATGAATGGAATAAGGGGAACTATGAGCTTCTGTCATAACTTCATGTCGAAGGTCTCCATCGGGTACACAAAGACTGTTTTCGAACCTAAGTGTACCATCCTCATGGATTACTAACTCCTTTCTGAGACCTGACTCACACTCCAATCGAAGCTTCTGGATTCGCGGATCCTCCGCCTGAGCTGTTCTGATCCTCTCTACGAGAGTAGACTGAATCTGCAAACTGGCCATAACTCCCGTATCTTGCGGCAAGATCACTTCAATTCCCATTTCCTGAAGATCTTCCAAAATATTCCTCTGCGTGGTTAGAATGAATGTACCACCTCTCCTGCTCAAGGCATCGGCTACATTCGCCTTGCCTGGATGATACTGAAGATTTACATCAAAGTCCTTCAACAATTCCAACCATCTCCTCTGTCTCATGTTCAGGTCCCTCTGGGTAAACACATACTTTAAGCTCTTATGATCAGTGTAAATCTCCACTCGATCCCCATATAAATAGTGCCTCCATAATTTAAGCGAAAATGCTATTGCTGCTAATTCCAGGTCGTGGGTCGGATAGTTCTTCTCATGATCTCGAAGCTGTCGAGATGCATATGCTATCACTTTACCATGTTGCATCAATACACATCCAAGTCCCTTCTCGGATGCGTCACAATACACTGTAAACCCTTCCGATCCTACTGGAAGGGTCAAGATCGGGGCTGAGATTAATTTCTTCTTCAACTCTTCAAATGATGTCTGACACTCTGCTGACCAAACAAACTCTACATCCTTATGCATCAAACGCATCATGGGTAACGAAATCCTGGCGAAGTCTGCCACGAACCTTCTGTAATAACCTGTCAATCCCAAGAAACTATGCACTTCTGCTACCGTCTTCGGAACTGGCCAATTCTCCACTGCCTCAACCTTCTTCGGGTCTACTGATACTCCTGCTCCAGAAATAATGTGTCCCAGTAATAAAATATGATCCAACCAAAACTCACATTTATTAAGCTTCGCATAAAGTCGATGCTCCCTCAGGGTCTGTAAAACTGTCCGAAGATGTTTCTCATGTTCCTCCTCACTACTGGAATAGACGAGGATGTCATCTATAAACACTACTACAAACTTATCCAAATAGGGCAGAAAGATGCGGTTCATCAAATCCATGAATACTGCTGGGGCATTAGTCAGTTCAAATGGCATCACCAGAAACTCATAATGCCCATACCGTGATCTAAATGCTATCTTGGGTATGTCCTGCTTCCGGACCCTCACTTGATAATATCCAGATCGAAGATCAATCTTAGAGAAGATGCAAGCCTTACTCAATTGATCAAACAAGTCATCAATCCTTGGTAACGGATACTTGTTCTTCACGGTTACTGCATTCAACTGCCGGTAATCAATGCACATTCGCGTCGATCCATCCTTCTTGGGTACCAAAATCATCGGTGCTGTCCAGGGCGAATTACTGTCTCGGATAAAATGCTTCACCTTCAATTCTTCTTCATGCTGGTACAACTTATCCAACTCTGACTGCGACATCCTGTAAACTCTGCCGACTTTAGGCTTCGTCCCAGGATTCAGCTCAATGCAAAACTCCACATCTCCCACTGGTGGTAAACCTGGAAGCTCATCTAGAAATACATCAACAAACTCTCTGACTATCCTTGGAATCTGCTCCTTCTCTGCCAATGCTTCTGCAACGATGCCCTTGGGTCGATCCTCCAGTGATCGGTTAAAGACGAACTCCTCAATGCCAGGTACATTAAATACTACCCTACCTCCCCGATAATCTATCGTCGCATGACTGTCTCTCAACCAGTCCATGCCTAGGACAACGTCAAAGTTGCCCATAGGGAACTCAATCAAAGATGCGGGCAATAATCGCCCACTCACTACGACTGGACACGCTAAGCACACTCTGCTAACTCCTACGAGCCAATTACTAGTGAGTATATCCATCCTCTCTGGCAATGCCTCGAGTTCCAATCCAATACGTGTCGCAAATCGTACAGATATAAAAGAGTGGGTAGCCCCCGAATCAAACAATGCTACTGCAGGAAAAGAGGTAACAGAAATATTACCTGTAACCACGTCGCCTGAAGCTAGCGCATCCTCCAGTGATAAGGTGAAGGCCTGGCCCTGGCCTTGCTGAGCTTCCTTCTGCTGCCTTCCTCGACCATGCTGTCGATGCAGCCTCTGCGAGCCTTCCTCATTCTGTGCCTAGCGAAACATCTGAGTCTGCGTTGGTAAACGCTGGGCTAGTGGCCTTACGGCCAATGCTGGTCCTCTGCTCGGTGCTGCCCCTGGAGCTGGTAGTGTCGAAAACTGCTGAACTGGCCCTCCTGGCCTCTGCATCATAGGACAATTGGCAATCCTGTGGTCTGGACTGCCACACCTCATGCATAACCCGTTAGCTGAATGACACACATCCCTAGTGTGTCCTCCCTTATCACAGTAAGTACATCCAAGGGGCGCCCCCGGGCGCTGCTGCTGGTTCCTCTGCTGCTGATGCCGAACTGGTGCCATTATCTCTGATACTGCCGTCCTCCGCGGCGCTCCTGACTCATGAATACGAATGCCGGGCGCTGGCGCCGATGTTCGCTGTACTGCTCCTCCGTCTCTGCTCTGGGAATGAGACCTCTTCTGGCCCCCATGTCTTGTCACCAACCTCTGTTGAGTGAGTTCATGCCTCCGGGCTGCCGTTAAAACGATATCAAAAGTCTGATAGTCATGTCCTTCTACTAACTGTAGGATCTCCAAATGAAGTTCCTGCTGGAACCTCATAGCCTTCTCTGGCTCTGTAGCTACCATCGTCGGTGCAAACCGACTCAGTCTGCAGAACTCCGCTGCATATCCATCCACCGTCTTTCCAGCCTGCTTGAGACTGATAAACCTCTGCTGTAGCTCATACCTTGCTACCACGCCAAAGTACTTAGCCTTGAATCTGGTGCAGAAGCTATCCCAGGGAACAGGATGCCTCAGTCCAACCTCTTCTGATGCCCACCAATCGCGGGCGAGATCCTGAAGTATCAGTCTGACCTAGTCGACCTTTTCTTCTGCGGGAACCTTTGCTGCAGTCAATATGGCCTCAGTATCCTGAAGCCAAGCATCCGCCGTGATGGCGTCCTCCGTGCCGTCAAAATATCTCGGGTTAAGTCGACAAAACCTCCCCGATGCTCCCGAATCATTCCTGACACTTCTCTCAAGGGCCAATTGTAACTCCCGATTCAGTAGCACATTCTGTTCTTGCTGCCGGGTCTGCTGTTGCTGATGGGCTGCCACCTGATGCTGCTGAGTGGCCAGGAATCCTCGGATGACCTCCAGGAGTGCTGCAGCATCAGGTACTGGCGTCGCTGCTGGCACCGCTGGGGGTGCAGGAGTTTCTAGAACCTGTGGTTCCACTGGCTCGGATATCACTTCTACTCGGATCTGATCATGAGAATGTTCTCCTTCCGGTTGCTGCCCCGTCGAGCCATGCTCTGTCGGTTGTTTCTCCACGTTGGCCTCACCAGCTACTGAGAAAGAATCACCCCTATATAGAAAGGTACATGATATTAATTATCAGGACGAGAAGGATTCGAGGATGCAATTCAGGTTATCAATCAAGGTGAGGCAAGAAAAATTGAGGCAAGAGATTCAAAGGGAACAAGTTTTGATTGAGACTCCTATAATAGTTATACCCCACAAGTCTGATAATCAGACTATATGGGCCACCAATAAAATCTTATCATGTCCCAGTACCGAAATACAGAGACGGACTAGGCCAGCTACTCCATATGAGGTATACAAACGTCATACGGTGATCGTGGCTATCGAGAGACAAGGGGGTGTATGCTACATTCAAGTCTCCTATGGTTACACCGAACAGCTATGTCTCAATCATTCAAAGCAAGAAAACATCAATTAATGAACATATAAGATGAAGCAGTAAGGCGTCCCTGACAGTTCATCAAAATGATCATGGGGATCTAGCTTTATAAGTTAGCTAGCCCGAAAAGTCACATATACAAAATTGTATTCAGCTGCAGTCTGCCAGCGGGGTCAGCCCCGAATAGCAAGTACCACAAGGGAGCACAAAAGAGTGAGATAAAACCCAGGCATAAAATAGAAGTAATAATAGGCTTCCGGTCGTAACCTCGGTCCACAGCCTGTCCTAGCACGATAGACCAACCCAACAACCAAACAAGGACATGGGTTGGACTACGCACCATGACAGTCTATGTCCCTCGGCTACAAGTGGAAGGCTCAAGCACAGTCAAGTCGTTTTCCAAGCGGCCATTCATTTCTGCGGCTTTCTATATTGGGCGGAGTTATCCCCGTGATACTGATTAAAAGGAATCCTCAGATCGTGTCAACCCAGCAGGGCTAGCCAAACCATAAGACATATAACACATTGATTATGCACTAGTCCACCGAAGGGCTACCGCGCTAAAACTTTTAACACATAGCTCGTAGGAGTCGGATATAGCTATTCGCTATAGGCTAATGAAACCATATCTGTGGCGGCCAACCCGACACGTCAGGTCTGGACCTGGGGTGGCTAGTATGGCACGATCTCGGGATTCTTTCCATCCAATGCATCTACCAAGTTAGTTGCCTAGTTAATCCCTAGGTTATACTCAGAGTTCACATGTCGTGGTCACATATTCACTCCTCTAGATGTCGTACATTGTACGAGTACCCCAAGAAAGAATCCGTACTGGCTCATGGAGTCATACGTAGATACCCCCTTCTTGGTGTAATGCAGCACACAACACATACCACGTCATTGCTACTGACCATTACTTATGTAAAAGCTGGACTCTTGGTGGTACTGGCAGGTATCATGTAGGAACACTTAGCGCATAGGATAGCACCTCGGTGCTCACGTAGATTGTACCTCGGTACACACATAGAGATATCCAGCCATCACATAGGTAGTCAGCTCAGAAATGAGGACTAAGACACAAGGGAACAAGCAGCTGAGACTCATGCGGCCAAGAACCAACAAGCATATGCGGCTCAAAATGGATAGGCACATGCGGCTCAAAATTAATAAGGTCATGCGGCCAGACTATCTATAGCCCAGACTCATGCGGCTGAGCAAAGAGCTCATGCGGCTAGGGGAGGACCAAGTTCATACGGCCGAGTGATGGAGGCTTATATATGCGGCTGAAGGAAGGAACGGGCACATGCGGCCGGAAAGAAAGTGCATGCGGCTGGGAGAAGTACAGGGCGCATGCGGCTAGGAAAATGCGAGCGTATGCTGCTGAGGGAACTCATGCGGCCGAAGGAACTCATGCGGCTAAGGAAGAACCGAGCTTATGCGGCTGAAGGAACAGAAGTCCATGCGGTTAATAAATATGCGGCTGCGAAAGGCTCCTGCGGCTGCAACTAGCTTATGCGGCTGAAAAGCTTATGCGGCTGGAAGAGCTTATGCGGCTACAAAAGCTTATGCGGCTGTAAATGCCATGCGACACGAAAGGCTCCTGCGGCTACAAAAGCTTATGCGGCCGGAGTGCCATGCGGCTGGAAAGCTTATGCGACTCAAATGCTCATGCGGCTACCGTTTGCTTATGCGGCTGAGGGGACTGTTCATTATCCCTGCCAGAGCCAGCATAGGCGAACCTCGGAGAAATTCAATTATTGCTTCGGCCATAACTTCCTCCAAACAAGTCAAAATCTAACTTTCCAAAGGTCAAAACTGTGTAGAATCAAATTTTCTACAACATAGGACCATTGGTTTTCGAAAATATCCAAGTATGATAGATCAAAACCATAAAAAACCATAAAACCCTATTTTTTTAGGAACTTAGATCTACACAAATCTAGCCATCAAAATCAAAAGCTTCAAGAACTAAACTTGTAGAGAATGGAGAGAAGAACAAAATAGGCAAATAATATCAAAGAAAAATCAAGAATGTAAAATGCACAAAATCTCCTCTTTTGAGCAAGTTGTACTTGCCTATGGGTGGTGGTGGTTGAGGAAAATAAATGGAGGAGAGAATGAGAAGAGAGAGTGAGGAGGAGGATATTAAATAGGGGTTGGGTTGGTTTAAGAAAACTCTAATCCTTAATCACTCCACTAATGACAATGCTAAAAAAAAACTACATGTCACCATTAATAAATATACGGAATTATACACATGCTAAATACAGATACCGTATACGGAATCCATGAAGAATACATATATCGGGATCGGGGAGTGACAAGTTATTACAAAATAGAAATTGACATGAGATTTAGAAGTTGGAGTTGAAGAGTTTGGTTGCAAAATCTAGGGTTTTAACTTTTTTATTTAAAAAGTATGAAACAATGTATAGATGAACTATATGTTTGTCGGGTTTCGGGTTCTTTGGGTAACCCGACACGTGAACCCGAGGCAAATCCAATTTTTAATCGGGTTCAAATATTTTAATCCGAGCGCAAGTCCGAGCCAAAGTATCTTCAATCTAACCCAACCAATTAGCGGATTTACCCGATCAGGCTCGGGTTTAGCCCGTCCAAGTTGCACCCCTAAATTTTTTTCCACCTTGCACCCTATAAGATTCCAAATTCTGCTGAAGCCCAAGCCCTCTGAAGTTACCCGACCCGCTAGCCCATTCTCCTTTCGGCGGACGTTAGCGCTGCCCACTGTTCGAGAGGAAAAGAATTACCGCCGGAAATCTCGAAGGAGGAAGGAGAGGACGGGTTAGTTCAAATCGGTAAAAAAAGACCTCCGTCACCAACCACCGTAAAAAAGAAAAAAAAAATGCCTCCCCGACTTCACCGGAAGAGAGAGAAAGCAACAGAAAGAAAGAGAGTGCGTAAAAAAAAAAAAGGAAAAAAAAGAAACGTTTAAATGCCTCTTCCAGTAGTCAAACCCCACGCTCCTCCAAAACCCTAACCCTAACCCTAAATCCCCTAAATCCCCCCACAAGGGTTAGGCCTTACTCGTCCTCCTCCAAATGAATGGCGGCTCGGATGTGGAATTGGTGTGCAAGACCCTCCAGTTCGAGCACAAGCTGTTCTACTTCGACCTCAAGGAGAACCCGAGGGGGAGGTACCTCAAGATCTCCGAGAAGACGTCGGCGACGAGGTCCACCATCATCGTCCCCGTCGACGGGATCGTCTGGTTCCGCGACCTCTTCGACTACTACATCGCCGGCTCCGCGGACCACGACGGCGGCGTCTCCTTCAGCAAGGAGCTCAAGCTCGAGACCAAGGTCGGGGTTGTTTTTGTGGATCTTGTGGAAAATAATCAACTGTTATTGATCTGTTTTTGTTTGTTTGTTTGTTTCAGGTGTTTTACTTCGACGTTGGCGAGAACAAGAGGGGGCGGTTCTTGAAGGTATAGAATGGTGTGGCATTTTTTTTTTGCGAAAATTTACTTTTCGCAGTGTTAGTTTGTGCAATTGAATTATTTAACTTGGTTTAGGGTTTGAGTGTAGAAAGTTATTGAGTTTATGTAATAATTTTATTTGATATGAACGACAATTGAACAATAGATAGTGAAAATCGTTTGCGTTGGGGGTTAACAAAACGCATCCGGTTGAGCTCTCAAGGTTCACAAATTTGGTGGCAATTAAGGAAGTTAAATAGCTGATGGGAGGATGAGAGAGAGAGAGAGAGAGAGAGAGAGAGAGAGAGAGAGAGAGAGATAATGGGACTGCTTATGGAATTAAGAAGCCTTTTACATTATATGGGTCAATCCAATATGATGCCTCATGGATCAACTTTGGTTCGTGTGTCACCATGTTGCCAACAGTTTGATCAGGTTTGTGATACTTGATAGTTGATATCAAATTGAAGCATGATGCCTATCATAAATAATTGGTCAAAACCAATGTTCACATATCATTTCCTAATCCTTCTTATCAATATTGGTGATTTCGAATTGGTTGACATTGGTATTTGTTATATCCAATGCTGCAAACCTTGGTTAAACAGTTGGGGTATGGGGCATGGATCTACAATTATGCTTTTTGTTCAGCAATAAATGGTGAAGGTCTTTGACTGGACCGATTGGCTTTATTTGGATTTTTAGTTTAAATTGTGGTAACGAGTCTATAGTTTTAACTGTGTCATCTTAATTATGGTTGTAAATTGGAACATATAATCCTATTTATATTTGGGGTATAAAAGATAACCTGATCCATATCCAACTATGTATCCTTATTTCAAGAAATACAGATATCATTTGGCTGGCATCTCCTTGATCCCATCCTTTATCTCAAAAGAGAAAGAAAAAGAAAACAAAATATAAATATCGGGCTCTTTTAAACATGGACACGTCACAGGAGGTGAAATTGATTTCCTATAGACGTTTACTAGTAATATCTCACCAATATGTGAATTTCACCCATCTTTACCCTCCCGAGATACTGCGTAACAGCAGGAGTACACACATATATATTGCGCAGATCAAAAGACCTGCCCGCGGAGCCCCGCCAAAGCCCTGCCCCCCTTGCACCATCGGATCGAGGGGCCCGCGCGGGGCCCGCGTGCGCGCTCTCTCGATCCAACGGTCGAGGGCGACGGGGCTCCTGATCCGAACCCATATATATACACACACACACACACACACACACACACACTCTTTAACCAAATACGAAGTCAATTGTCAGTATTCAAAAAATTAATTTTGTAACCTTTTTCCTATTACTTCGAACAAACACATACAAAATACCTAGCTTTGCTCTGTATCTACTCTCCACTGACACCTAGGTTGTTGAAATCTCTGGATACATTAGATGATAGTTGAAATGTTGGATGTCATCATCCTCTCACTGGAGATGTTGGGAGCAGATGGATGCCAAAAAGGAGACACTCACCCAAAGAATTCAATTGGAAGTGGTTGTCTGAAAAGTAGTTAAAAAGCATTTTAAGGGTTACATAGGGGTCAGTTTATAAAACTATTAGTTTATAATTGCACACATTGCATGCACGTTAATTTCAACTAACTGGAAGTCCATATTAGTGTTATTTCTTGGTTGTCCTTTTAGCTTATGATTGTTTCTTGCGGGCAATGAGATCAAATTTAGAATTTATAGAGGCATAGATCAATAAATTGTATTAGAAAGCATGCTTAATTGATTTTTTTTTCTCTCTTAAACCTTGCTAAGACGGATGGGTGGCGATATATTAAACTACAGAAGAAATGAATGCGTTCATGGGGAGCTGGAGGTTGTTCAATTGAGGATAAGGTGAGAGAAATTCTCTTCGAGATGATTTTTCATGTGCTAAGACGACCAGTAGATGCACCAATCATGCGGATGGGTATTTTAGCTCATGGAATCTGCTAGACTCGGGTTGGACCGTAAAGAACTTTGATTGAGGCTGTGAAAAAGGATATGGTATATATTAATGTTAGAGAAGAGAAGGTCCTCAACAAAGCAGAATGGAACAAAGGATTCATGTACCTGTCATAGAAGTCTGGGATAAGGGCTTTGTTGTTTCTATTTTTTTTAACTTTTAATCTTGATTGGATTATTTTTTTTTTAGATGACAATGATGTAACAATCACTTGTGAGTTGACTATAATTGTAGTTATGTTTTGCTTCCTTTTGAACCCTTTTTTTGCATATAGTGGGAACAACTATTATTTTACGTAATGAGTGTGCAAGTTTTTCGATTGCATAGTCCTTGTAGAATTTATGTTTTGGGATTTCTTACTTTTTCATCTTGTGCTTTAACTTGTTAAGGTTTTGTGATAGTTGTTGATAGAAAAGTGTTGTAAGCATGCCACATTTCATATTATAGTTGAACTGTTTGAGCTTATCCTGAGTTCTATCCTGTACTGGTTTTTTCCTTTCTTGCCACGAGCTTCATACATTTCTCTTTAGTAGCTTTGTTTTAGTTATTCATTCACAATCTATATTTTGATTTTCTTTTTTCCTGGTTTCCCTTTTCTCTTTGGTGGCAAATCAGAAACATGAAAAGAGGCATGTGATGATAACCCCATGTTTTACTCTATAAATCAGAGGGTTCTTCAAGATTATCTTGCCTTATAAATAAGTTGAAGTACAACATATAAATATAATCTTTTTTTCCATGACTTCCATGTTCTTACTATTTATATCTACTGTTTCCCTGTTGGTTACTTTATTTTTCAGAATAACAATCCTCTGCATTTAAAAATACCTTTAAATTTGTTAGAGATTTTAAGGGATGTTTGTGAATGAGTGTGTGGGTATCTATGCTTAGTCCCACATTGCTTAAAAATGAGAATGGGAGGCTAACTCTCTCCTATATATGTGTACTCAATGCAATCAATGAAGAAACCCCATTTAGTCATAATGTAATCTTTACTTCTTACATGGTATCGGAGCAAGTTCTCCTTGGACATAGCTCTCTACATTCCCAAAATTTTAAGTTTCTTGTAAGGCCAAAATTTCCTTTATCGACAGTTTTCTAATCAGATTTATCCTAATCCTCTATCAAAACCAACATTTAGTCCTAGCCCTTCATCTTCAACCCTAATCCTAAACTCATCTTTAGCCAGCTGCCTCTGGTTCTTCTTCCCCATCTTCAAGCTTCTCTTTAGCATCTCCAAATCAAGTTCGTCTTCCACTCTTCCTCTAGAGCACCATAGCCAAAGAAACAGCCTACTCTAGGTCCTCCTCCACCTAGTCATCTTCTCTTTCATTCACCACATGGCAGACCATATCAATCGAAGCCTAGACTATCCTCAGCCTCCCATTCCCATCTGATCCAGTGAAGTCAGAGCCATCTCTCCAAGATCTGACCCTTCTTCTCCATATACCATATTGCTCTGATGAGGGTTGCACGATCCCTTGACGAGATCAGACCGACTCTCTTTATGTGACCTTGTTCAGGAGATCAGAAGGCCTCCCCATGCAACCTCGAGCTTGTTCCAGATCTCCTCCAACTCTGAACTCGGATTTGCTTGCTGCTACTGATGACTTCGTCTCTTCGGCCAGCGTGTGCTCCATCTTCCTCAGACCACCCTCCTCTATAAATTCAAATCCCTCTGCTCTCATGTCGGTCACCGATCTTGGTGGGGTACCAACTACCAAATCTCCAACCCCACCACCACTTTGCCACCAGCCCACTCTTCCACCGTCGTCGGCCTGAACCATCGTCGTCAGCCTGGACCTCTCTGCCGACAAGCCTCCTCTTCCGCCAATGACTATGTGATCCTGCACTCCGACAACTCCACCTGCCGGTTGCCTCCAACACTGACGACCAAGATCCGTCTTGTCTACCCCTTTTTTAGTCTTTTTTTTAATTTTCTTATGCTGATGTAGAAAAAAGATAGGACTGTAAAGAAAAGAAAAAAAGAAAAGAAAAGAAAAGGAAATGGAGAAAAAAAATGTTTTCAAGTTAAAACATTCTAGTCATGCCCAACTTGAGGGGGAGTATCAACTCTAACCATCTTTCTAAGCATCATTGTTATTTGCGGTGGCGCTCTTTCAGTTGAGCATACTCACCTACCGACAATTCCTCATTTGAGTGTCCTTGTGACTCTATTGTCAAGCACACTATCTTTTGGGTGTCTCTTGGGTTTGTGTTGACCTATTGGACTCTTTCGATTCCGGTGTCACTTCTAATAGGATGTTTAGCGTTCTGTTTTTCTTTTATTTCTAGTTTTTGTAACAAGCTAGACATGGTTGACATAGTTCCAACTTGAGGGGGAGTGTGAGAGATGTTTGTGTGTGAATATCTATGTTTAGTACCACATTGCTTAGAAATGAGAGTGGGAGACCAACTCTTTCCTATATATCTGTACTCTATGCAATCAATGAAGAAATCACATTTAATCACAATGTAGTCTTTACTTCTTATAGAGATTTTTTGATAGTGGTAGCTTTTTAGTGCCTTTGGACTTCTCTCAACATAAGATCTCAACTCTCAAATTTATTCTTGATTTCTACCAAATATTATTTTAAGAAGTCAACTTACCCATGGATATAAGAACTTTTTAGCTAATTTTTCCTTTAGAGGCTTCAAGATTATCAGTATGAAGTAAGCAAGAAAAATCCAGAGTTTCTTCTATTGGAGAAATATCATAGGTGAGTGCGGAACCATGAATTGTAATTTCTAGTTGATCCTTTTAACTATTGTATTCTAATTTAAAGCTTGACTATGCTGGCCTGTCTAGACCTTTGTTTTAATAGTATTGAGAACTACTTCCATTTGCACTTTTATTTTGTTTGCGTTCTCTTGTATAACCTATCTGCATGGCATGTATGTACAGAGCAAGAAGCCACTTTATTTTGTGTTCTCGCTAAGTGTCATCATGGATCGTCTTTGAGCTTCATATATGTTAGTTGATGGTAATAAGTAACTGATAAAGTTGGACACTTATAGGTCTCAGAAGCATCTGTCAGCAGGAACCGTAGCACGATTATAGTTCCTGCAGGAAGCTCTGGTGAAGAGGGATGGCTAGCATTTAAGAACATTCTGGAAGAGATTCTGGTCATCAATCAGGTAGGAAGGAGTTGATTTTTATACAATTTCTCATCTGATACTGATTCACATCTTCTTGTTATTTTCGTGGTATCTTGGAAACAGCAACATATGGAACCTCCTGATCGACTTCCAGGACTTTCAGATGATGTGGGAGCTGGGTTCATATCGGGTCATAGTGGACCATCGGTTCCCGGATCGGAGCTGAATGTAGATAGATTTGTTGATCTCCCCTCACAGGATGAAATGGGTAACCTATCAAAAGTTATGAGAGCGGACCAAAAGAGGTTCTTCTTTGATTTGGGAAGCAATAACAGGGGCCACTTCCTTAGGATATCTGAGGTGTAAAACAAAAACTCTCTATATATAGTTACATTATAATGTGTGTATATTTGGGAAAATTGTTGCATTATAATTTCTCAATTCTGAATTGCAGGTAGCTGGACCAGATCGCTCATCAATCATCCTTCCATTGTCTGGGCTGAAGCAGTTCCATGAAATGATAGGACATTTTGTGGAGGTGACCAAAGACCGACTCGACGGGATGGGCGGGGCAAACGTGAGGACTGTGTAATCATCGCAGAGATGATCTGTTGGTTCCTTGAAAACGTGGTGGTACAATGTTTAATTTTCTGACCCCTCAAGTTTCACGTTGTCCTTCAAATCTGTTGAGTGCATTGGTGTGGGGAATGTGCCTTTTTTTTCCTTCTCCTTTTATTGATCTTTTTTCTGTCTAGCCTTATTAGTGACACTAGTAATAATCTTCTCATTATGCGTTGGAGAAATGTCAGGGTTGTTGGGTGAGCTTTTGTTTGGACTGAAGGAATAAGAGGGGCAAAATTTATCCTGTAATTTGTGCATCTAGTGATATAAAATGGTGGTTGCATATATACTTTTAGCCGTATAATTTGTGCATCTAGTGATATAAAATGGTGGTTGCATATATACTTTTAGCCGTATAATTTGTGCATCTAGTGAAGTAGTATGCAATTTTTTTTACTTGGCAAGGGTCGTGAAGATGAAGATTGTTTGATCTGGATAAGTTGATATAGTAGCAGATTGTTGGTTGTTCCCCGGTGCACTTGTTTTTGAGCAGTAGCAGCAACTAGCGTTTCTTTCAACCCTAACTAAATTGTGCTATTTGTTGATGAATAGTTCATTGTTCGTTCCTGTTGTTGGTAATTACCATTGCAGGGGAGCTATGGGGAGAGAACGGCGATGAAGATGATGCAGTTTAATTTGCCAGCATAACTTCTTCAGGGCAAGAATTTTAGTTTGTAGTAAGAACATGAAATCCCTTATGTTTTTGATGTTTTAAGTTCTACCAACACGTTGTATCGGCAGTACGCGAAAAGAAGCTAGGCTCAGTTCCATCATGCAAAACACTAAGAGCATCTCCAATCCTATTGTGTGTTTAGAAAAAATGGTTGCCACATAGGAATGACAAACTTTCATTCCAAAAATTCTTCTCCAATGCAAATGTAGAATAAAACATGAAGTTGACATGACAATGACATGGCAAGAAGAATGTGAAGTTGGTTGTCTAGATCTAGACAATGCACTTCACAATGACTTTGTCTCCACATCATCAATTATGAATAGAAATATTTATAAAAAAGTTGAAGAAGTGGAGAAGTTGCCTTGGAAGTTGGAAAAAATACTTTTTATTGTCTCCTCAATACTTTTGCATTGGAGAGTTTTTCTACCTCATTGTCTTTTGAGATATAGTTTTGCCACATAAACAAGACATTGTCTTGTGGCTCATGCCACATAGGAGCCACCTAAGACTCACAACACTTAACAAGACAATAGGGTTGGAGAGCATCTCCAACCCTATTGTGACTTTGGAAAAAAGTTAATGCCACATAGGAATGACAAATTTTTATTCAAAAGTTCTTCTCCAATGCAATTGTCAAGTCAATTGTGAAGCTTATGTGACAAAAATTAAAGAAGACATTGTGAAGTTGATTGTCTTGTTTTAGACAATGCACTTGATAATGTCTTCTCTTCCATGTCATCAATTATGAATAAAAATATTAGAAAAAAGAAAGAAGATGAGTAGTTGTCTTAAAAGTTGCCTTGGAAGTTGGAAAAAAATACTTTTTATTGTCTTCTTAATACATTTGCATTGGAGAGAATTTTTCTCTCTCATTGTCTTTTGAGATATAATTTTGCCACATAAACAAGACATTGTCTTGTGGCTCATGCCACATAGGAGCCACCTAAGACTCACAACACTTAACAAGACAATAGGGTTGGAGATGCTCTAAGGGGCTGTATGGATAGAAGTAACTTTTTGAAAGTGTAAAAGTGGCACATACATCATGATGAGTTACAGTGCACTTGTAGCAAGTGGCACTTTCAAAATTGTGTTTGGATAGACTATTTTTTGTCTCCTGCAAGTGGAAGAAAAATGAGTTTGTTGTTTGGATGGTTGTTGAAAGTGAAAAAAAATGGGTTCGGTTGTTTGGATTGTTGAAAGTGGAAGTTTGTTGGAAATATGGTAAACCTAGGTATGGTTACCCCCAACTTTTGTGTGTGTGTATAGATTAAGAATTACACTAATTTAACAAGTTTATATAAATATTACACTAATTTTTAAGCTTACATTTGATAATAATAATAATAATAATAATAATAATAATAATAATAATAATAATAATAATAATAATTTATTATTAATAATAAGAACAAAATAAAATAAACCATTTTCTCTCCACATAATAATAATAATAATAATAATAATAATAATAATAATAATAATAATAATAATAATAATTTTTTAAATAAATAATAATAATAATATTTTTTTTAACCTTATATTTATTACACCCCACCCATCCTCTCACCGCACGCTCAGCAGCAGACCCCATTCTCTCCATCTCCTCACAGACCCCATTCTCTCCATCTCCTCACAAACTCTCCTCACCAGTCACCAGACCCCATTCTCTCCATCTCGTCACCAGACCCCACTTCACCCCCTCTCTCTTCCATCGGATCCAAGTCCCCCACAACTGTTCTCTCTCCACCCCCACCCCTTTCTCCTACTTTCTCTCTCCACTCCACCCCCTCTCTCCGATGTCGAGTCCAACGGCTCCGTCAGGCGTCAGTGCGGGAAGCAGCCAGCCGACTGCTTCTCCCCCCACCGATCTCTCCTCCATTGCCGTCGAGTTCGACAGCTCCGCCAGCGCCAGTACAGAGAGTCGGTTGGGTGACCGCAACAAAACTGAGTTCCAATTTTTTTTTTTGTAATTGCATCCCTTTCTCTCTTTCCCCATTTTACTCAAATTTTTAGGATGTAAAAGTACACAAAAATTTGGGGGGGCTATCAGTCACTTCGACGAGTTCGAAAGAGTTTCAAGCATCCCTACCAAATAGTTGAAGTGTAAAGAGTTCACCGGAGTTACAATTTTTTTTCCACTTTCAACTAACCAAACAGATCCTAAGAGCATCATTAGTAGTTGATACCCTTGTTAGCAATTCGGCAAACGAAAAAAATTCGGGACGGCAAAAGTACGAGTATAAATCGGCTCAGTGCAAATAAAATACGTTCAAAAATTCGGTCAAATGTTCGAAAAATAAAAATATTGAGGTTAGAAATTTTACATTCTTAAATATGTTGTCAAATTTGGTTAATTAAACAGGTTCCTAGCATGTTTATTGTACCAAATTTGTCAATAATTTATACAGAATATGTTTAAAACTTCGCATGCTTAAAATTTTATGTACTGATTTGGATCTGTCAAAAATACGTAAGTATTATACGTTTATGAAAGATACGGAAAAATTCGCGTATAATACGAGTTTTATTCGGGTGATTGCTAACAAGGGTTGATACTCTCCAATATAATTTGTCAATTTGGGGCTCAAATTTCCAAAAAAAAATGTAAAATGGGTTGGATTTTTATAAGAATAAGTAGGAAATGATAATGTGAGCTCGGGTCCGAAAGATTGTGTGGTCAAAAATTGATGTGAGAAAAAAATAATATAAAATCTAGAATTTAGAAAGTTGGGATCCAAATCGGGACTTACTATTCTACAAAATGAGTTCCTACAATCTATAATCTAGAAATTGGGATGTCCAACCCTTAGCACTTATGGGTGAGATGGAACCAAAATTGTAGAAATTGGAACTAGGGATGAAACTTACTATTCTACAAAATAAGTTTCAAACTTTTGAATGTAAAAATTGGGCCTGATCAGCCTTACTAAAGATGCTCTAAGAGCATCATTAGTAGTTGGGACTCTCCAATACAATTTGGAGCCCAAAATTTCGAAAAAAAAGTAAATGTAGAATAGATTTGGTTTGTATGAGAATAGTAGGAAATGACAAAGTAAGCTCTAGTACCAAAAATTGTTTGGTCAAAAATTAACAGAAATTTTCATCTAGAGTAAAGAATTTTACCTAATTTATAAAAAAAGTAAGAAGTTTAGCGTAATTGCATTGTGGGTAACGAAGCGACAATACCCATAGCGCGCGGTGGGTTTGGACGGATGGCAGATGGGACGCGCCAGCGCTGGTGGCGCGCGCTCGAGGACGCGCCAGCGCCAATGGCGCGCGCAAGGCGGACGCGCCATCAATGATGGCGCGTGCTGTGGGGGAGGGGCCAGCCAGCCTTTTGGTGGGGGGGGGGGGGAAGCTGCCTTGCGTGGAGGGGGGGTGGTTTGGGGTGGGGGAGTGGGGAAAAAGCTGCCAGCCATTGGGAGGGAGGGATGCCAGCCATTGGGGGGGAAGGTGCTTTGGTTTTGGAAAAAGTGTGCTTTGGAAGAGTAAAAAGCTGATGCAGCATTGGAGACCGCCCTCCCGCGTTGGAGACTCCCCTCCCGCGTTGGAGTCTTCCCTCCCTCTTCTTCATAAGCTCCTTACTTCTTTCTTTTTCTTCTTCACATATTATTCACAGAACCTCTTCTTCTTGCTTTTCATCTTCATCTTCATCTGCCTCTTCTTCCTGTAAGTAATTTTTTTACAAAATTAAAATTTGATTTTATTTGAAATTTTTTATTACTAGTCGTATTTTTGTAAAAATTTAACAGATGGCTCAACCGAATGACGGATGTATTCTCGGGGGACCGATTACAGAAGTCATCAGACAGGAACGAGAAATTCATATATCTAAGTTGGTTTTTGAGGGGAAGGTAAATTTAAAAATGGTAACTATCGTTATTATTTATTTATTTTACATAAATGTAACAAATATAATTCGCTTGTAGCTATATGATTATCCTCCCGAGGCTCGAACACGGGAGCATGGAAGTTGGAGGATTCAGAGAGGGTATCACAAATGGGAGTTAAATGCTGCCCAAAAGGAGCTATTGCGTTCATTTGGGTTTCAATATCTGGATAAAATTTAAATTTTAGTCTACGATGTTCACCTTATTTTTAGTCTCGCTGAGCATTGGTGGCCTCAACGCAACACATTTCAGTTGCCAGTTGGTGAAATGACAATCACACTTTGAGATGTTGCAAATATTCTAGGATTACCTATTACAGGTAAACCTATATATTTTGATACACAGTTAAATCCATCTGGAATAATCAGAAGATATCTAGGCATTATGCCCCCATCGGACCTAGGAAGAAAGAGTTTTGTCACGATAACTTGGCTTCGGGGTAATTTTATGGATTTAGGTCACACTATCGACGGTCTAGTCGCGATCGATGATTTAAGGGTACGTATTTATTTGCTAATTTCGGCCAATAGGTGTTAATTTTAATAGCGTGTTAATTTTAATATGTTAGTTTCAAAATTTGCAGATACTTTGTTGTACTAGAGCATATTTGCTCTGTTTGTGTTAGGCAATGTTATTTTCCAACGGACAGGGAAATAGAATAAACGTACGACTATTACCTTTCTTAGATAATCTAAAAGAACCTACTCGTCATGCACGGGGAGCTGCTACATTAGCATATTTATATGCCAGCTTGACGAAATTTGCAAGATCGAATGGTTCAAAAAAATTGTGTGGGTGCATGAATCTGGTTCAGGTAATGGAAAATCAATACCTAATTTTGTTTCAGTTATATACATTTTTTTATCGTATTATTTCTGTCGTAGGTATGGTGTTACGAGCATTTTCTTTATTGGTTGACCTGTAACCAACATTCCAAGTGATGTTGGAACTTTTTTGCTTGCTACGCGATGGGCCACAAATGTAGTGGACCCGCATCATAATGCTCCAGAGTACACTAGCCAGCACTACGCTGGTGAAAGTTTGAGTCAGCAGTATGTGGGCATGGGCATTTTCTCAGCCTTTCAGCCATATGATCAATGCATAGCGACTCCGTAAATCAACATTGTCGCAGCATATTCGTTTGATGACATGTCATATTACTCACAGTTGATTATGTCCCCGTCAGTCCCGGTGCCTACTCAGGAGGTCGAGGAAGAAAATAGAGACGAAAGAGGAATGGAAGAGGGTCAAAGAAGAGTGGGGGAGACCACAGAACAAAGAAGAGCCCGACTAGGCCTCAGACATATAGAACGAAGGCATTACAAACGACTTGCCCGAAGGCGTTAAAAGTTAAAATTTAGAATGTTTGTACTACAAAAAAATACAATGTTTAATGCGGTTTTTTTCAATATTTTGGTACTACAATGTTTTACTTTCTTGGTTGACTTGTAAATTTTCTTCTGTTGTGTCCCATTAAACCACAGTTGCCGCAACGAAGTTCTCTTGTCGATGATTCACGTGGTTTGATGCGGTTTTTCTTCGGCCTTCCAGCTTTGCGTCTGACATATGGAACTCCAATTTCCCCTAACCAAAGCAGCTTGAATGTTGTAAGGAACTGGAATTGGTTCCTTCTGGGGCTCGTACACACTTCTCAATCTGTCAGTAGAAAATATTATCGGATAATAACTTTTAATATCATGACTACAATATTAGCAAGCAAAACATGCATGTATACATGGTATGTAAGTATGATACCACCTTAAACATGAACAAGATCTTTCATCAAACCGTACAACATATGTTCTACTCGATGTACGGTCTAATATTTCAAACAAATAACTATCAATTCATAATATTTGAAGTTGATGTCTCTCGTTGGTAATAGATGTCATAGTCTTCAACATCTTTGGACAATAACTCGTGTCTAAATTCCTATCGTGGTTTCTGTTTTTATCATGAAGTATTATAATCTTGGCTCTAATACCATCAAGAAGTATCGTTATTGGTTTATCACGTAAGCTCTTAATCTAATTGTTAAAACATTCAGCAAGATTAGAAGTGTTAATATCTAATCTAGGATAAGGAGCATATGCTGTAATCTAATGTACAAAATGATGATTTTCATCATTTGTACCAACAAGCCAATTGTACATCGTTATGTTCTCAGCTTTAATTATTTCAAACAAGTACTGTGCATCTGTTTGATTATACGATCTAGCAAGCGAGTCTAACAATCGATAAATTTTTTTTCCTTCACAATAGACTTCATATTCTGCTTAAAATTTTGAATGCAAAAAAAATGAGGCGATTCTGAAAAAATATCCCGCATAGCGTGTATTAATCCTTTTTGCTTATCAGATATAAATGAAATTCTACTCCAATCATTAAAATAACTTTCAAACGACAATCTAAGAGCATTTAAAAACCAATACCAAGAATCAGTATGTTTACCTTCAGCAACAACATAAGCAGTAGGATACAATTGATAATTAGGATCATGAGCACAAGCAATAAATAAAATACCTTAATATTTGGATGAAAGAAAAATGATATCAGTGCTAATAATAGGTAAACAACTCCTTAAAAATCCATCAATGCACGCCTTGAAGCAAATAAACATTCTCTCAAATTTGTTGCTTTCGAAAGTCTTAAGAAAATACCGACTACCTGGATTCGACTTCATAATTCTAAAACCATATTTCTCAAGGCCAGCATATGCCTCAACATAACTACCATTTATTTTACGTAATGCCATCTCCCGAATTCTCCATGCTTTAGAATATGTAATATGTATACGATGTTCCCTGAATATATCTTTCACAATTTATGACGCACTATAGGACTGATTATCTCTAATTAAATCAACTATTCTTGTCTTAACCCATGCAGCGGTAGTTAGTCGATGACGTCCTGACGTAAGTCCACATAAACAAGAATGACGACTTTCTAGTGTACTAACTTTAACTATTTGTCCTTTTCCTATGGATTTGACATATACTCTCCAATTATAATTCTGTTGATCACAAGTATATATAATTCCATGTGAATTATTCATAGCACTAGCTGAGTAACTAAAATTATATTGAATTGCTAAACTACTTACAAACTTCTAAATTTTGAACGACTGTCGAATGTTTGTCCTACAAATAACTCAGGAGTGTTAGAATTTTTAATATCGTCATCATCTATCTCATAACCAGTATTTTCAATTAAATCGTCACTATGTTCATTGTCCGCATCATCATCATCATCATCTAGTAAGGGAGTAATTGTCTGAGAAGAAGAACTAGCACCCGTGTTCACATGTTGGTAATTAGAAACAAATTTATCATTAGTTCTATTAGCAAATGATGATACTTGAGTAACATATAAACTAATATACGGTGATTGCGAATTAATCTCAAGAATAAAATTCCATGCTTCTTCACCATCTATCAATAAATATGTGGAACCAAAAAGAGACTTTAAAATAAATTGGTAATTAATAGAAAAATTAGGTAAAATTCTTTACTCTGGATGAAAATTTCTGAAAAATTAATGTAGAAAAAAATAAAGTAAAATCTAGAATCTAGAAAATTGGGCTCCAATTGAGACTTACTATTCTATGAAATGAGTTCCTTCAATCTAGAATGTAGAAATTGGGAGGCTCAACCTATAGCTCCCATGGGTGGGATGAGACCCAAAATCTAGAAATTGAAACTAGGGATGGGACTTACTACTACAAAATGAGCCCCTACATTTTGAATCTAGAATGTGTGATGGGCCTTACTAATGATGCTCTAACAAGCTTTTGAATTGCAACTCTACTTGCAGTAAACATAGGCTGCTGTATCCCCAAACTCTTATTACAACATCAACAATTGAGCCTTTAACTACTATTTTATGGTGGGGGCAACTGTAAGAGAAAAAAATGAAATTCAAGAGTGACATGAAAATAATATGCTATTGCTAAAACTGCTGAAATATGGAAGAATTGAAATGTTACACTACAAGAATAAGGGCTTTTCTTGACGGTGATTCTCCGTCAAGAAATGGGTATCTTGACGGTTGCAGATCCGTCAACTAGGCCGGAGTCAAGAAAAGACCCCCCTTTTCTTGACGGTCGCTGACAGGACTTTTCTTGACGGTATTTGGCCGTCATATTAAGTAGTTTTCTTGACTGTTTTTAGCCGTCAAGATAGCAGTTTTTAGAAACCGTCAACGTAGGTAAAAACTTTTCTTGACTTCGGCCTAGATGATGGCCTTTAGCCATCAAGAAAAGCATTTGTTTTGACGGACAAAACCCGTCATGAAAAGCAGTAATTCACGGCTATTATACAACATGATATGAATTAAAGTTGACGTTTGACAACCGTCAAGAGAAGCTATCCAAAGTACCGTCAAGAGAAGCATGCCAAAATTCCGTCAAGAATTATATAATATCAATCAACCACACATAATATCAATCCAGAATCTACACACATCAAATTACTATAAAATTCAAATTTTATATTAACAAACTGTATTGTTCATACAACAAAAACTTCCAACACACATCCCAGCACATGTATTCTTCACTTGTCCAACCACAACATAATCCAACCATAAAGTACACATCCCATATCTGTTGTTTCCATACCACTTAAATATCCAAACCACAAACATCTATCAATTGTCACCACAAAACAAAACCCACCAACACTACAAAAATAAAACAAAAAAGTAGCAAACCATATCGGAGCACATCCCTAGCCATATCTACAGCATTTCCCTATTCACAGCATGCATGCACCTTCATTTTTCATTAAGTTCCTGAGAGAACAAGAACACAAAGTATCAACTCAGTATTACAGAATCTAAAGGCTAGCTATATTGAAAAAGTGTAAAAGTTAGAAAGAAATAGCTCACAAAAACTTCTAAGATGCACTAAGATATCCTTATTTGACTGGTGGTTTCCATTCAGCAAGCACTTTGATTGCCCAAACAAGAAATTTTTTGAAGCATTAGAATATTTAGTTTAACTTAATGAAAAATAATAATTTCTTCCTTACATACTAGCAACAATACTTGCATAATCCTATAGTTGTTGAGTTTGTGTGGTATCTGGGACCCTTATATCACCTACTTAACCCCAAAGGGCATGAAGTCATTTATTTGGAAAAAATCTCCTTGAGCATTCATATTAGAGGCCAGTGACTAAAACTCAGATAAGTTATTTAACAAGTACGAGTGCTCACCTTACTTGCCTCCATGAGGATTGATACTCAACCCAAAAGACCCCCAAATCCCTGATACCACTATACCTATCACATACTCAACCCAAAAGACCAAAACTGATACATAAACCCAAGACCTAAAGCCTCTGAACTAGTTTAGGATATCAGATATCTACTCTAACATTCAATTCAGAAATCATCTTAACTAACATATCAATATATATACCTTCATATGAAATTAACTATACAACTAATCTATTGATACCTCAAGCTAACACTCTAACATCTAAAGCTAACCCCAAACTCGGGTACAAACTAACATCTAATAAATCTGATACTAACCTCACATCTATGATACACAACTGTTTCTTTGATACGTACAATAGAACCCCAAAGCCAAACTCTGAAACTCAAACCCCTCTCTAGATATCCTAAGCCCAAAACCAATGGCCAACTGCCCTGCATTGCTTCTACTGCTATTGCTACTGCTACTGCAAGCTACTGCTGCTGTATTTGCTATTACAAATGCTCAAAGAGCCTGCTGCTGCTGCTGCATGCTACTGCTCTGGTAATGCAAAAACAAGCAATGGCCAAGGCAAGCCAATGCTTGCTGCAACACCAAGGCAAACAATTGCCTTGGCAAGTTGTTGCTGCTTGGGCTACTGCCGCTGCTTGCATTGCTGCTTGCATTGCAATACAATGCAAGCCCAAACAGGCCTGCAAGCTGCCACTCAAAGCCAAGGCAATGGCCGATATAATCCATCATAAAAAACTAACCACTATCATACATTATATAATTTTTCGTGAGCAATTTGAGACTAGAATTTGATAGTTCCCCTTCTTTCTCACTATCTCGTGTATACGGTACATGCAAAGCAATGTATACTGTAATATATCCCTATCCCCAGAACCATGCTATCGAGCGCGCCCTCCTCCCCTCCGCTCTCACTCAACCTCTTATCTCTGTAACTCGCAGTCTCTCCTCTCCTCTACTCCATCTGATTCAACCGAGAAACTACATCATATTCGAGAACGCCAGACTACAACGACAACCGAAGGGGGAGCTACAACTCTGCATTCTCGGTGAGTTCTGGCACATTATGGATTCTCCGTCGATGGTGGAATTGAATACCAAAAGCTCTCAATATTCGAATTTATGTCTAAAAGAGTATCTGGTGAACTATTTTTTGGTCAGGTTCCAATTTTTTTTAATATGTTAGACACGGTTCAACATTGGCCAGACATGGTACGATATAGAGACTATGAGATATTGACATGAAGATACTACACAACATTGTTTAAAAAAAATTCAGAACTATTTAAGTTTAGCCCCAGGATAAATTAAAATCCTGGGTCTGCCCTTGGATGCAACTTATACCCAGAAAAATTGTGTCGTCACTGAGCATCATTATTGAGTTGTATAACCAATTGTGATAGCACCTTACCTCCCTCTCTTGCTTCCATTGCATGTCTGATCCCTCCTCGAGCATCAACTTCCCTCCGCCTATCTCGCTACTGATCCAGCCATGGGTGCCGACAGTGATCCCAATGTCGTCTTTCACTTCAAATCGAATAGTCTCGTAAAAGTTTAACACTGCTGCTTTCGCTGCCTAGTAGATTAGCAAACAAAAATGTATAATTCAGCTTTAGAGGCGTTGGTAACAAGAAATCTTCGAGTGAGTGAGTGGTGATTTGCTACTTACAGCATAAAGGCTCATCCTCGGCATAGGCAACCAACTCTCCACTGACGCATTCACAAGAATTCTCCCATGGCTTTATCTCAAGAAAGGAAGCACGACATATGTTGGGTAAACATTGCCCCAAAAATTGATATCCTGATACAAATTATACTTAATTCAAAATTCTGATACGCAATAATATGCTTAGCACGCAAGAAATCATACCAACATATGTGCATGTCCATACGAATCCTTACCTTATGTAATAGGAAGAACAGACATTCCAAAAAATGTAGGCCATGACGTGTCGGATGCGTATCAGACACATATTGGACACAACCTGGATAGTACAAAATGCTAGATGTCGTGTCCGTCAGGTGTGTTGTGTCCTTACCATGTTGTGTGGTATCGTATCCGCATTCGTGCAACATAATTCATATAGTCTATATAGTACATAGTTTATATAGGACATGGCCTATTGGTTAGAACAAAAGGTTTTTGATCTTCTGACATGACATTTTCTGAAACATGCTTACTTAGTGCTACCTATCTAGAAATAATGAGTTCAAATTAAATTTAAGAATTTGCAGTTTGGTCCACTATACCATCAGATGTGGGAAAACGGAAGTGTCTGTAGCGTCTTCGAAGAAGAAGGTGTGTCCGAGGCTCGCAATGTTCACGAGATGATCCACTGTCACAAGATCAGCACCAAAACATCAGACAGTTTTAAAATATTGCTACCATCAAACATAAAACAATTTAATTCCAATAATGTCTCAATATCTACTTGCTAAGTAACTGAACGTCATTATTTTCCAAGTATTCTACAATCTACATGTCTGGTTAGAATTTAGATTGAGGAATCAGGTTCTTGGAACATTATTTTCTCATCAAAATTCTACTTAATATTACTAATACATTTTATTAAAAAAAAATCTACACAAGTGCTAATCAAAAGATAATCACTACGAATCAAAGAACTTTAACTCGATACTTGAAAGAGTATGGCAGATTCACGAAACTAGTTGTAATCATTCCAAGAAAATAATTTTGCAGCTGTTGGCATTCTCACTACAAATTCATCTATTATGACTGATTTGGTCCTAGAATAATCATGTGGCAGAGATGGGAAGAGACTCACATCGACCAAAATAATTTACAGTGTCCCCAATGAACCTTCGGCACTCCTCTTCCTTGACAACGTCAGCCGCCATCACGAGAACATTCTTGGCACCCAAAAGATAGGAGTTCTCCCTTATGCCCCAGAGCCTGTTCTCTCTTCTTGCAACCAATACTAGATTTGCTTTCTTTCTCGCGTACTCGTATGCTATTCGCTGCATTGTGATCCATAGTCATATAGAAGAACCTTGTCATTTCTCTTTAGAGAGTCTCATTAAAGATAAAGTTCGGCATAACAAAAGAAAATCCAATTACAGAGGTCAAAAATTTTACTTGGAAATGAAAATTGTGGATACAGTTAGAAAATTCCAGCAAGTTCTGTACTAATCAAGGAAGAATTTTTACATTAACTTCGTGTCAAACATTTCCTCCAAAAATATAAATACTGTGTTTTTTCTGGCATATTTAGTAGGCAAAACCTTCTTCCGGCTCTAGATTTTGTCCAAGATTCTCATTTATTGGATAGAGAAAATAATCCTGCCTATAACCAATCGAACACATAAAAAAAACATGAATTCAGTACCAAGGAACTACAAATTCATGCTCAAGCTGGTCATTAACACTAACAAGTGTGTTGGACTAGCAAGAATGATCCTGAATCCTCCAAGTACAATCTTTGCCAAGAGCTAAGTTACTGAATAATAACAACAAGCAATCAATAAGAATCCCATGTAAACACCAAGATTTACGCAGAAACCACTCAAATGCGAAGAGGAAGACCACGAGACGAAGTCCAATCGAATCTTCCATTATAGTCTGTGCTATGAAAATGTCCTTGAACCCCTTACTCCAAGGTTCAAGCGATCCCGAACACAGCAAAGAATTATGAGAGCAATACCCAAGAAGAAACCTTGAACTCTCTTTCACATGATTATTAACCACGCTCACCTAATTAACATAATTTCGACAGAGCTTTGCTTTAGAGGAATAGTTCAATATATCTCAAGATCATTCAATCCACTTGAAAGGTGCACCGGATTTATGTCCTAAAACTATACTACATTGAAGTCCCTAAATTTTTTTTGAGAATGAAAAGAGTGATATCTAATTTCTCGATTATTGCAGATAGTGAACTCATGATATATAGGTTTCTAAAAGGCCTAATTGATGACCAACGAATCAAACTCCTCTTAGGATATGCATATGCACATTGACCATAGGTAGATCACTTTGCTCTGCCTCTTCTAAATTGAATTATGTTCTCCAATCTTTGTGTGTGCCTATGTTATGTTTCATCTGATTGTTGTAGCCTAGAGGTGGATAGACATGATGCCTTCTTCGAACTGATAATTTTATTCGATACAATGTTAAGGTGATATCTAAGGGCAAATGGAGAGAATTGAATAAAGTGTTAAGGCAATATGTAGGATGATTACACAACTAGATGTCTAGAATTTGGTTCATAACAAGACTTGGTTGATGACCTTAAGGCCAACGGAGATGATTTCCTAAGTTGAGACTATTAACAGAGTTTGTATGGAGTATGATATCATTGATTAGCTTACAGATGGTGATGGCATGACTTTGAAGTTACCAACTAGATGGCGACCATATACATGACTTTGAAGTAGAGGGGATCTAACAGTTTCAAATCCTTACTTGAAAGGTTAAGAGGTCCTACAGATTGTTAAATGTACATCGTGCTTTTTGGAGGACTAAGGTCCACTATACTAACAGGGGCGGAGTTTAATGGAGACGACACCTATATCAATGTGTCCTCGTGTATTTTGAAGTATCCAGGTTGTATCTATACAAGTCTGACACAATATGACCTATGTTTTTGTAGTGTCCCTACTTCCTATTGCCAAATAAATATTTACACACACAATAGGTGTCACGACCCGCACCCTAGAGTAAGGGCACGAGACGTGGGTACGTCCAGCCTACGCCGCAGTGTCGACGGTAGAACGCTGTCCTAGATCTCATGCATCTAACAGTATAATGCTAAGCAGTTTATACTCCCCGAATGGGAGTGACATAGCAGAATGTAAACTCAATCACAACTAAGGAAGAAGAAGTACAATATGATATAGAACTCAAAATGAAATACAGATGATCAGAAGAGTCTAAGTGTCTAAGATAACAACTCAACAAACATCCAGAAATACAAAGTCTCAACTACAAAATATGAAAGAACATATACAATCCAGATCTCAAATGACAGAAATAATAAAAACCTAGACTAGGGAGCCTCAGTCTCTATAGCTAGTGGATCCGGCTGGAAATCCGGATCACATGTGTCATCTAGAGCTGTCCCATAAAAAGTGTCAACACCAGCCTCATCCTAGTCCTCTGTAAATATATCAACGGTGCCCAATCAGGACGGAGCGAGTACAATACATCTCAACAGATCATAGCAGGTTAGAAAATATAACCATGCAGTAGAGTAAGATAAAGAAAACTGAAAGAAAGTACAGAATGTAAAGGAGATAGCTGTAATAGAAATATCTACTATAAATAGAGAACGAACAGTGGCTAGTGAGTTAGAGTACAATATAGACATGTGAATGGCATAGGATGATTCTGATGCTACACTACGGAATGATTCTGATGCTACACTACTTGGATATTATTCACATGTCCACTTCTACTCTCCCGTACCCCCAATCAATACACAAGGATCCAGCCAGGTTATGTTATGATTCATGTAATGGCCCCCGAAGGGTGATACATGATAGTCCCATAAATAGGAATTCTAGGAATGCCCATAAATGGGTGATTTATGGAAGACTCTGTGATCATGAGAGTACATGTCACAAGTGATTCAATGAACCATGAAGCATAGTGATACACAACGTAAGTGAAACGCACAGAACATGTGGTATCCGATGCTCCCTGAGGGGATAACATCTCAAGAAAGGATCCATATAGTACTAATCCGTGTGACCAACGTGACAGCATCAAGTAAAGTAATTTAAAGCAGGAGAATAATTCTAACAGGATATGAAATGATCAGAGAATGTACTCGCCTGTATCCTGAGTATCTGAAGAATATCTACTGTCCGAGGAGTGGTGTCTGTCTCCTATAGAACAGTACAAGTCACTATAAGTCTAAAATGATAATAAGATGCAATTCAATACATTCTATATGAATCTAGGTCAATCTAGACCAAAGTCAACTCTTGGTCAACTCTGGTTAACCCTAGAAGTCAAATTAGGTCAAACAAGTCTATACTAGTCTAACTAGTCTATTCTATCAAGCCCACATCAATTCTAGACTATACAAGTCTAACTAGACTCTATACTGGCATTCAAGCCACACCTATAGGCTAAGAGCCCTAGGCTATAGGCTATATCATGCCTAAGCAAACCCACATATCATATATACACATATTAATATATATATAATATAATATAGTACTACACATTAACATATAGGCTACCTATATATGTGCATCTCATATATATATATATATATATATATATATATATATATATATATATATATATATATATATATAAAATATATATATATATATTTATATATATATATATATTTTATATATATATATATATATATATACATATATATAAAAATATATATATGTATATATATATATTAAAATATATATATATATATATATATATATATATATATATATATATATATATATATATATATATATATATATATATATATATATATATATATATATATATTTTATTAAAATATATATTAAAATATATATATATATATATATATATATATATATTTTAATATATTATATATATATATATATATATATATATATATATATATATATATATATATATATATATATATACACACATGTACATAGAAGATAGGAAATGGGCACATGTACATTGTGTTCATGTGTGTGTGTGTGTGTGTTGAGAGTACAAGAGAGCATGTGTGTGTATGAGTGACAAGAGAGCATGTGTGTGAGGGTGTCAAGATAATTCCTGGAAAACAGTGAGGTAACATGTGAGATTGTGTGAGTGGGAAATCCTGAAAACAGGAAAACGGTGAATGGTATTAGTAAATCAGGGTAGTGTATATGGTATCAGTGTCAATAGGAGTTAGTATAATACCTGTGTGGGATAAGGCATGACAGGGTAGTATGAGTAGAGGGTTAAGGAATGTGACATGGTTCCTGTGTAAACCTGGGAAATAAGTGTACTGTAAAACAGTGTGGTGTTCCTGAGAGTGTCAAGGGGGTGTTCATTGCTGTGTGGAGTGACATATACAAAACAGTGTATGATAACAGGAAAACAGGGAGCTACTCTAGTGTGGAACAATACCATGTATAGGAATAACATTCAACATGGTATTAAATCATGAAGCCAATATTAAAGGAAAGGAAATCATTCTCAGGTTTGATGAGGACTAACAATTCACATTTGGTTTAAGGAAAGGAAATTAATGACAGTGAACTCACATTGAAACAATCATTCAATTTTCAGTTTAATATTGAAAGTAATCATGCAACCTATGTATCAGTCATAACATTTCGAAGCCAACTCAAAGTCCAAAATCCCATTCATGAATCCAAAACCCATTCTAATATGAAAAATCAATTTATCATGAGCTAATAGACATGTAGGAATAATAAAACAACTGAAACATCAATTTAACAGATAAAAATAGGAATTAAAGTGTTCAGGAATTGGAAAAATATAATATGGTATCAGTGGTATCAGTCGAATACCAAACTTACATTCGAATCCCATTTCTCATGACAACCAACCTAATCTAATAAGTAAATATCAACTAACAGAGATTATCAAACATGTCTAGGATCTTAATTAGCAATTTAAATCATAATTAAACCATTTAAAATTGGAAATTAACACAGAACAAATAATTGGACTGAACACAGCACAGTGCACGACCAGTGCACACCCAAAAGCGTGTCCGACACGACACGAGGACTCACGAAACTTTGGGAGCCTCGTGTCAGTGTCAGCCCCAACCCGTGTGTCGAGTTTCACGTGTCCACGTGGTGTATCCAGGGAGTTGTGGCCCCCGAGTAGTAGGGGACTGCTACTCGCGTGCGCGCGTGTGGAACCCAGTGTGTTCCCGTGTCCATAACGACCCGACACGACACCACAACCACCTCAGTCCACCAGAAAACATTAAGCAAGGCCAAACCCTAATTTTCTATTCAAACAAAATCCGAAAACAATGATGAAATGCCTACTGTGTTATTTCATCAAACACTTAGGTTAGCCACTGATACGTGTCCGATACGGACACGTATTGGACACAAAACCTAGAAATAACTATACCACTAGTTAGGGTATTCCTAGGGTTTCCTATTCATGCATTTAAATCACTATTTTATGGTAGGAATAGGAATTTACCTAGGTGAGTGAAATGGCTCAAAAGCTTCAAAGAGAGTTGTTCCTCTAGCTACCCAAACTCCTCCAAATTGCTCCTTCACTGAAATTTCTCACCATAGCCAGGAAATACACAGAGATTAGAACCTATTGCAAGAAATTTGAAGGAAAAAGGAGTTGAAATGGAGAAGATAGGGATTGGGGAAGAAAGGCGTTTACCTCTATTTCCAAACTTGCTATTTCCTAAAGGAGGCTAGCCCTAAGTTGTAGAGACATTATATAGGGTGGGGAAACCAATATTGGTCGGCCATGTAGTGTAGGCTAGGGTTAGGGTTTCACTAGTTCGATTATGGGCCTCTATGGGCCTAAGCCATAAGTCATGGCTTATGAAATCACAAGCCATTATCTAACATATTCATTAATCCTATTCCCAAATTTAATCCTAATGACTAGAGTGTCACTAACTTGGGTTAACTAGGGTTTCATAATCTAACCAAGATAGTCATGACTAGGGTTAGCTTCTAGGACAGTCTCCTAAGTCACCATGAGTCAAAGTCAAGAATAGCACTAAATTAAATTATACTAAAAATCACTTAAATTCCAATAATTATAATTAATACTAAATAATTCAAATAATTCCCAAAAATTTAAAAATGACCAAAATACTCCCAACCTAGAAATATGGTTGTGACAAATCTACCCCCTTAAAATAATTTCGTCCTCGAAATTAAGGACGAAACTAACAGATGAAAATGATAGATAATCATACCTCACGGTACAAACAGATATGTGTATCGCTCGCGCATCTCATCCTCCTGCTCCCAGGTCGACTCTCCTGGAGAATGATGCCTCCATGCGATGCGAACCAAGGGTATCACCTGGTTTCTCAGCACCTTCTCTCGGCGATCCAGAATCTCCACAGGCTGCTCTGGATAACTGAGAGTAGGTCCAACCTCAATCTCCGAATGATCGAGTACATGGCTAGGATCAGCCACATACCGTCTCAACTATGATACGTGGAATACATTGTGGACACCCACTAGTACAGGTGGCAAGTTTAGCCTGTATACCACGTCACCACTCTTTCACTGATAACGAAAGGGCCGATGAAGCGCGGGCTAAGCTTCCCACCTCCACCAAAACGTATCGTACCACGAGTCGGAGATATCCTCCAGAAAATCTGGTCTCCAACCTAATCACAAGCAAGGTCTCAAATTAACTATGATAAACAAACATGATCAATAAAACACAACAAACAAATCTAAATCTAATCCTACTCTAATCTGTACCTCAAACTCCAAGGGCCTCCGGTGGCTATCGGTCCAATGCCGATGTCTGTCCTGCGCCACGCGAAGTCTGTCTCTGATAAGCTTCACCTTCTCTGCTGCATCTACAACCATCTCAGGCCCCAGTAAAACTTGCTCCCCAACATCATCCCAAGACAAGGGTGTACGACATCTACGCCCGTACAGTTCCTCGAATGGTGACATCTCAATGCTGGCCTGAAAGCTGTTGTTGTATGCAAACTCAACCAAGTGTAGGTGATCCTTCCAAGACCCTCCAAAATCTAAAACACATGTCCGCAGCATGTCCTCGAGTGTCTGAATAGTCCGCTCTGACTGTCCGTCCGTCTGAGGGTGGTATGCAGTGCTAAACTTGAGCTGAGTGCCCAAGCTAACATGCAAACTCCTCCAAAAATAGGAAGTGAAACGACTATCCCGATCTGAGACGATGCTGACCGGAACTCCATGTATCCTGACAATCTGTCGCATGTACATCTCTGCGAGCTTCTCTGTAGACGTACCCACTTTGAATGGTAAGAAGTGGGCCGATTTGGTCAGTCTATCCACTATGACCCAAATTGCGTCTTTCCCTCCTGGTGTCCTCGGCAATCCAGAAACAAAATCCATCGTGATATGCTCCCACTTCTACTCCGGAATGGGCAATGGCTGCAGCAATCCTCCAGGCTTCTGCCTCTCTGCCTTTACATGCTGACAGACGAGACATCTAGCGACGAAGTGCGCTACTTCTCGCTTCATACCACTCCACCAGACATGCTCTCTTAGATCCCTATATATCTTGTTGGCACCAGGATGTATAGTATACTGAGAGCGATGGGCCTCCTGTATCACCTGCTCCCGAAGCTCTCCACTGGGTACACACAGTCTGGAACCGTGCCTCAATGCGCCATCATCTGCTATAATGAACTCACCATCCAGCAATCCTGCCCTGACCTGCTTCCGGATACACCGCAGAGCAACGTCCTCGAACTGAGTCGACTTGATTCTCTCAATCAAGTCCGACTGGATCTGAAGGCCCCACATCTGCATATCTACTCCTGGTACTAGCACCTCAATCCCCAGGCTCTCCAAGTCTGCTAACAGATGACGGTCTGTGAACACATACTTCAAGCTCTTATGATCTGTAAAAATCTCTACCCGCTCTCCATACAGATAGTGCTTCCAGAGCTTCAAAGCAAAAATCACTGCTGCCAACTCCAAATCATGGGTAGGATAATTCTTCTCATGGGGCCGTAATTGCCTGGAAGCATAGGCAATCACTTTTCCGTGCTGCTGCAGAACGCAACCCAGACCCTTCCCTGAGGCGTCACTATATATAGTGAACCCGCCTGATCCTGATGGCAATGACAAAATAGGGGCTGTCGTCAACCGCTTCTTCAGCTCATCAAAAGCGGCCTGACACTCCTCGGACCAGATAAACTTTGCGTCCTTTCGGGTCAGCCTCGTCAAAGGCTCTGTAATCCGAGAAAAATCCTGCACAAATCTTCTGTAGTAACCGGCCAATCCCAAAAAACTGTGGATCTCTGCAACTGTAGTCGGCGCTGTCCATGCCTCAACTGCTACGATCTTCTTGGGGTCAACTGAGATCCCATCTTCAGTCACCACATGCCCCAAAAAGTCAACCCGGTCTAAGAAGAACTCACACTTGGAGAGCTTCCCATAAAGCTGCTCCTTCCTGAGAGTCTCCAGCACTATCCTCAGATGCTCCTCGTGCTCCTCCTCGGTCTTCGAATACACCAAGATGTCGTCGATGAACAACACCACAAACTGATCCAGGTACTGGTGGAATACCTTGTTTATCAAGTTCATGAACACCGTCGGGGCGTTAGTCAACCCAAACGGCATAACCAAGAACTCAAACTGCCCGTACCTCATCCTGAATGCTGTCTTTGGAATGTCCTCCCCCTTCACCTTCACCTGGTGATAGCCTGACCTCAGATCAATCTTGGAAAATACCCGAGCTCCGCTCAACTGGTCAAAAAGATCATCGATCCGCGGCAGTGGGTACTTGTTCTTGATCGTGAGGTTGTTGAGTGCTCTGTTGTCAATACACATCCGTACTGACCCATCCTTCTTCGGCACAAACAATACTGGTGCACCCCATGGCGACGAACTCGAACGGATGAAGCTATTGTCCTGCAACTCATCCACTTGCTTCTTCAGCTCTACCAACTCACTGTTGTTCACTCGATAGACATGCTGAGAGATGGGTTCCGCTCCTGGAACCAAGTCTATCGAGAACTCAATGTCTCTGTCTGGTGGCAATCCAGGCAACTCCTCTGGAAAAACATCCATATACTCTGCTATTAAGGGGTGTGGAATCGTCTGCTCCTCAACCGAGACTCCGTAGAAAACTCCGCTGCTCTGCTCCGCCTGACGTCTGGAGTACTCGAACTCTGGCTCCCCCGGCACTCTGAAGAGAACTCTACCCCCTCTGCAATCAATGCTGGTGTGGTGCCTGCTCAACCAATCCATATCGAGTACTATATCGTAGTTCGGCAATGGCATTACGAGCAGGCTCACCTCCAACTCACAGCCTCCCAAAACAACACTCCGACCCTTACAAACATCACTCATGAGGATAATGCCACCTCCGGTCGTGATCTTGTAAGTCCTAGGCAACGATTCAGCTATGATATCGTGTCTAATCGCAAATGATACTGATATGAAACTATGCGAAGCACCGGAATCGAATAATGCAAAAGCTGGACTGGAGTCGAGAAGAATCGAACCTGCGATCAGCTCTCCTATCACCTCTACATCCTCGACCGCCATGGCGAAAGCTTGCCCCTGCTGGCCTCCTCTGGCCTGCTGCTGGTGTTGAACGAACCTCTGCTGCTGTGTCGGCAGGACTGGTCCCCTCTGCTGGCCTGCTGGAGCTCTGACTACTGCTTCCTGAGCTGCTCGTCCCATGCGACACTCTCTCATCTGGTGGTCTGCTGAACCACACACTAGGCACTGGCCTAGCCTCTTCCGGCACTCATTGGAGACATGCCCGGGCTTCTTGCAGTAAGCACAAGTGATAATCTGTCTCTGGCCCTGCTGCTGCTGTCTCGACTGCTGCTGCTGTTTATGCTGGAACGGCTGCGGCTGGAACTGCCTCGGCTGCTGGTGTTGAAAGTGAGGCCTCTTGGCCTAGCCTCCGTTGCTGCTGCCCCCAACAGGGTCTCGCCCCCTCTTGAGCTTCAGCTCAAGATCGTCCTCAGCCAATAAAGCTTCCGTCAAAATCTCCTCGAAAGTGGCATCCCTATTGCCCTTGGTCAAGGACTTGACTTCCTTGACCAGACCCTTTCGGAACCTCTGGGCCTTCGCCGTCTCGCTCAAGCCCTCTACGAATCTGCCGAGGCGGCCGAACTCCCCAGCGTACTCCTCTACTGACAGGCTCCCCTGAACTAAGCTCTCAAACTGCGACTCCAAGGCTCGGAGCGCTGCATCTGGAAAGAACTTCTTCTTGAAGAAGCCCTTGAACTCCTCCCAGGTCTATCTAGCTACCCCCACCCTGGGGTCGGACTGATACCAGGTACGAGCAAGATCTCGTATCCGGCTAGCTGCTGCCTCTATCTGGAGATCTGCCGGTATCCGGGCCAGGCGGAAGATCTCCTCTATATGCTCGATCCACTCGTCAGCATATAAAATCCCCTCCGTCCCCAGGAAGTCTCTGGGGCTCATCTTTTGGAACTGCTCTATCTCAGGTGTCCTCGACTGCTGGACTGCTGGTCGAGCTGCGACTGTCGTAAGGGCAACGGGAGGGGGGGCTCGATTCCGGTAGAGGGGGCTCGACCTCAAGGGAGGGAGCCGGAGGGGGGGCTCGACCTCGGCGGAGGGAGCGAAGGGAGGGCTGCGCTCCACCGGAGGAGCAGGGGGAGGGGGACTCGACCCCGGTGGAGGAGGCTATATATATATATATATATATATATATATATATATATATATATACACACATGTACATAGAAGATAGGAAATGGGCACATGTACATTGTGTTCATGTGTGTGTGTGTGTGTGTTGAGAGTACAAGAGAGCATGTGTGTGTATGAGTGACAAGAGAGCATGTGTGTGAGGGTGTCAAGATAATTCCTGGAAAACAGTGAGGTAACATGTGAGATTGTGTGAGTGGGAAATCCTGAAAACAGGAAAACGGTGAATGGTATTAGTAAATCAGGGTAGTGTATATGGTATCAGTGTCAATAGGAGTTAGTATAATACCTGTGTGGGATAAGGCATGACAGGGTAGTATGAGTAGAGGGTTAAGGAATGTGACATGGTTCCTGTGTAAACCTGGGAAATAAGTGTACTGTAAAACAGTGTGGTGTTCCTGAGAGTGTCAAGGGGGTGTTCATTGCTGTGTGGAGTGACATATACAAAACAGTGTATGATAACAGGAAAACAGGGAGCTACTCTAGTGTGGAACAATACCATGTATAGGAATAACATTCAACATGGTATTAAATCATGAAGCCAGTATTAAAGGGAAGGAAATCATTCTCAGGTTTGATGAGGACTAACAATTCACATTTGGTTTAAGGAAAGGAAATTAATGACAGTGAACTCACATTGAAACAATCATTCAATTTTCAGTTTAATATTGAAAGTAATCATGCAACCTATGTATCAGTCATAACATTTCGAAGCCAACTCAAAGTCCAAAATCCCATTCATGAATCCAAAACCCATTCTAATATGAAAAATCAATTTATCATGAGCTAATACACATGTAGGAATAATAAAACAACTGAAACATCAATTTAACAGATAAAAATAGGAATTAAAGTGTTCAGGAATTGGAAAAATATAATGTGGTATCAGTGGTATCAGTCGAATACCAAACTTACATTCGAATCCCATTTCTCATGACAACCAACCTAATCTAATAAGTAAATATCAACTAACAGAGATTATCAAACATGTCTAGGATCTTAATTAGCAATTTAAATCATAATTAAACTATTTAAAACTGGAAATTAACACAGAACAAATAATTGGACTGAACACAACACAGTGTACGACCAGTGCACACCCAAAAGCGTGTCCGACACGACACGAGGACTCACGAAACTTTGGGAGCCTCGTGTCAGTGTCAGCCCCGACCCGTGTATCGAGTTTTACGTGTCCACGTGGTGTATCCAGGGAGCTGTGGCCCCCGAGTAGCAGGGGACTGCTACTCGCGTGCACGCGTATAGAACCCAGTGTGTTCCCGTGTCCATAACGACCCGACACGACACCACAACCACCTCAGTCCACCAGAAAACATTAAGCAAGGCCAAACCCTAATTTCCTATTCAAACAAAATCCAAAAACAAGATAAAATGCCCACTGTGGTATTTCATCAAACACTTTGGTTAGCCACTGATACGTGTCCAATACGGACACGTATTGGACACAAAACCTAGAAATAACTATACCACTAGTTAGGGTATTCCTAGGGCTTCCTATTCATGCATTTAAATCACTATTTTATGGTAGGAATGAATTTACCTAGGTGCGTGAAATGGCTCAAAAGCTTCAAAGAGAGTTGTTCCTCTAGCTATCCAAACTCCTCCAAATTGCTCCTTCACTGAAATTTCTCACCATAGCCAGGAAATACACAGAGATTAGAATCTATTGCAAGAAATTTGAAGGAAAAAAGGAGTTGAAATGGAGAAGATAGGGATTGGAGAAGAAAGGGGTTTACCTCTATTTCCAAACTTGCTATTTCCTAAAGGAGGCTAGCCCTAAGTGGTAGAGACATTATATAGGATGGGGAAACCAATGTTGGCCGGCCATGTAGTGTAGGCTAGGGTTAGGGTTTTACTAGTTTGGTTATGGACCTCTATGGGCCTAAGCCATAAGTCATGGTTTATGAAATCACAAGCCATTATCTAACCTATTCATTAATCCTATTCCCAAATTTAATCCTAATGACTAGAGTGTCACTAATTTGGGTTAACTAGGGTTTCATAATCTAACCAAGATACTCATGACTAGGGTTAGCTTCTAGGACAGTCTCCTAAGTCACCATGAGTCAAAGTCAAGAATAGCACTAAATTAAATTATTCTAAAAATCACTTAAATTCCAATAATTATAATTAATACTAAATAATTCCAATAATTCCCAAAATTTTAAAAATGACCAAAATACCCCCAAGCTAGAAATGTGGTAGTGACAATAGGATGTATATGGTTTGAACAACTTGGAAAATGAATTGCTATTTCATAAAAGATGTTAGTCAGACATATTCACTAACAGTTGGTGTCCCAAATGTTGAGATTAGCATCTAGTAGCCTTCACCCCTTTTGAAAATAATATGAAGAATAATTTTTAGAATTCCTCCTGCAATGATAACAACCAAAAACTCAACAACATACTAAGGAAAAGAAGAAAATGTACCCCAAAATTGCTGGAGAGTTCAGAGCAGAAGCGGTCGAGAAGGTACTCCTTGTGGAGGCGGTTGTACAGCCGATTTGGGAGTGGCATGGTGCCAAGCCCACCGTAGCCACGTCCACGACAGGGAGCCTCCCTCCTCTGATCGGATCAAAGAAAGAAACTCACCGAAGGGGATGAACGGTTGTCTAGGTATTCGGGGAAGTGCTCGCCAGAGTCCGACGACCTCTTTCGTACGGTTGTCGCCACCATCGACAGAGTCCTCGAGGAAAGACTTTGATCTAGGGTTAGGGTTTGGGGATAACATCGGATGGATTTGGGGATTAGGGTTATATAAGAGAGAAATGAGGAGGAAGAGAAAGAAGAGGAGGAAGAGGATGAAGAAGGGCTTTCCTTCTCCATCTACTGCGAATGAGAGAAGGAAGAGAGGAAGGGAGAGCAGAGACTTATTGAGTAGGGAGAGTTTACGAGAGATCGGGAAAAGTTGTTGTGCTCTCTAATAAAAAAAAGAATCATAACCGTCAATAGATGTAAAAATTTGAAATAATTACAATAATGGCAGAAAAAAAATAGAGGCAATTTTTTCGTACATGCATTACTTGACGGTTATCAACAAAACGTCAATATAAAAGATGCTCTTTCTTGACGGATCCCTCGAAACCGTCAACATACATACTATAAATGAGCTAAAGTAACAAAAAAAAGGCTATCTCTTGACGTAAGCCAAAAATCGTCAAGATAAACCATATTGTTGACGGTTTTCGACGACCGTCAACTTATAAACCGTCAAGAATCGTCATTTTTCTTGTAGTGTTATATCAAAATACTATGTATGGATGGTATGAAATGTCATATCCCTATTTCCAATAATTGAGTTCAACTGAATGTGATGTTGTACAAGTCTAAGTTACACTGGTATAAGACTTTAGTTATAACAATTCTAATTCAACATTTAAAATATCAAGGTTTTCACAATGGAATAGTGGAAGGTTGAATTAATAACTTTATTATTCACTGAATAACGAAAAGTAGCAGAATGATAGGTTCTTATAAATAGACCAAATATTTTCATTATGGGTTACAATCCATAAAACATAAATTAAAAAACAATATTCTATACATTATGTCCTTTATTAAAATAAAATAACATCTTCTAAAACGGTCACATGGAAATTGGGTACTATCGTGTAGTTGCGTCTTTGAGTATTGGCCGAAAGGCAATCACGACTTGTTAAGTTGACGTTGTTGACACGAGAAGATTTTAGAGGCAAAGTATAAGTAAGTTGCTAGTGCAAGGCATGAAGATGGTCTAGAGACACAAAATAGGCCTAGAGTCTATGTCCTAAAACTGATCCTAAGGCAAGAGTAGAAAGACAATCGTAAAGAATTATGTTGCACAAAGTAAATAAACGTGTTGGTTTTGTATGGGTGGGCGAGGAGCTCACACCACCAGTACAGTTGAGTACTGACATCCACACAGTTTTTATGTGCAGAAACAGGTAGAAGCTCGTGGCACGGAGCTCGCTTGGATGCGTCGAGGCACGGAGTTCCTTGGCGATTCGAGACGTGCGACCGCATGGAGTCAGGACTTATACGAGACATAATGTATGGACGTCGCCTATCTGAAGCATCCGCTGGCTCGAGACATGTATTGAGAGATGAGAGAGAGCTGAGTGACTTGTAATATGAGAAGAGTTAGCTTGAGTGATTGTAATCTTAGCCTTGCGCCCTATTGTAATCCTTGTTTCAATATCAATAAAATACATCCTTTGAATGACTTGTGTTTTGTTCTAAATTTCTGCTGCTATTATTCAATGTCTCTGCTTCGGACTTCTGTGCGACGATCCCGTCGCAGCCGCTGTAATCGGTCGTTATGGAACCTGCCTTGCACGAGCACAATCTAGGCTCGTGCGACATCACGCCTTAGCGAGGTCGATCGCTCCTACGGAAGCGGGGCGTAACACCATTAAAGGTGTCATAATACCCGTGAATATTCGTCTTGTACAAACATAACCATTCCATCTAGGATGATACAGATCTGGTGTCCCGGTCCTCAATTGAAGAATAAAATATTATGCACATGTTGTCCATGATAATATAGACACAACTATCTATAAATACCGAAAATATCAAAAAAGAATGTGAATGTTTTAAAGAAATAGACATCATCATTCCAACTATCTTTCCACTATTTCCTTATGCCCTTAAGACACCAATTATACACAAAATTTCCCACATGGTCATCTCAAATGGTGACAGAATGGTCCCAATGTTTCCATTACAGTATTATCAACAACTAAGGATCATAACAGTACATACATTCATCATCATTATAGAGTTTACATTCCATTCTGGAAACCATCCAAGTGAAGTATCAGTTATTTTAACTCTATGATTCTCTTTTAACAACTTACAGTTTAATCGGTCACCATAGGCTTGTTATTAGCATACCAACATAAGATAGTGAACTCTAAGTTCTAAATCGGCTGTATCGTTCATACAGTTGCACCAACATTCTGTAATATCACGAATCCAACATAGAAATCATACAAATAATCTCTTTTAATCTTGGTTCATTTTAGCATGGTATCATGATCATAGGAACACAAAAGAGGGAAGATAAAATAGAGTTCTCTTATTAAGAAGTGAGAGATCAGGAATGAAAGACCATAGCCCTTTTATTAAGAAGTGAGAGCTCAGGAATGAAAGACCATAGCTGCTCACTTGTTCAAGAAAATGCATAAAGGAAGAAGTATGAAAGAGCTGCAAGCTTTTGCAACGCCTCTACTTTCTTCCAAGTTTTAATGTTCGATTCGACTGAGCTTTTAGAATACTTTCTTCTCTTCCCTCTCTATCAAGGTCAAAAATAATATAGTGCAAATGAAATGAAGGGGAGCGATTCTTTATATAGCTTTCAAAAGCGGTTACGAAGAGATATAGTTATTACCCCAGTAACAAACTTGATCTCATCCTAATATGATTCAATGAATGTAGACTTAATTATAACCAAAGCCAAGTCAACGGATAAGATTTTTTTAAAGAATTGGAGGATCTATCTGTAGTGCCCCGCTCCTGACGATGGCATCGTCTTGGCTTGTGGCGAGCATAACTCAGTGAAAACTGAGTTAATTGTAAAAATTACCTTTTGTCTCTAATCGATTGGGACAAATACATGAAGAACCCTTCATATACATGGATTGGTTTCTGTAGGAATAAGTCCAATGTAATGGACTGTGTCTTGGCGACTAAACTATATACATACGAGTCTCTTCTCATATTTTTTAACTATTGCTTTCGTTGGACATATTTGCTGTTTGGTTTTAATGAATCACTTTCACTGTCATTTTCGATGAATGTATTTATTGTCTGCTTTCATCGTTTTTTGCATGCATTTGAGAATTCTGGAAGAAAGAGAAAGAAAAAAAGAAAAAAAGTATACTGATTCAATGTTAATGCCATTGCAAGAGGACACAAAATAAATGCTTGATCATTGTGAAGTAATTCTCATTTTTTCGATAATTCTCTAATCATTGGATAGTTCTGGCCATTCTTTCATTTTCCTTCACATCTTAATAAAGAATTCTTTTTGTTTTCTTACAACATTCTAAGATCGATATTCTCTAGTAAGAATTAAAATATAAATAAGTTACATGTATGTTGTTGCTAATGATTGAAATACTGGAACTATAAATTATTGTGAAGTAATTCTCATTCTTTCGATAATTCTCTAATCGATAGATAGTTCTTGCCATTCTTTCATTTTCCTTCACATCTTAATAAAGAAGTTGTTTTGTTTTCTTGCAACATTCTAAGATCGATGTTGTCTAGTAAGAAGTAAAATAAATAAGTTACATGTATGTTGTTATTGCTAATGATTGAAATACTGGAACTATAAATTATTACTACACATTTCCTCAAAAAAATTTAGTAGGAGCTTTTGTATGGAAAGTAGTGCACAAATAATTTTGTACCATGGCATAGTTCCAAAATGGTTTGGGACCAATGGGTCGCCAATCAGGATAACCTTGAATGAGAACTGAAATTGCGAGCATAGCGGACAGGAATAAAATGTACAAGTAGATATTTCCATTTCTATTTACTTTTTATTCTATTACCATGCAAGATATATTTTATAGTTAAGTTGCATAAGTATTTTAATGGTCATGGACAACTTGTGCACAAGGTTTGGCTTTCCTCGAATGATATTCGAAGCACTAGGACCATATTGTTGTAAGAAATTTATATGGCTTTAGGCATGAGGCATTGTGGGACCTTCATGGGGCTAGCTTCCAGATTGGAAGGGTGCATCATAATATCCTGTATAGTCCTTTATGGTGTCAGAATCACCAATGAACGTCATGTCGATAAGCTGCACTGCTAATAAAATTTTAGCATGGACGGTAAGTGCTAATCCTTGTTTTATGCAGGAATGGACAAGTCGAAATGGGTAAGAAATAACTATTTTGGTGACATGGTTATATTTCATGCTTACACTTATATTCTCGATTATGAACTGTCAATAAAACCTAGTCCAAAATAGAAAGATCATTTTAGTAATTGTATGTTTCACATATACTATGTTGAGGTGAGTCGAGTTGGTACTGCTCACTAGTGCATTCTCCAATGTACTGACCTTCTTCTCCATAAATGTTGGGAACAACGCAAACGCTCAAAGGCATTAGGAGTCTCGTGAAGCATTTGAAGCTCTTTCATTTTTGAAGTATTTTTAGGTTCTTTCCTTTGAAGGAATTTCAGATTTCAATGTAATAAATGGTCATAATATATGGAACGATATTAGATTTGAATGTAAGCTGAGTTGACATTTCACTTAATTTTATAATAATTTGTACTCCGTTTTAAGATTATAAATAAATTAAAAACATTATTTCTGCCTAATTTATTGTCTTCAACTTTCTACTATTGTGTTGGTTCAACCTTATGTTCAATTGATTTATCATATGTGCACGTTAATGCCTTGTACTAGTGCATTTGACTTGTACAACATCATATTTAGTGACGACTTTTTGATTTAATAAAATTGGGATGTGTCACGCTCCAGAACCAAAATACTGGAGAGCGGGGGACAGACATAGCCAGCTACGTACATTGAAGTGCAACCCACCTCGCAATACGGTTACGGCTGTCTAGATGCATGAGGGTTAAACTACAATCCATGAGTCTCTATGGTCAAGAACAAGTCTAGTGTCTCAATCTCAAGCATGCAAATAATGTACAAGATGTTAGATCATCATACATACAAAGTAAGGCATCCCAAACATTACATATTCAGATGATCATGAAGCTAGTCATACAAAATACGAGATTAACAAGAGATAAGTCATACATAATCAACCCTAGGATTTGCCAATCATGTAACAGCCCTTAGACAGACAGAAAGTAAGTTTCAACACGAGCTAACACTTGTTCGGCGGCTAAATGCCTCAAAAAATAATTTATAATAGAGTGGGAGAGCAAAATAAGAAACCCACTCGTTGCCAGGATTACGTCTGGTGTTCACCATCTGGCTGGAAGACAAGTAGATCCTCGGGTGCTACTCCAAAATCTGGCCATACAAAACTAGCTGGGTCAGAACCCAGAAGAGCAAGTGCCACAAGGGAGGCTTCACTTAGAAACTAAAATCGACAAGTTAATAAACAGAATATATAAATAAATGAACATGATTAAGTAACAAGAAGACAGGGTTTGAAAGATAGGATGACAAATGATAAGATAACTAAGAAACTATTCCGAAAATCAAGTTACAACCCGTAAACCAAACAAGGACCGGGGTTATAACCCTTCACCTGAACAGAACTTAGTCCTTAACCATTTATCGACAAGATTAAAGCATAAACAATAATGCACTGAAGTAACCATATACTGGCACTGTCTAGACAAGACTAGACTCCATCCATCAATCACGGCCAAGCAAGAGTATGGCTTGATACTTTAACTAACTAGGGTTATCACATGTCTAGTTACTAGCAAGATGCAATAAGATGTTTCCACAGTCATAAGCCCTACAGCTATCCAGGTTATCCAGGCAAGGTGATTTATTAAATTTACAAGAATTATTAGGTGACTTGGAGTGCAACACATGACATTGTGCTTTAGTACTTAATTTCAAGAAGTGCCACACATGACAGTGGACTGGAAATATGCCCTACTCGTCGGTAGGCTACAAGTCCCTCAGGTGTGGCTGGGATAACGAGATCGCCTGTAACTGAGAAAATCTTTCTATATGAACTACTTGATCAATCTAGTCATTTAACCTAGTCAGATTCATTATAAATTCCAGACCGTGGTAACCAGAAATCCATGTCCTAGACATGAAGCAAGACGAGACAAGTAATTTGTACATGCACAATCAAGAAAATTAACTACGGTGTCAAGATAAGAGTTACTTAGCAAGTCAGGATAGCTGTCGCAACAGCGTTTCAAGATTATCATGTCATGTCAGGTTACTTGTTACTTGTCAAGATTACTTGTCTGGAGTGCGTCTCGACAGGCCACTATCAAGCTTATACATGTCATATCAAGTTTACTTGTTATTTGTCAAGAGTGCGTCTCGACGGGCCACTATCAAGATTATCGAGAAGGGTTCATGCCATCATGTCGTGTTCAAGTCAAGAGTTATCAAGTTATCACATACATATAACAAAACACATAAATAGTTGCAAGAACAAGGAAGGTGCAGGGAGGTAGGCGCATCACAAGGGGGGTCTAGGCATGGATGGGCGCCAGGACACCAATGGGTGCCAGGGCCAAGATGGCGCCTAGGCATGAATGGACACCAGGGCCAGAATGGCGCCTAAGTAAGCTTGGGCGCCTAGGAATGAATGGCGCATGGCCGAGTCTAGGCGCATGGTCAGACTGGGCGCATGGCCAGGGGGCGCTGGATCATCGTGGGCGTCAGGGCCAACATGGGCGCCTGGGCCTTGATGACCAGAGGGGAGGGGCACATCACACTGGACGCCTAAGCACCCATTAGCACAAGGGGCAGGGGGCGCCAGAGCGCGCAAGGCGCCTGGGCCAGACTGGGCGCATCACATTGGTGCCTAAGCATCTTGAGCGCAAGGGTCAAAAGGCATCAGATCATGTCGGGGCGCCAAGACCAAACTTAGGCGCCTGGACCAACATGGCACCGGGCGCTGTTCTTCTTCTCCAAACAGCAAAGAAGAACCCATGGGGAATCAAAACTTTAAGGCTCTATAAATCCTTCAAAACAAGTCGAAATCAAGACTTCCAAGGTTCTAAATGGGGTAGAATCAAATTCTCTACAACATAGAACCATTAGAATTCGAAAATAACAAAGTTTGAGAGATCAAAACAAAAAAAAACTAAAAATAACATAAACTTAGATCTACACAAATCCATCCACCAAAATAAAAAATGCTAAGCTCTAAAGAGGCTTCGAATCTAGTAGAGAAGAGAATGGAACAATAAAATGGAGGATCCATCATGAAGCAAGATTGCACTTGCCTAGGGGTTTTTGGTGGGTGGAGAGGAGTAATGGAGAAGAAGTAAATGAAGAAGAGTTATGAAGAGAGAGAGAAAGAGAGAGAGAGAGAGAGAGAGAGAGAGAGAGAGAAGAGCTGACTTATATAACAACCCTTCTCTTCTCAAACCATAATAAACCAAGCCAAGCCAAGAGTGCCATGATGAACCAAACCAAAATAAACCAAGATAAACCAAGTCAAGCTAAGACTAAACCAGGGTTAGGCTAAACAGGACAAGTCAAAACATGGGTCACCTGACAAACGTCAAAAATCCGTACACGTATACTGAAAATACGTATAACGGAAAACGGGAGTGACATGATGTGATACTACCAAGATGTGATTTGATATGGCAATATAACTTCTCAATGGATATTCTCAACACATGTGGGCCTCGTCCAATAAATTAAATAATCTAACCCATTAAGCAAGTCTCTCTTCTAAACCCAACTCCTACGACATGTTGGGCCCAAATTCAAGTAAACAGAATCATCATAATCCATCTAAGTATTTAAGCCCACAAAACAAATACCAACTTAAATGAATAATTCATATATTAAATTGCAACTTGATAACCAAGACTTCTGTCGAATCAAAACGAACCCCATTGTTGAGACAAAACCATCGCATAAATAAAAAAAGATTAAGGTATTACATGACTGCCTAAACAAGAATTCTTGAATGATGCTCCTCTTTACCAAAGCATTCATTAGTGTACGTTGCTAGATTGGTCCCCTATTTATCTCTAGACAATCGTGCCATCGTGCGGCGTTTTGGAGTATCTCGTATAACATAGCTGGCCGATGTTCGCATCCACTCTCTAGTATTTTGGGCGTGACATATGCGGTTTGAAGACGCATGGCGGAAGTGGTCTGTCTACAATAAAACATTACGAGATACGACGAATGATGATGTACACAGGGTCGGCCCACGGGATTTGGTTGCCCTATTCGGAGCCAGTTTTGGTTGTCCATTGATCCTTATTGTAGGCCGATCCTGGAGGTCACCTGCGACTCTAACCTTTATTGGGATCACGCTTAGCCTTGGAGTTGCCCTTAGTAGAGGGAGTTGCCCAAGCTTGAAGACTTGTCTGGCTTACCCCTGTGCCAGCCCTGGATGTACATATAAGGTAGTACAAATAGTTGAAGATATTTTTGTAATAATACGGTAGTTGTAATATTATCAATGTTGGTAGCGATATTATGGTGTGCTTTCGGAAAGTGTGGTATTGATTGGACATGATAACAATTTTCATTCAAGAGGATTTGGGCCGTTCAAAGTGTTGAATAAGTTAAAGTATAGTTAGGGAGAGGTCTCAATGAAGTTTGCAGTGACTGATGATGAGACACTTCATCCAGCCGATGACACAAAGAACTTGCATCGAATTCTCTACAAGAGGAGGGCTGCCGCTGTCGCGATTGTGTTTGAAATGAGCAAACCATACAAAAAAAAGTACGTTCAAGTCTAATTTTGGACTGATTTTGATGGATTTAATAAATTTTTTACTGATCTTTTATAATAAATTTCGGGCAATTTTTTTAAAAAGATTTGAATAAGATTTTGTATTTAAAATTTAATTTTATCTTTTATTGTTTTCCTAATTTGATTTTGTTTCATTTAGTTTAGATGCTTTATTATAAATAGAATTTCCTACAAGAAAATAATTTAGTTTTGATTAATAATATTAATTATTGAATTATTCTATAAAAATTTCACGTTGAATCTCAAATTTGATAATTTAGATTTTAGTACTCATGGGTTATTGAATGTCGACGGTCCAACACCTTTGGTTTCCGGATTTTGTTAACATGTGTTCTAAGGGCACTTGTTAATACATCGATAAATGTGTAATTTATGTGACCTCCACCATCATATTTATCAATATATATTTTTATTTAAAATATGTATAGTTTGTGTATTAATAAATATAAAAATGTATTAATGTATATGATCGTAAAATTATCCATATAAATTATGTTTTTATAAATATGTTAACATGTGTCCTTAGAAAATACAGAAATTTTCGTCCAAATGGACGAAATTATACAAATTTGCATGCAGAGGGAGAAGTTTGGGAAATTTTCAAAGAACGGGATCCAACTCCATTAGAGTTGGTGGCACGGGGGTGGAGTGGGCCACCTGGCTCACGAATTTTTTTTTCGGTGGTGCCGCAAACTTAATTGGAGGCGTGGTTTTTTTGTTTTTTTTTTCTCTACTGGTGCCGCCAACTTAGTTGGAGGCATGCTTTTTTTTATTTTTTTTACTCTAAACTCCAAGTAAGATGGCGCATGTTTTTTTTTCCTTTTTTTTCTTTCTTTCTTTCTTTTTTCTTTATTTGTTATTTTTTGTTTTTTCTTTTTCCCTTTGTTTTTTTTTTGTTTTGCTTGTCTTTTTCTTCTTTTTCTTTGTTTAGCCCATTGTTTTAGATTTGGGAGGGGGGTTTTGCTGCTTGTTTTTTTAAAACAGCGGCTGTCTCTCCTCTATATAATTCTCATCCGCTCCTCCTCTTCTTCACATTCTAACTCATTTCTTCTTCTTTTTTCAGAGTTCCAACCTAGCTCTTCTTTCTTTTTTTCACAATCATAGTAAATGGCTAACGATGGTCGTATTCCCGGTGGACCGACTACGGAGTTGATTAGGAAGCAACATAAAAATCATATATCCGATAAAATATTTACCGGACAGGTAATTTTTTTATCTCAATAATTTTTTTATCTCAACGTGAAAATCGCCATTTTAGTTAGTAGATATCTAATATATTTTAAATATTATTTTTTTAAAAATATTTAATAGTTATTCGATCATGATCTGAAAGTACGTCTCCGAGAGCATGGAAGTTGGCGAAAAGAGAGAAAATATAACACGTGGGTGTTAAATGACGCGCAAAAGGCCTTGGTCCGTTCTTTCGGGTTTCAATATTTAGACCAAATTAAATTTCTCACACACGACGTCCATCTTATTTTAAGTCTTGCCGAACGTTGGTGGCCCGAACGCAATACTTTTCAACTTCCAGTTGGGGAGATGACGATCACGCTATGTGATGTCGCAAACATATTGGGATTGCCTATCACAGGAGACCCAATATATTTCAAACAACATTCTACTCCATCTGATCTGATTACTACCTATCTCGGAATTATGCCTCCATCAGATCTGTGAGGTAACAGTTGTGTCACTTTTTCATGGCTTCGTGGAAACTTCATGGATTTAAATCACACCATGGACAACGAGGCGGTTGAAGTAGATGATATACGGGTATGTATTTTAAGTAGTAATATTTGTAAGGATTAATTTAGTATTTAGTAAAATGTTTGCTTTCTCTCTTTCAGATTATTCAGTGTACTAGAGCATACTTGCTCGCTTTATGTGGTGCTATTCTCTTTTTCGACGCAAATGGAAATAAGGTTAATGTGCGACTTCTACCATTTTTAGCTGATTTGACCAAACCCACTAGTCATGCGTGGGGAGCTGCTGCTTTATCATTTCTCTACGAAATGCTGACTGAATTTGCTAATATGAAAACGACCCAGAGTATTTGTGGATGCATGTCACTAGTTCAGGTAAGGAAAATTTTATTTGTGTTTCATTGTATTTACTTTGTACTGAATTTTCTAACTATATTTGTTGTAGGTCTGGTCGTACGAGCACTTCTATATTGGTAGACCGGTTACCAGCGTAGCTAGTAATTTTGGAGTCTTTTCTATTGCTATGCGTTGGTCAACGGATGTTGTAGATCAACAACATTGTCAATACAAGGTTGTCTCACTTTATCGTAAACAATTTGATACATTGGAGCATAGTGAGGTAATAATTTAATTATTTGATGAATGACTTTAAATTATTGTACTTATTTGTACATTATCGTTGAACAGGTGGCATAGGTACCATATACAATTACAGATAATGATCTAGAAATTAAAAGATTGTCATATTGGTTTAGTATGCATAGATCATATATTATATACGATCGGTATACAATGTATCATCCGGGAGATCGTGTTCTTCGACAATTCGGAAGGAGACAGATAATTCCGGATGATCCGCCCTCAATCAGTTACGCTCCATCATGGTAAATGGAATAGTAGATTTGACAATTACAGCATGAGGGACATATCTCCAATAATCCAATCTTTGGATGATTGTAAGTAAATTTTTAGTCCAATTATGATTACTCAATTTCGTCTAATTTTGCTAACTTAGTTGTCCTACATTACGCAGACATGGGTGACTATACTTATAGAAAATGGTGGGGATTTCCTCGTATGGGAAACCAATTCTATAAATATGAGGAACCCATATTCAAATGCAGAGCAGTCGACGATGCTAGTTTGCGTGCTTTTGTTGATGGGATATCTGATTTGGTATGATTAAACCATAAGTTAGATATTAACAACTACAAATACAATCAGTTCTTATTAACTGCTCTTATATTTAAGACTGTTGAATACCTACATTCTTTCCAACAACCAGAGTCCCTAGAATATTTGCGGCATAGTCGAGGGCTTATGCAGGAATTAGTAAACCGTGTTATTCACCTAGGCCTTGGACGGGACCCCGAGATGCCACCAATACATTCTCATCTTCCGCCAGATTATCCAAGCGGCGTTGTACCACAGAGACACTCACGTCGTAGGAGGAATGCTGCCGGAGAGGTCGATGCTGCTCAGCAAGAGGAAATTATTGGAGAGAAACCTACTCAGCACTACCCTTGGGGGGGATCTACTCAGTACTATCCTGGGGAGGGATCTACTCATCACAACCCTGGGGAGGGATCTACTCAGTATTACGCTGGCGAAGGATCTACTCAGTACTATCCTGGAGAGTCATCAAGTCAGCTGCCTCCAATAGCAGCTGAGTTTCCAGGTATGGAGATGTACAACCAACTTTTTAATACTCCATCAGCACCGATACCTACTCAGACTCAGAAAGAGCATGATACTGATGATAACCAGGAGGAGGAGGAGGTGAGAGTGGAAGATACTACAGGCAGAAGGAGGAGTATAATCCTAAGCAATGTTGCAAGACAAGCTTATCGTAGAATCACTCAGAAATCTAGATAGATTGCAAACAAGTTGTACTAAAATTACAATATCCTGTCTTTAAGTAGTAGTTATAGTAAAATGAACTCTTGAACTCTTGTCTTTGAGTAGTAGTAGATCACTTTATTTGCATCAATCTCTTGGCTGGCTGGTACATCTTCTTCGGTTGTGTCCCATTATGCCACAGTTGCTACAACGAAGTTCTCTTGTCGATTCTTTCCGGGATTTTATGCGATTCTTCTTTGGTCTGTCGGCTTTGCGTCTTATCGCTGGTACTCCAATTTCTCCTTTTACCAATGGTGCTTGAATCTGGTACGGTACTGGAATTGGTTTTATTTTTGCTTCATATACATTTCGTTAGTTCGCAGTTGAAAACAGTGAATGATAAAATCTTTCAATATTAAAATTACAATATCTACACACAAAACATACATGTATACATGGAATATAAGTATGATACCATCTACCACATGTACAAGAACCATCGTCTAACCGTACAACATATGTTCTACTTGTTGCATGATCCATTACTTCATATGTATAACCATCAAATGCTAATATCTCTAAGTGATTTCTCTCTTTGATAATATGAGCCATAGTTTTCAACATTCTCGGACAAAAAGATGTTTCTATCTTTTCAGCAGCGTTTCTATTCTTGTCATGAAGTGTTATAATCTTGGCTCTAATACCATCGAAAAGTGTCGTTATTGGTTTATCGCGTAACTTCTTAATCCAATTGTTAAACCATTCAGCGAGATTAGAAGTGTTAATATCTAATCTGGGACAAGGAGCATACGCTATAATCCAATGTTCAAAACGACAATTTTCATCGTTCACACCAATAAGCCAATCATACAATGTCATGTTCTCGGCTTTAATTTTATCAAATAAATGTTCTGTATCTGTCGGATTGTACGATCTAGCAAGCGAGTCTAATAAGTTTTGAAAAGTTTTTTCTTTCGCAACTTGTTTCATATTTTGTTTGAAATGTTGAATACAAAAAAAATGGGGTGATTCTGGAAAAACAACACGTATCGCATTTATTAAACCTTTTTGCTTATCAGAAATAAAAGAAATCCTATTCCATTCTGTCACGACCCGCTACCCAAATTGTTGGGCCAGGCCGAGTCATGCCCAGCCTACGTTGAGATAAAATGTAGTAAGCTGTTCTAAAGACAACATGATAAGACTAAATGTGCTAACAGTTCTATAAGTGAAGAAGAATCATAAATGCTCCAAACACAAAAGTCGTCGTATATAGTAAAAATGTCCAAGTACAAGTGAACTGAAAAGTAAAACTGGATACATGTCCAGTTACAAAATATGTAGCCTAATACATGACTACTCTCAAAAGTCTAAAGCAAAAGACAACTAGGTGAGGTTCCCCGCAGGAACATCCTCGTAAAGCAAAGCCGGGTCCTCGGCAGTATCTCCATAATATGTATCGCAGAGTAACTCCTCCTCCGTAAGGACACCTACAACGTTATCCTGTCAGGACGGAAGCAAGTACTAAATCTCACAAACATATAATACTGATCATGTGATGAAAACAAAATGACATATCATGTTGGTTCAGTTTTAGGTACATTTTATCATGGCAATAGATATACATTTTAAAGTTTGAAACTGTAGTAGGTGAGTGATCAGTCAATAGATAATCAGGATGTACAGCGGTACATATCAATTTTCTGATGTGCACATACGTACACATAACGGCATCGGTGTATATCCATACACAAACGCGGGACCAGACATACGACACAGATACATATAGAATGTAACGGTGCTCGGTAAATACATACGGAGAAGGGGGTCATGATCACGTACACTACTAGCAGTTTTTCCTTAACCCGTTATTTAAACATGTGAGAGATATGAGATACGGTATAAACATGGTAGAGACTGAAAGTAATAGAACATGTAAAGTTCTAACTTGCTACCCCAAGGATCAGCATTTAACATGGTTTGGTGAATCACAGTTTTATGGTTTATAGCAGTATGTAAAGTTCGTAGAAAGTACTTGCCTCTAGCAAAGCAAAACGAAACAAGCTGCGATAACAGTGCTATGGATGTCCGGTAACTCGTCACTGTAGAAATGAATACAATAACTTAGTTTTTATACTAAGCTAAAACACTAGGACACTAATTGGTGCGACACGACTTGTGACTGGGCACCTAGCCAAAATGATGACTTTGGCTTAGGAGACCAATATGGGGTAACACACTACTTTAACTAACTTTCTAGGGTCTTTACACTAGTGAGGGTGGGGTTCAACACAGCTAAACTCAAAATAACACAAAAAGCTACAAGTCGTAATTAATCATTAAATAAATCAAATGATCATTGTGTTCTAACAATTTTAGAGATAGACAAAAAGCTTAGTTTTACTTAAAGTAAAGTATCAAAGTGATCCTTGTTAATCATAGAAATTTATTATAATTTTTCTGGAATTTATTAACCAGTACAAATATTTAATAAAAATCAGGTTTCCTAAGTATACAGAAAATGAGTTTTGGTTTCATATGCCAAACTAGTGGCAAAACAGTAAATTAAATACTACAAAAATTATACTAAATTAGCTAACTTAACATAGTATCTAAATACTATTTTTCCATAATTTTAGCAGTACTTTAAGTATTTTTAGGAAATCAAAAACAGCATTGCACACAATTAAATAATTAATTATCTGCGTATTTTGTCCATGTATATAATTTGAACCAAAGTTCAAATACAGGACCCAAGGCCATGAATCAAGTCCAATATGACTTGTACAAGTCTTGAATGTGTGAGAACACATTTGGGCCCAAAAACCCATGCTAGGCTTGGACACCAAATGGTTGCAGTAATTTAAATATACTAAAAATACAATTTGGTAATAGTGCAAAATAAATATTATTATTTTAATAAGGTAAAATTATGTATAGTGAATATATACATACATATGTAAAATGTACATATATCTATGTATAAGGAAAATACTTAATTTATAAAGTATATATATATATATATAAAAATATATATATATATATATATATATATATATATATATATATATATATATATATATATATATATATATATATATATATATATATATATATAAGAAAACACTTAATAATAAAAATAATATATATATACACATGAAAATATATACATATATATATAAAATTTACTAACTATAATATATATACATATATATAAAATACTGTCAAAAAACAGTATATACATATATATATATATATATATATATATATATATATATATATATATATATATATATATATATATATATATACTATATATATATATATATATATATATATATATATATATATATATATATATATATATATATATATATATATATAAATATAAATATATATATAAAACTGAAAAAGAAAAAGAAAAGAAACAGAAAAAGAAAACAGAAAGGAAGAGGGGGCTCGAACCCGAGCGCGCAGGGGGGGGGGGGGGGGGGTTTAACACAGGTCGGGCTGGCCAGGGGGTCAGCCCATCAGTTGTGTTAGGGGTTAGGTTTAGTTTAGTTTTATTTCTGTTTAGGTTAGATTATATAAAAAAAAATCGGTCCTGTGTCCAGACAGTTAAGGACACAGGTAACAACGTGTCCGTACTATGCACGACACGTACGAATGCTAAGACGCGTGTCCAAGCACAGCGTTAAGCTCGTCGTGTCCTGGCGAGTCTCGTGCGTGAAAACGAGACACGTATGGCACGATTTGAGTCCTGTTACCTACGTGTCTGACTTGCTGGGGGTGTTTCGAGAGGTTGGACGGCGGCGTAGGCATTGTGGCGGTGGCGCTCCGGTGGCGCTGGGCGCGGCTCAGCGCGGCACGTCTGATGGTGGTGGTTGCGGGCGGTGGTACTCGTCGGTGGGGCTGGGCGGAGTAGATGATCGGAGTTAGGGTTACGGTTAGGGTTTTTGCGGAAGAACGGTGGTGGCTGGGTGGTCGTGGGGCGTTGTGGTGGTCGTTGCTAGGTCGGGGGCTGCGGGGGTTTAAATAGAGGGGTTAGGGCGGTCGTAGGTCGGTCGGTCTGGCCGGAAATAGCGGGGGCAGGGCGGCGTGGCGGTCAGGCAGTCGGGTCGTCGAGGTTAGGTAGGGATTTTACATTTAGGTCCTTGGGTAGTTTAGGAATTACAAATAGGTCCCTACTATTCATAAAATATAATTTTTAATTTGCATAACAGAATAAAAACAATTTCTAAATTGCAAATTGCTATTATAACAATTCAATAAATTACATATTGATATAAAAACTATTCTAAAAATTACAAAACCATATTAAAACAATTTAGAAAATTATAAATTAATATTTTTGTATTTTAAAACTCATTTAAAATCATTTAAAAATTCTAAAAAAAATTCCTAAAATCATATTAAATTGTTTTAAGGCTAAAAATGACATTTAATAATTAATTAACACTAATTTAATAATTTTTGAAAAATAGGGGCTTACAAGTCTTTCCTCCTTGAAAAATTTCGTCCTCGAAATTCACAAGGATTGAAGACCCTACAATATTCTAACATAGCATGCAATGCAACAAAATGACTAAGACTGCGATCGAAACTAGCCTCTAAGGTATCAAGCGGGAACGGGTGGTTCCCTCGCAGCGGTTGGATCGAACAAGTAAGGGTATCTCTCCCTCATGTCCGACTCCCTCTCCCAAGTAAATTCACCTGGGGAGTGACGGCTCCAAGCTACTCGTACTAGGGGTATAACCTTGTTCCTCAGCCTCTTCTCTCTCCTGTCTAATATCTCCACCGGCTGCTTAGAAACTGTAAGGCTCGGTCCGACCTCCAACTCTGAATGATCTAGCACATGACTGGGGTCTGGAACATATCTCCTCAGCTGAGATACGTGAAAGACATCGTGAACTCCTGCTAGGTTGGGTGGAAGTGCAACCCTGTAAGCTACCTCTCCGATCCTGCCAAGTATCTCGAACGGCCCGATGTATCTGGGACTCAGCTTTCCTCCTCGTCCGAACCGGATCGTCCCTCTAGTAGGTGATATCTTCACTAGCACCATATCACCGTCTGCGAACTCCATCGGTCTGTGACTAGCATCAGCCCAGTGTTTCTGTCTGTCCTGAGCTACTCTGAGCCTGTCTCTGATCATCCCGACTTTCTTTGCTGCATCCGCGATCATCTCTGGCCCAAGCATAACTATGTCTCCAACATCATCCCAAAAGAGCGGTGTGCGGCATCGTCGTCCATAAAGTGCCTCGAAAGGAGACATACCAATACTGGCCTGGTAGCTGTTGTTGTATAAAAACTCTACCAAGTGCAGATGGCTCTCCCAAGATCCTCCGAAGTCCAGTACGCAGGTCCTCAGCATATCCTCCAGTATCTGTATCGTCCTCTTGGACTGTCCATCTGCCTGCGGGTGGTACGCCGTACTGAACTTGAGCCTACTGCCCAACTCCTCCTACAAGCTCCTCCAGTAGTGGAATGTGAATCTGCTGTCTCTGTCTGACACGATGCTCACCGGCACTCCGTGTAGGCGAACTATCTGCTGCATGTATAGCTCCGCCAACTTCTCGGTGGAAAGCCCCACCTTGAAGGGTATGAAGTGCGCACACTTCGTCAGCCTGTCTACGATGACCCAGATGGCATCCTTTCCTCCTTGGGAACGAGGAAGCCCTGAAACGAAGTCCATCGTAATATGTTCCCACTTCCACTCGGGAATGGGTAACGGCTGCAACAAACCAGCTGGCCTCTGGCGCTCCGCCTTGACCTGCTGGCAAACTAGGCATCTCGAGATGAAACGTGATACATCCCTCTTCATCCCGTGCCACCAAAGATGTTCCCGCAAGTCACGGTACATCTTGTTAGCACCAGGGTGAATAGAATATCTCGATCGGTGCACCTCCTGTAAGACTGCCTCTACCAGCTCTCCCTTCGGCACGCATAATCGGCTGCCATACCTCAAGGATGCATCTTCCGCTATAGTAAAGTCATCTAGCAATCCCGCTAAAGCCTGGGGTCGAAGTCTGCGAAGGCTCTCATCTGTAGACTGTGCCTCCCGAATCTGCTCCATCAAACCTGACTGAATGTCAAGCGCCATCATCTGTATCACTGATCCTGGCCGAACTAGCTCGATACCGAGCTTCTCCAGATCCTCCCGCAAATACCGATCAATCATCAGGTACCATGCCATCGGATGCCTGTTCAGCGCATCCGCCACCACATTTGCCTTCCCAGGGTGATACTGTAAATCGATGTCGAAGTCTTTCATCAACTCCAACCATCGTCTTTGCCTCATGTTCAGCTCTTTCTGCGTGAACACATACTTCAAGCTTTTGTGGTCAGTAAAGATCTCCACACGCTCTCCGTATAAGTAATGTTTCCATAACTTGAGTGCAAAGATCACCGCAGCTAACTCGAGGTCATGGGTAAGATAATTCCTCTCATGAGTCCGCAATTACCTAGATGCATAAGCAATCACTTTCCTATGCTGCTGTAGGACACATCCTAGCCCCTTTCCTGAAGCATCGCTGTATATGGTGAAACCTCCAGAACCTGAAGGTAATGTCAGAACTGGAGCGGTCGTCAGCCTCCTCTTCACCTCCTCAAATGCTGCCTGGCAGTCCTCTGACCAAATGTACTCTGCGTCCTTCCGCGTCAGCTTCGTCATGGGTTCAGCTATCCTAGCAAAGTCCTGGACGAACTTTCTATAATAGCCTGCTAAACCCAGAAAGCTCCTGATCTCTGAAACTGACGTCGGAGCCTTCCATGTCTCAACTGCAGCAATCTTCCTGGGATCCACCGAGATTCTATCTCCAGTGACTACATAGCCGAGAAACTCCACTCGGTCTAAAAAGAACTCGCACTTCGGTAATTTGGCAAACAATCTCTCCTGCCTCAGAATCCCCAAAACTATCCGCAAGTGCTCTGCATGCTCCTCCGACGTCTTCGAGTATATCAGGATGTCGTCGATAAACACTACGACGAACTTATCCAGATACTGGTGAAATGTCTTATTCATCAAATTCATAAAGACAGCTGGCACATTTGTGAGACCAAATGGCATCACCAGAAACTCGTACTGCCCGTACTTCGTGTTGAACGCCGTCTTCTGGATGTCTGCTGGCCTAACCTTCACCTGGTGGTACCCGGATCTCAAGTCTATCCTGGAAAACACCTTCGCCCCGCTCAACTGGTCGAACAAATCATCTATCCTGGGCAGAGGATATTTGTTCTTGATGGTGATGGCATTCAAGGCCCGGTAGTCAATACATAACCGGACTGTACCATCCTTCTTAGGCACAAAGAGCACTGGTGCTCCCCATGGAGAAGCACTGGATCGAATGAAATCCTTTTTCAATAGGTTATCAATCTGCTCTTTCATCTCTATGGCCTCCTTGGGATTCACTCTATAGCAAGCCCGAGATACTGGTGATGAACCCGGCACTAAATCTATAGTGAACTCCACATCTCTGTCAGGCGAAAGTCCTGGAAGATCCTCTGGGAATACATCCATAAACTCCCTAATGATAGGGTGTGGCAGTGCTGCGTCCCCGACTATAGCACAACAGTTCGGCTCTAGGCTGATCTCCGGCCCTGTCCTCCTGACACTGAATGGTGCTGTGCCTGGGAGACTGAACAAAATACTACCCTCATGATAATCTATAGATGCATGGGCATAGCTAAGCCAGTCCATCCCCAATATGATATCATAACCGGGGAGTGGCATCACAAAGAATCGCCCCTCAAACTCTCTCCCGGCTATCATAATAGAGCATCTATAGCTAGCTCTAATAGGCACTGGTCCTCCTCCCGTCATTACTCTACTAATCTCCGCAGTAGGTGTAGATACTAAGTGATGTTCATTCATGAACTCTAATGACAGAAAGCTATGAGATGCACCAGAATCAAACAAGCATAGAGCTAGAAAAGTATGCAAATAAACATGACCTGTGATGACGTCAGCTAAGTAATCCGGCTCCAAAACCTGCTTCGGCTCCGGCTCAAGGGCTAGACTATAAACCCTCCCTTGAGGTCCCTTCTGCTGCTGTAGATGCTGCCCGAACCTCTGCTGCTGAGTCGGGAGTGGTCCTCTAGTCTTCGCTACTGGACACTCTCGAAGCTGATGGGTGGCAGACCCACAAGCCAAACACTGTCCCAACTTCTTCCTGCAGATGGAAGCGTCGTGGCCTACCCTCTTGCAGAATGCACAAAAACCTCCCTTCGGCTGCTGTCGGGGTCCCGGGGCTCTAACTGGCGGGGTCGGGTGATGCGATGTAGGGGGACGGTAAGTCTGCTGGGGCGACGTCGGCGCTCTCTGCTGGAAAGCTTGACGCTTGGACGGTCCCTCATGGTGTACAGAAGCCGGCCTCTTGCATGACAGAAGACGCTCCTCAATGCTCCGGACCAACTCTAGGCTCTGGTAGTAGTCAGTCGTACCGTTCGCCACTATAAGAATGCCAATGTCTGGAACTAGACTATGGCAAAATCTATGGGTCATCTCCTCTGGATCTGCAACCAGACTAGGAGCAAAATGGCTCAGGCGACTAAACTCTGCCGCATACTCATCAGCAGAACGGTTCTCCTGCTGGATGTTCTGGAATCGTAGCCCCATGGCTACTCTAGCAGTGGTCGAGAAGAATTTCTTCTTGAACTGGGTCTTGAACTGATCCCAAGTGGCTCTACCCCTCGCAAACAACGGCTCATTCCGGAACCAGACTCCTGCTAGGTCTATCAGCAGAAATCTCGCTGCCTCGACCTGGAGGTCATCCGGCATCCTAACTCCCAGAAGCTTCCTCTCTACTGAATCTAGCCAGTCATCTGCTACTACTATGCCCTCTGTCCCTAAGAACTCCTTGGGATTCAGACCCATGAAGTCCTTGATCATCCCTGTTCTCTGTCGTGGCTCTACATGTGGTGGGACCACGGGACGTCCCTCAGAACGCTCCATGCTCTGGCGGAGTAGGGTAGTCTGCTCCTGATGGGTTGTTAGGAATCCCTGAATCAGTGTGAGCAGCTGGTTCCCGTCAAGTGTGACGGAAGCCTGGGTGGGTATAGTGATAGGGGGTGGTGGAAGTATCGGGTCCTGCTGGGCCTGTGATGTGGAAGGTGGTTGTGGTATCTGGGTTTGTGGATTTATGGAGTGGAGGAATGTGGTAGGTGGAGGTGGGGGTGTATCAGTCGATTGGTTAGCTGACTGGATAAGGAGGGCCCCATTCTCGGGGGTAACATACTGGGATGAACGAGTAAGCACCATCTAAATAAAAGTAAAAAGGACTTATAAGGATTTATTTTAAAGTAAGCAATCACATGCAAGGAAATCTAATTATAATAGCAAACATGCGTTATATTTCCTATGTTGCAATCCTAGCATTCCTCTAAGTGTTCTAAGCGTCATTCCTAATGTTGTCTAATTACCTTAAGTTCCTAATTGCAGGCATGCTTGGTACAA